>VDFB02000008.1:42286510-42408743 GCA_007258455.2 Sequoia sempervirens
ATCGATAAGCCCCCGAGGCCCCTAGGATAGGTCTTTAGGTTAGTCTCTTGGTCAAAATCTCGTAAAATCCCAAAAACATTGAAAAAATTGAAAATCAAAACATTTGTAAAACCTCGAAAAATTACCAAAAAAAAAAATAGCCTCAAAACATTGCAAAATTCCAAAAACATCCAAATATTTGAAAAAATCCATCCACCTCATCTCGCTTACACTCGCAATAATCAATCATCCATAATAAATCGTCATCACCCTCAACCTTTGGTAAAACAGTCAGAAACAAGTCTAGCAGTCAAACGTGAAAACCTAAACTGTCAAAATCTCAAGTATAGGTCTGTCGGCAAGCAAGTTGGTCAACTCTTTTCTTATCAATGGCATGTAAATCATAAATCAATTTCATCATCATTTGATACAAAGCATTTCCTAGCATCCGTTCCGACAATGGGCACTTTTATCAAATCAACCAATTTGGGTAAACAAAACGACGTGTCATTAACATGTCCTAGGATCCGTTCCGACAATGGACATTATCTTTTGGCAATAAGTTTTGGCTCCCATCTTTTGAAACACATCCCTCTGGCTGAAGGTATGAAGAACATTGGCTTGCTTGTATACTTGATCTTTTCTTTTGATTTATCTTATTGCGCTCATTCCAAGGACCTCTCGATGATATCCGAACGAAGGATTTAGAGAGATAGGAATGGGGCAACGATCATTATCTTTTATCTGCTGTGTATTTGGACACTCTTAATAAAATAACTTGGTGAATACTTGCTTTGTTAGATATGTATGGAGGATGTTTAGGATAGCTTGTTGACTATTGCATTGATTGGTTATACCTTTCCGTGTTTTGGTCGAGGATGTTTGAGACTTCTAAAGTGCATCTAACAGGACTTTGGTGAGGTGCGAATATATTACCTCTGCTTGTTGGGTCAAAGTCCATCACACTAAGTACAAGCGCCATCCACGGTCCTTCATACCTTGATGCATCGTGCTTAGGCATTATCAAAAATAAAGTAAAGTGACACTTTGAAAATCCCAATACTTGATAAGCAAATCATCCATCTATCATCATCATTTATCATCATCATCTTTTATTATCATCATCATCATCTATCATCATCATCTCTAATAAAGTCTCGACCAATCATGGACTTGTTGGATCCTCTTGTCATATCTGATTTCCACGCTAACGTCATGCATCCATCATGCATCCATCCTGCATCTACAAACCATTAGCATACCACATATCATTCATATCATACATCATAGGAAACATTGATCATTTCACATGCATTGCATATCATCATCATAATATAGATCTGTTAGTCTAAGCATATCACAAATCATCCATTTATAATCATGGCATATCACATCATCAATCTCATCCATCTCATATCATATCATCATTTAAGTTGTTTAGGATAATATAGATTTGTTATTCTAGCATCTTGAAATCATCTTTACGTCGTCATCCATAACCCGTCCATTTTGAACCTCTTTATGGCGAGATCGACCCTCAAATGCGAATCTTTTATTTCGATCTCTTGAGGGCAATGTGCAGTGTACTTCTTTCGGTAGAGCATCTAAAAAATCATGAAATTTTTTAATTTTAGATTGCGACAGGATTTATTCTTTGAACCAAGCGCAGCAAGTACATTGCTTCAAGAGGGGCAAAATGTAGACATGCAAAATTCACATTATGCATTCGATCAGATTCGGTCAAATTAGCTCTTGCATTGGATCCATTCATCACCTTCATCCATTTAAATAATTTCATTGCCTAAGGTTATTTAAAATCAAAAAGCCATTTAAATCAAATCTTAAATCATTTTCCAAAGTCCAAAAAGTCAAATCAGTTAATCAGCATTAAATCAGCATAATCATCATTAAATTAATCTAATCCTAATCTAATACTAATCCATCCCACTTGCATTATCTAGACCTAGCCACTTGCACAATAAATCAATTTTATTGATTTATTAAAACAATCATTTTCCCTCAACATGACAAGTCAAACAGGGCATTTATTGCTCTTCTTTCTTGTCCCCCTCTCAAAATTAATTGCAAATTTGAATTCAAAATTTCCCCCTCTTGGGCACTCTTCCCAAATCTTGCACATACATCCATCAATCACATGGTGACAAGTGTCCTCAATTCATTGGCTTGTTTTTGATCCCACATTGGTCCCTCTTCAACATTTGGCATTTTGAAAATCTTTAAATAGGTGCATCATCCTCAAGCAAATCCTTCACAATCTTCCACAACTTGATGCAAGGTCATTCTCTTTGAGAACTTATCTTGTCCATTTATCATCTCCATCATCTATAGCAATTTCATCATCTAAGCTTATCAATCAAGGATTGGGAAAGGGTCACTAGCACAAGTGACACCAATCCAACTATGGAATAGGTAGTTTGTTGAATGTTTTCATTATGCATTTGGTTTTCTTTTATCTTTTGTGGCATTTTGGAACATTTGCAATGTATTTCATAGGGGTATTCTTGAAGGATTTGTTGATACTAACCCTTGTTTGAGCATAGTGTTTGCAGATTTTTAAAGGTACTCACACTTTCCAGCATCAATCAAACTTCTCTCTACATGCACAACCAACTCATATGTGTTAGGTAAGATATCCCTGCCCATAGAGGTTATCATAACAACAATGTTTGAATTGAAATCGTTCAAGTAGAACATAAATTCCATCATAGAGCAAGGTCGAGCAGTCACAGGGATTCTTTTCCAAAGTTTTATGAAACCTGGTGTTGAAGTCGCTCATGGCCTCTTGTGGGGCTATTTTGATGGTGATTAGTAGATCTAGTAATAAGGAATGATCTCTCTACTCTGAGAAGCATTCAAACAAACTTTCTATGAGCTAGTCCCATGAGAGGATAGAACCAGAAGCCAAAAATTGATACCAATATTGAGCTTTTCCTTTGAACGAAGCGACCAACAACCTAAGTGCAATATTTTCCTCCATTATGTTATCCACCCTGCATACCTTTGCTATATCTTGGAGGTGTTTGGAGGGGGTTTTGAAGTCTTCTCCAAAAAAAATTGGAATAGTCTTGAGGGTGTTAGCGAGTATGGTAGACCATACATCTAGGGGTGTGGGTGGTTGTAGTAGACTACCACTAACCCAAGTTATAAAATTTCTAGGAGCAGGGGAAGCTACATGAGCCATGGAGAACATATTCTTATGAATTGGGTATATTGGTATTATGATTTGGAAAGTTCGGCCTCCAAGTGGAATAGATAAGGCTCTAGATCTTGGGCTCTCACTTCTCACTCTATTACTCCTTATAGGTGATACAGAACCCATAAGTCTTCTTCTCCTAAATATCAAGGTGGGTAACTAGGAGTACTAGAAATGGCCTCTTGAGGACGCTCTTATTTGGATTATAGGCATGAAATTTCCAACTTCTTTCCTTGGTCTAATTTAAGAAATATTTCTAACTTCCAATCAGACATTCAAAAAACTTTAGGTCCCACCGAGTGTGCTAGAAAAAGAACTATTGATCATCAAAGCTTGCACCTCTCCAACAACCTTATGGTAAATTTAGCGAGTGGGGGACCGATTTGCACCTCACTGAATACCTCCAAGATTTTTATAGAAAGTGAGATCTTCTTTGAGTTTGGAGAAAAAGGTAGAAGGAAATGTAAACATAAAACAAAAAAATGGTGATGCACCAAAGGTTTTACAACATTTTAAATCCAATTCCCTTTTTATGAATGATATATTAGACACAAAGTTCCATAACCCTTCATTGTTGGGAAGAGAATGAGCAAAAAAGGCTAAATATAAGCACAATGCAATCTTTCAAATCTCCCCGCAGGTAGTGTTCATTAAGGTTTTATCAAGCATAAAAGTTCCCAAGGTTATCAAAAAAAACATTCAAAAATTGCATAGACCCTTCCTCTTGTTATAGCATAATATGAAGAAACAATAACCCTCAAAAAATTGAAAAAATTTCAACAGACATAATCCAATTTTAGCGAGTTATTCCTATATCACATAAGCCTACAACATGGAAATCAACTACTCAAACTATTTGAATTAATCTTAACACATTGTTTCATTTTGAACAAAAGCATAAAGAAGGAAACTTGAAAAAGTCCCTAACATGCACAGTTTCAAAGATTTCTTCCAAACAGTTCATGCTTAAATATCAAATGAACTTTAAAAACAAAGGTCAGATGCCAACCTGACAATAGTTTGAGTAAAAACAATATAACATGCCAAAGAGAAGAAGTGTTCTACAAGCTTTTAGCTTCTAAAAATATCTCTATAACTAAAGAGAAACTAAAAATTTATTTTCCAAAGGGGAACTAAAAAATCATTTTTTCCTTCTTTCGCCTCTTTCTATGTATAGCTTAAAAAGGGAGAACTACCGCCAATGTCCTAGAAGTAAATACTGTTGGATGCCAGCATTTGATAGATCACGATCCAATCTTAGATCTCTTGTTAGGTCATAAAAATATTTGCTCATTAATTCTCAACTCATTTATTTCATTTTAGATATTTAGCAAAGATCACTATCTAAAAGGAATCAGATCCTAGAAAATAGCCTAGTGAAAATATGGTTGACCAATCACGTAGCTCAATGACACCGACTCAAAGTTTCCATCTTGAAAATAAGAAAGACCCAACATGATTCAACAAAATCCAAAAGAGATGACTTCTAAAAGTTAAAATTTCCTATAGCGAAGAGATGATGTGTCAAGTGGACAGGGATTCTTAGGTTTAAGAAAATTTCCATTGAGAAATTCCCCACCGAGATGACACGTGCCCCGACTCTCTTGTGAAAGGAATACAATTAATGAAAGCTATGCAACCACCATGTGGCACATTTCTCACCTTTCTAAATAATTTTTTCTTTGAACATGAACACATCTGAAGCCAAAAATGTATAAAAGTTGAAAAACAAAAAAGAAGATTCAGTCAAAAATGCTTCACAGTTCTAGCGACTCATAGGGGGCCTTTGCTTATGGAGGCAAGAACCTAGAACTCTAGAAATTCTAGGAGTTTGAGGAAAGTGAAATTTTACACCTCCCATTCCAAATCAGTGGGTCGAATAAGAGCGCAAAAGACCTTGTACATCTGATCCAATTCAAAGACTTCCTTAAAAGAAATGGCTCCCCATCTAGCTGAAACAACTCCAAGGTGGCAATAGAGGCAAGAAAGGGGAAAGATCTTATGCTTGATTTCACCAATGGTAGGCATTGGGCTCAAACCCGGGAGTTCTATAGAAGTCAGGACCTTTTCTCTGATTTCCTTTGTGATCTATTGAACTGATAGTACCTCTCCATCTAGTGAGAAAATTGGAGGAAAACCATAGCTAATCAAAAAATTGAAATCCCTCTAGATTTTGTCGACCTTCTTATTCAGCACTACCTAGAGTTCCTTTCTCTTTGTTGCGGCTTTGTGGCAGTTGATGAATTCGCTTTCTTTTCTTAAGGTGGCCCCTCGATCTAGAATACTTGCACTTCTTAGGGCTTTGTCAGTGGCCACACATAATCAGGAAATCAGAGTCCGCGATTCTGCTACCCTAGGATCATATATCTTTAGTATTTGGTTGGCCACCAAGCCAAACTTTCTGTTTAATTCCTGAGCATCCCTTAATAATGGTAGGGATAGCCTGAAAATGGAAATTGTGACCATGATCCTTTCCCTGTGTGTAGATATAAAAAATTTCAATATCAAGAGGGTCTCATACCCTCGTGCAATTGCTAACTCCTAACGGAACTGAGCTTCTCTTTCTCTTAACCTCTCCTCCATCTGATTCTTCTCTCAGAGGGAATTTGTTAGTTCAGAGTGCAACCTTTCAACCTCTTGGTCATGAGCCTACAGATCAGACATGATCTCTTGTTTCTCTTGTCTTGACCTTTCTGATTCCACATGGGCCTTTTGTAGATTGTTGGAAGCTTGAGATTGGACGTCATCCAACCCTCTCTATATTTTTTTGCTGAGTACATTGGTACTCTGCATTTTTCTGGTGCTCAGTAGCAAGCTCGACTTTGAGCCTTTCAATTTCAGCATACAACTGAACCTATTCACCTTGGGCCTCTTTGAGCAACTTAGTTTCTTCTCCTTGCTGATTTTGTATCTATCTTATGCAAGCCATTTCAACATCTCTAGCCTTGATCTTAGTATGTAGCCTTCTTATGGTTTCCCTTACATTTATCAACTTTGCCTCACACTTCAATTTCTTGTCTAGCCTTTCATAATCCGCATATACCATCTTCTAGGTGGCCTTGGCTAGGACCACTTTGTTGGGCGGGTGAGTTTAATTTAAATTTAGACCCATGGCTCTGATATCATAATCCTCCATCTACATTTTTCCATCGGGCTTGGACACGAGTGGCTTCATGGTAGTGATCAACAGAGAATTTTTCTCTTCATTGAAGCAAGCTCCAATCTTCTTGGTAGCCGACAACACGACATTCTTTAACTGTCATTTTTGCTTTCTAGCCTGTCGGGCCTGCTTGGTTGCATCAAAATTCTCTTGGAGACTCTGCAGGGTGTCAATGCTCTATGTTGCAATGGAAGCACCTAGAGGGAGACCAAATAGGGTGATGGAAGGAGAAACTTTAGATGTATGATCATGAGGGGAGGAAAATGGGAATGTGATCATGGAAAATGGTAGGATATCGAATTGAGATTAGGCAGGGGAAAACCAGTGAGAGTGAAAAAAGACAAGCGGAAGGCAAGATATTTTCCTAGAAGTGGATAGACCTGAAATAATGGGAAACATGGATGTTTCAACTCTTTCAATGGGGGTCTTTGATAGGTAAATCAAAGAATCAATAGTGGCTAAAGTGAATATTGCTTGTTTCGTACATGGGGTTACTTCACAAGGTTCATTACTAAAAATGGTTGGGGGTTCATTCATGACCAAAACATTAGGGTTTGTGGATGGAGGACTCTTCTCTACAGATGGGGGTAGAGGAGTAACCAGAGATGTAGAGGCGGGAAGAAGAGAGGGAGTAAAACTTACCTAGGCCACAATGGTCGAAACTTAGCTTGATCATTTTTCATCCAATCTCTCCAACATTTTTTCACTTGGACCTCTCTTGACATATATTTCTCTACTTTAGTGTGATTTTAAGTAAAAGTTCATACTCTCACTAAAGTGGGGGCTAAATGTAGTGTAGGAAATTGTATACCTTTACAATTTCACACTATATTTGGGTCCCTTAATTTATTGGACTTAATTAAGCTTCTAATTTACCAAATTATACATTCCAAAACCTTATTTTTACCATTTTCTAAAAGGATAACCAACATTAAATAAATGCATTTAATATTTTAATTGCCATGGAATATGGGTATCTTGGAAACTTAGGCCAAGATCCAGTCACCCATGGGTGAATGGGTCCCCTTTATGTGATATGACCCATTTTAAAATATGTTTTGGTGATCTTTTAATGATTCAAATTCATATTGTAAGTTTTGGATTTTGAAATCTAATTTTTGAGAAATTAGATAAACACCTATAAATACATAGTGTTTTTATCATTTTAAATTTAAGAAACATTATAAAACACATGAGAATATTTTATGAGATGAATTTTAATAGCATATATTATTTTCAAGAGCATTCAAGAGTGGAATTATCAGTCATTATCAACAATAATCAAGATACTAACATCATGTCTATTCCAAGTATGCAAGTGTTGTCATTGATGTCAACAAGCTTGTGTTTTCATTGGTGACAGTTGTGTAGTGGTTGTTGCTTTGATTAGTTACATTATGTTGTCATCAGTTAAGTTGTTGATGTTAACCTCTGGTTTCACTTTTATAAGCTTTTGTTTATGGTTTGGACATCAAGGATATTGAGAAAATTGATAAAATAAGGAAACAAGATGTTGCAAAGGTGTTCTAGTTTTGCTTCATATTTTTTCTAGGTTGAAGATTTTCTTGTGATATTTGGGTATGTTGGATAGAGGTGTTCAGAGTTTCTATATCCAAAATTTTGACTTCTAGATCAATGGTCAGAGGAGGTTATGTTCACCAATGCATGAACTAGTTTTTAAGTGTTGCTTACAGAGGTGTCTAGGAGAAATGTTTTTGCTCCATGTTTCTCTAAATTTTCTCTTTAGGTATTGTGATTATGAAGGTATGTTGATGTTGTTGATCTCTTTCCTATATCAAGAGGATTTGTGATTTGGTGCTTCGAAAGTTGGATTTTAGTGTTGTAGTGTTTGGGAGTGTAGTTTGAATGTACAAGCTATGTACATTCTAAAGGTGTGAATTTTTGCAAAGGATTTTGATAGATTTTAGGTTGATAAAGGAATATTCTAGATAGTGATGAGGTGTGGTGTGTGGTTTGAAAGTGGTTCTTGGATATAAGGAAGCATGTAATTCAAATTTTAATGGTGTTTGCATGGGTAACGACTAACCTGTCGTTTACACTACATTTGAAGATGTTCAAGCATTAATGAAAGTGTAGTGTGGCATGTGAGATTTAATTTGGGTCCATGTTAAGTTTTTTATAAATATCCACTTCCATTCCTATCCAATGCGGGAACATTTAGTGCTGACCTATTTTGAACTTGTAAAGAATAAGGTGAGTGTAGCCAACTTGAAGATCAATTTTTAAGTTGTGGATGGTATAAATGAAAGGTGAATTGATGTGAGATGAAGTGTGGAATAGAGTTGAATATGGTGATGTGAAATTAAGTGTAGAAGAGTGAAATTCAGTGCGAGCTACAATGAAAGATTGTTGAATGCAGTGAGCTAAGGTATCTTGATCTCCTTAAGACTGCAAGTGTTGTTGAAGTTGTTGTGGTGGATTCTCTATTGCATTGATAACATGCTCTCTATGTAACATTCTATCTTCTTTCTTTTTATTCCAACAATGAGCCTGGGATGTGATCCTTTTTAGACATCTATTTTATTTTCATGTTCAAACATTATAACAAATTAAGGGTTTAATGAACACATGTGGATCTGATTACTATTGAGGGTTTTAATGTTTTAATTTGGTACAATTGATTCAACCCCCCTTCTCAGTTGTCTTGTTCATTCAACAATTGGTATCAGAGCAAGGTTCCTTGGAGAAAATTTTAACTACTTGAGGTAGATTCAGGATGGTGAGCAAGAAGGAAATCCCTATGTTTGATGGTACATACTATACATTCTAGAAAGTGAAGTTGAAAGGCTATCTAATTTACCTTGGATTTTATGTTGCTAAGGTAGTAAAGACTATATATAACATACCTCCAAATGGACCAAGCACAAGTGATGAAATCAAGGCCTGTGAAATAGATGGTAATGCAAGGTTTGTTCTTTTTAGTAGTCTTGCACATACAAAATTAGTGAAAGTTATGGATCTAAAAACTACTAAAAAAGTTTGGGATAAGCTAGAAAGTATTTATAAAGGAGATGATAAGGTTAAACAAGCTAAGTTGCATAATTTGAAGACACAATTTGAGAATTTTCAAATGTCTAAAGATAAAAAAATTACAAGTTACATGCAGAGGGTTGATGAAAAAGTAAGTGCTAAGAGAGGTCATGGTGCACAAGTCAAAGAAACTAAAGTGGTAAAGAAAATTCTCAAAACTCTTCCCGATTCTTATAGTGAAAATTCTTATGCTATTGAGTAAGTTGAAAATTTTAATACATACACTAGATATCAGTTGTTTGTCACACTAACTTTATTTGAAATGAGAAAAATTGGTCCAAATAATGGTGCAAAAGTGGAGTCTTCCTTCAAGACTAGAAAATCAGAAAAAGTTGAAGATTCAGATGCAGATGATCTTGATGATTTGGAAGCTAACTTTGTAAGAAGAATGAAAAAGGGCACTGGTAAGTACAAAGGTAAATTACCTTTAAAATGTTTTTGTTGTGTAAATATAGGTCACTATGCTTCAAGATGTCCAAATAGAGTTGTGAACAATAAGAACAAGGAAAATAAAGGAAAAATGATCAAGAAAAGATACTATGTTAGAGAGGATGTTGGTATTCTTGATGATGAATTTGATTATGGAGATGTTGATGATGAATGTTTGTTCTTGGCTTTAAAAGATGAATCTAGTTCTACTAACTCTAAAAGTTGTTTAAAGGAAAGTGTTTTGGAGAAAAAGGATAAAGTTGGAGGTACTCTGGTATCTGTTTTTCATGTTAGATAGGACAAGAACTATTCGGTTATTGACAATGATTTCTCAAATCATATTGTAGAAGACAAGATTAAGTTTGTTAAACTTGAAAAATATGATGGACTTATTAAATTTGGAGATGATTCAAGTGCTAAGATTTGTGGAATAGGTTCAATCAGTTTTGATGGAAAGCATAACACTAAAGGTGTTTACTATGTTAAAGGTTTAAGGCATAACCTCTTGAGTGTTGGAAAAATGTGTAGAAAAGGATAAAATCTTATGTTTTAGGATGATGGATGTGAGATCATAAAAGGTTCCAAAACTGTGATTGTTGTTGGAAAGAGGACAGATCGAAATATCTATCAACTCAAGGGTGTTGATGGTCACTGTTTTATGATTCAGATTAATGATAGTTGGTTATGACACACAAATGTGTCACATCAATTTTGATAACTTGTTTAGAATCATTTTATTTCAAGCAATGAGAGATATACAAAGGATTAAAAATCATATCAATGTTGTTTGTAGAGATTTCCAATTTGGAAAACAAACTAGAAGTAGTTTCAAGGGAAAGGAACAATCTTCTACCAGATTGTTGGAATTAGTACACATAGACCTTTGTGGTCCTACAAGATAAATAATTCTTCAAGGTGATATGTATTTCATGCTTTTGATTGATTATTACTCTAGAATGAAATGGGTTACTTTTCTTAGAGAAAAATCTAAAGCTCTAGATAGATTTAAAGAATTCAAAGTTATGGTTGAAAATGAGATGGATTTGAAGATCAAATGTTTAAGTTATGACAGAGGTGGAGATTTTACCTCCAATGAATTTAACATGTTTTGTGAGAATCATGGCATAAAAGGTACTTTTCTTCCCCTAAGACTCCTCAGCAAAATAAAGTGGTTGAAAGGAAAAATAAGACTATTCAAGAAGCTACAAGGACTATGATGAAAGAATCTAACCTAATAGAAGTCTACTGGAGAGAAGTAATTCATACTATTGTTTACATAATTAACAGAGTCAAGCAAAAGATAATAACACAAAGACTCCCTATGAGTTATGGTATGGAAGGATTCCTATTGTCAAGTATTTTATAGTGTTTGGAAGAAAATGCTATATCATAACAGATGATGAAAACTTAGGAAAGTTTGATACAAGGTATGATGAAGGTATCTTCCTTAGATATTCTACTAAAAGCAAAGCTTTAAAATGTTACAAAAAAGGATAAGAAGGATTTTTGAAAGTACAAATGTCAAAGTTGATGAAGATTTGAGGAATTTGGTACTAATAGATGGATATGAGTCAAATGAATCTTCTTGTAGAGATGAAGAAGAAAAGGCTAAGGAAAAATTTGTACAAAATGAAGATGAAGAAGCTCTATAAAAGAACCCTAAGACCCCTAAGTATGTACATAAAAATCATTATGAAGAATATATCATTACAAACAAAAGAAAAGGCATGTTGACAAGAAGAAGAGTTGTTGAAGAAGTAAATCTATGTTTTCTTTCTAAAGTTGAACCTAAAATAGTGATTGAGGCATGTAAAGATGAACATTGGATGAAAGAAATAGAAGAAGAACTTATGCAGATTGAGAAGAATCATACTTGGGAACTTGTTCCTAGACTTGAAAAAAAAAATATTATTGGAACTAAGTGGGTATTCAGAAACAAGTGAATGAGAATGGAGAAGTAGATTAAAGAAGGAATTGCATGGATTGAAGCAAGATCCTAGAGCTTGGTATGCAAGGTTGGACAGATAATTGATACAACAAGGATTCAATAAGGGTATCATAGACAATAATCATTACTTTAAGGTTGAGGGAGATCGAATCTTGATAGTGGTTGTGTATGTTGATGACTTAATTTTTGGATCCAATGAAGTGATGTGTAGGAAGTTTGTAGAAGAGATGCAGAAATATTTTGATAAATCTATGTTTTGGGAGATGAATTTATTCCTTGGGATACAAATCAATCAAATAGATAAAGGAATATTCATTTCACAATAAAAGTATATTAAAGATATCTTGAAGAAGTTTGGAATTGAAGACTCCAAACTAATATGTACTCCTATGGTTATTGGTTGAAAATTGAGTAAAGATGATGAATCTCCTAAGGCTAACCAAAGCAAGTATAGATCTATGATTGGTGGACTAATATACTTAACTGCTACTAGACCATATATCATGCATGCATTTTTTCTTGTGGTTATATTTCAAGAAGAACCTAAAGAGATGCATGTTATAGCAGTGAATCTGAGGATATTTAGATATTTGAAGGGAAATCCAAATTATGGCTTGTGGTATCCTAAGGATATTGATTTCACATTGAATGCTTATGTAGATGTAGATTGGGTTGGTTGTGTGGATGACAGGAAAAGTACAAGTGGTGGTTCATTCTTTCTTGGATGTGGATTGGTATCATGACTAAGTAAGAAACACACTTCTATTTCTTTATCTACTATAGAGGCTGAGTATATTGTAGCAACATCTTATTGCAAACAAGTATTATGGATGAGATAAACATTGAATGATATCAGAATGGTGTATGATGAGCCTATTGTTATCTTTCGTGATAATGGAAGTGCAATCAACATTTCAAAGAATCCTGTGATGCATTCAAGAACAAAGCATATATCAATTAGGTATCACTTTTTGAGAGAGAAGGTTGTGAAGAATGAAGTAAAACTTGAATATGTACCTACAAAGGATCAAATTGTTGACATACTTACTAAGGCTCTTCCTAAGGATACTTTTGAGTATCTTTGGGAGAAGTTGGGAGTTATTTCCCATCCTTCTTTGAACTAGATGTATATGGAGATGCATCAGTCTAGTGGATCTATGGATTCATTTCTTGTTTGGATTGATGTTGGTGGCTACCTCTCAGGGGGACTAGGTAGTGACATTGTTGCAGTATGGAATATATGTTGTCATTATGAATTTTTTTTTGAGTTGATTAGTGTATACTTCTAAGGGGGAGTACTTAGAGAAGTTGCAATTATCTTGGTTCTATTTCAAAGGGGGAGAACAATGTAAAATATTTTTACCTTTTCCATTGATGTCAAAGGGGGAGAGAAAGAGAGTCATATGAAAAAGTCTATTTATATAGAGGGAAAGAGAGATATCATATGGAAGATAAAAATTTGAAAGCAAGATAGATAGAGAGACTTTTACAAGAGATGTTGTGTATGCTATCTTTGATGGTTTTTTACATCTTCTATTGCCATCAATGATAAACAGGGCGAGTGTTGCAAGTATGAAGGTGTTTTCATTTGTGACAGTTGTGCAGTGGTTATTTCTTTGATTACCTACATTATGTCGTCATCAGTTAAGTTGTTGATGTTAACCTCTGGTGTCACTTTGATAAGATTATATTTATGGTTTGGATGCCAAGGATATTGAGAAAATTGATAAAATAAGGAAACAAAGTGTTACAAAGGTGTTTTGTTTTTACTTCACATTTCTTCTAGGTTTAAGATTTTATTGTGTGTCTCTATCCATAATTTTGGCTTTTGGATCGATGATCAAAGGAAGTTATGTTCACCATGTTGGAAAAACAAGGACAAACAACTGAGAGGGGGGCCTGAATTAGTTGTCACAAAACATTTAAACTTTTCAAACTTAACTTAACTTAATCTCATATCTGATAAATGAGCAATAAACCATAAGCAATCAACACATAAGAAGCATAGAGAACACCAAGATTTTTTATGTGGAAACCCTATTAGGGGAAAAACCACGATGGATGTTAGTCCACAATATTATACCCTGTTAAAAGTATAATGATAAAATAATGGGAATGCACATGCATTCAAGTACACTGCTCAATTAGAAAAGGGATCACTACCAAAATAAAATACACATCAATTCAGCTTAGATCTGCAGGGTATGAACTGAGAAAGTAGCTTCTACAAAAGTTTGATTACAGTTTCGGTTAAGCACAAAAACACTCCTTCACACTTGGCTCAAACTTCTTCACACTCTGCTCTACAATCAAATGATTAGATCACTATTCACACACTTTCTCTTTATTTGGATTTTTCTACACTTCACACACACATTAACTTCACATAAAAAACCATTCTTATATATCCACAACATGAATTTACATCAAAAACTTTGTCAGCCACAATATAAAACATATACACAATGTCGGCCCAAATTTACAAGTAAATTTTCAATGCGAATCATACATCATTGGCTAAAACATAATGAAGAATTAAAATAATATCCTTGAGAATGCCAAACATTCAAATTTTAATCTCCAAGGATCCACAACACATTATAACCACCGTGTCGGCCAAGAACATGAAAACTCGAACACACAAGAGAAAAATCTTTGACCACGAACACACCGATCAACACAGACATGCAACAAAGATAGAGAATGATCTAGAAACATCCACAAGCAACAAGAACTAACAAAGAAGCATCCACAACAATTGAAATTACCATAATCGTATAAACTTCAATCAGGAACACTAACTAAAACCACAAAAATACTGTCAGAACACAACTATTCATAACATCATCAAATCTTCACGCGAACCTCTAAAACTTCTGGTGGATAAACTAGACACTCTCAGCAATAAACCCTTTATTCCAAAAAAAATTATCTTCAATGTACTGAGCAAGACACCTTCATGACCTTCATTATTCCACTAGCAACCTGCAACTTTATCTTTAACAATTTTCTCAATATCCTTGACATATACAACCTTCAATACATCAATGCTAATAGTATTGAAATCAATGACAACCACATATCAGCAACACAACCACAACATCCAACACACCAGTGCATGAACTAGTTTTGCACTGTTGCTTATAGAGGTGTCTGGGAGAAATGTTTTTTCTTTACGTTTCTTCGTAGTTTCTCTTCAAGTTTTGTGATTCAAAAGGTATGTTGATGGTGTTTATCTCTTTCCTATATCAAGAGGATTTGTGATTTGGTGGTCCACAAGTTGGATTTTAGTGTTGTAGTGTTTGGAAATGTAGTATGAATGTACAAGATGTGTCCATTCTAAAGGTAAAAAATTTTGTGAAGGAGTTTGATGGATTTCAGGTTGATAAAAGAAAATTCTAGATAGTGATGAAGCATGGTGTGTGGTTTGCAAGTCATCCTTAGATTTGAGGAAGAAAGTAATTCAAATTTTAATGGTGTTTGCATGGGCAATATCCGACCTAGTGTTTACACTACATTCAAAGATGTTCAAGAATTAATGAAAGTGTAGCATGGCATGTGAGAGTTAATTTGGGTCCTAGTTAAGTTTTGTATTGGTCCACTTTCGTTATTACCCACTGTGGGAATGTTTAGTGCCAACCTATTTTGAATTTGTAAAGAATAAGGTGAGTCTAGCTGACTTGAAGATGGTTTTTCAAGTCGCAGATGGTATAAATGCAAGGTGAATTGATGCGAGATGAAGTGTGGAATAGAGTTAAATATGGTGATGTGAAATTAAGTGCAAAATTGTGAAATTTAGTGCGAGCTATAATGCAAGATTGTTGAATGCAATGAGCTGAGGTATGTTGATCTCCTTAAGACTACAATTGTTGTTGAAGTCAAGTTGTGGTGGATTCTCTGTTGCATTGAGATCATTTTCTCTGTGTAACATTCTATCTTCTTTCTTCTTTCTATTCCAATAGTGAGCTTGGGTTGTGAGCCTTTTTGGACAATGCATCCTATTCTGGCAGTGAGCCTCCTTTTACTAGTTTTGCAATTACTTATATTGTGAGCTAATCCTCACTATGGATTTTCCCTTCTAGGTTTTCCTATGTAAATTTGGTGTTATTTTGTGTATGGTGTTTGTTGTTTCCATTTCACTTATCTAATTTTCATGTTCAAACATTATAACAGATTAAGGGTTTAATGAATGCATGTGGATCTGATTACTGTTGATGGTTTTAATGCTTTAATTTGGTACAACTAATTCACCCCCTCTCATTTTTCTTGTTCATTCAACAATTTAAAAGTCTATGTGTGGTCATGTTGTCTTGTGAAGGCTAACAAGTATTGTATATCCTCAAGAATCCAAGCATTCAAGTATTCAAGAAAATTAAGCAAGCAAGATCCAATTCCTTTGAAGAGATGTGTATGACTTCAATCCTTCAAGAAAGCCATTGAAGGGTGGTGAGTTGCAATAAGTGTTCGTTCATCATTTCCTTCCCTTTTATTATCTTTTTATCAAGGCTTAATTACCAAACTGGGGTTTTACCAAGGCAAACCTACATACAAACAAAATAACACATTTTCCCCCTCTTTGTGTATGTGCAGATTATAGGTTGAAGAATAATTAAAGAAGATATTGAAGAGAAGTTTTGCATTGTTGCATTTTTTGTCATCATTCTTTCCAAGTCACAAAAACTAAGTTGCAAAATTCATCTCTAACATTTCAATAGTGGGACCAATGGGAAATAAAATCTCAAATCCGACACTGGAGGACATAGAAAGTTGATCAGGACCTCTGTACAAAGACCCATTCATCCATGGTTGAATGAGTCCTTGTAGGTACATCAAAACTATTTTTTCTAGCCGGTTTGTTGTCCTCTACACTTCCCATATTCACTTGCAAATTGCTATTTCTATGTGTCAGTTGTCAAGATCTTGTATTTTGAATATTAGGGCATATAGGATCATTAAGTTAATCATTCTAAAATATCTCCAATCCATTCCAAACCCCCTTTAGTTGTAGATCTAGGTCTAATTGGCTCACCATTAATTCCAAAATCTAATCTTTTGCACCTTATGATCTATATCTCAATGAAATTTAGAAAAAGGGCCACTTGAATCCTAGGTTCTTTGCATTAAGGGTCTATGATCCCTTTTTCTTTATTTCAACTTGTAATGAAAATTCCTTAAAATGCTAAACAAGATCTGAGAATAGAATATGAATTATGATAACATAGATTTCTACAATGAAAACATGATGTAAAAAATTGTCCTACAAATCTTAAATTCAATAATTTTCCCAAATTTGCAACAAATCAAGAAAATGACACCTTTCTTGCACATGTAATAACACTATTTTAGAATTTCAAATTAGTAATCTGCAAGTAGGAATAGAGTGAAACTATAGAGGTAGAAATATGTGCGAAAGTTTCCTCAGATGCTTGTATAAGGATAGGGTCGCCCAAGGGCATTTGAGTCCTTAATCAGGATTCAAAAAACTAAAAAATGAGTTTTTATGTTATTATTTAATGTTTCTTTCTCTAGTTGCAAACAAGTTGAACAGATGATATTTTTCTAGATTTTTCTCAATTTAGGACAATGTATGTCAAAATGCAAGTGTGAAACAAAGGTGAAATTATTTTGACAAGTTTTGAATTAAAATTTTAGATCTAAAATGCAATAATTGATTAATTTTAAGATGTAGAGACCTAGAAAAGATGATTGTTGAATGCAAATTTTGATTCTAAACAATGCACTTTCTTTCACTAAATGGACTAAATGAAAAATGCCTAAAACATGCAATTACTTATTCCAAGATAGGGATATGTGGGTACAATGAAACTAAGCATACAAAGACAGATAACTATGAAAAAGATTGTTTGAATGCATATACAAAGATAGGGTCGCCCAAGGGTGTCTGAATCCTTGTTTAGGATTTTGAAAACTGAAGATGAATGTTTAAGTTGCTTTTGAAGGTTACTATTCCTATTTGCAAACAAGTTTGACAGTGATTTTTTTTCTAGAATTTCTTCAGTTTAAGACAATGATTTTCACATGCACATGTGCACCAATAAATGATAATTTTGAATGCAATTTCTAGATCTTAATCATGCAATAATTGACTGAGTCTAAGATGCAAAATTTTGAAAATGAAGATTTGAAGCAAACTTGAAACAAAATAATGCATTTTTAAAAAAAAATTGGCCTAAATGAAAGATGTAATGCAATAAACAATTTCAAACTTTAATGACATAATGAATGTAAATCAGATCTAAAGATTATTGTTCAATCAAACTTTAATGCAACTTACAATACAATATGTAATACAATGTAAATTCTTTGTGTTCTTATGCTTTTATGATGCAAAAGTGAAACCCTGAATGAGAAATGCAAACAATACAATACAAAACCTAGATCTAGGGTTTGAAGGACTATAAATTTTAGAAATTTTATAGAGTTAGGATGTTAGATTCACCAAAATGAAAGATAGAAAAAGGGTCCTAGGTCCTAAATGCAAATAACCTAGGATGCTAAGGGGACTTTTTTCTAAGTTTCATTAGGATGTAAATCAACAAGGTGAATAGATTGACTTTCAAACTCTTAGGTGATCCAACCAGACCTAGATCTACATCTAATTGAGGATGGGGATGGATTGGAAATGATTTGAAGTGGTTGCCCTAATTAGACTATATGACCTGATATGATAGATGCAAAATTCCAAAGATAAAAACATGGAAATAGTGATTTGCAAGTGGATCTAGAAAGTGTAGGTTGATGTGTATCTATCACCAAAATATGAGTTTGAATGTTGTATTAGGACTAGGCTGCCCTTGGGAAAATGGGTCCTTGATGAGGGCTCCTAAATTTCTTTTTGCAATCCTCTCATGTTGGATCTGAGCATGATTTTTGATTGTAAACTTGTTGGAATGTCATTAGTAAATTTTGTAATTGAGTTTTTATGGCTTGAAAACTTTGATGACAATAAATGCAACAATGAAAAATGGATCTTCAAACTCTCTTCAATCCCCTTTAGACTTGTAACCACTCTTTAATGGCTTCCTTGAAGGACTAAAGTCATGCACATCACCTCAAGGATTTGGATCTTGCTTGATAAATTTGCTTGAATGCTTGAATGCTTTGGAGACCTATAACAAGGGTTAGCCTTCACAAAAAATGAGCATGAACACGCATAAACTCTGATAATGTTGCTCTTGACTTGCTCAATAATTCTCTTGATCGTAAGTTTTCCAATATATTTCTCCTTAATGCTTGTTAGATTTCAAATGATAAAAAGACTAGGAATTTATAGGTGTTTATCCAATTTCTTGAAAATGAAATTCTAAAATCTAACACTTCATATTTGAATTTTGAATGTTAAAATGTCACCAACAACATATTTAAATTTGAGTCCTAGTTAAGAAGTGGGACCCATTCACCCATGAGTGAATGGATCCTAGCCCAAATTTTTAGGACATTGAAAGTCAAGAGTAAATTAATGATTGGATTCATTTGTTCAATGCTTGTCATCCTACAAAAAATGGTAAAAATTAGTCTTTGGAATGGATAATTTGGAAAATTAAAGCTTAATTAAGTCAAATAATTTAGGGGGAAAAAACATATTGTGAAATTGTTAGGGTATACAATTTTCTACACTACACTTATTGTAAGGAAGCTAAGGGAGCGAAATAACTTCCTGCACTAATCTTGAGAGGAGAATAATTCAAAACTTTCATAGATCTTTACTAGTTATATAAAATTAAACATAAGTAGACATAAATATCATGCATACCAAAACATAGTGATTTACGTGGGGAAAACCCTTTCGGGATAAAAACCCCACACTCCAAAAGCCACCCAATATATTATTCAAAAATCGCAAAGATTACAATATACTTGTAGAAGAAGCTTTTCACAAGAGTATCACCAATTGGAGATCAAAAGGCAACACGATTGCTATCAGACTCTCAGAATGCAACAAAATACATAGCTATAATACAATGCCCTCTTAAAATAGGGTTTCCTTCTAGGGAAAGTTAAGCTAATAAAATATCAACCATCAGATATGAGACGTAATGATGAACGATCCAGATTTACAATAATAAAATATAAATAAAATTTTCCTTTTGGGAGCGTTGCCCTTAGACCCCAGCCGAGGGGAATGATCCCACCAGACCCCTCATGGGGGGGATCCCCCACCCCCCCTAGTTGTCGTTGGATGAACATTACCTTATGTAATTGCAAGGTTGAGACACATTTTCTCAACAATTACTAAAAATAGTAAGTGACCATTTTTTACCATTTTTGACTTTTGACTGCCTTACACCCCCTTAAGTGCCATCATGGGACTAAAAAAAAAAGGAAAAACATTTTTTTGGGTGATGCAAGATTGCCCCTACACCATTGCATGCTCTTGCATCAGACACCCAGGGTAATGTGAGAAGTGATCTTGTAACTTCTCTAGTATTGGAGGAAAACCAAGATGGCCAATCTCTACCTTAGACAACCATGATGAATCTTCAACATGCCTTCTCTTCCATTTAACCATATATTCTTCGTACTATCCATTTCTTGTACTTTTTCCCACACGACTATCCAATATTTCTTCTATCTCTTACTTCTTTGAAGTAGGTGCTAGAATATTCCACTATTTTGTTATTGGTTTATCCTCCATATCTCCATGATACTCTATCAAATCAGCATGTTGAACATAGGATAAATGGTTATCCCACTTGGAAACTCTACCTCATAAGCATTTCCTAAATCATGTTTCTTCAAGATCTTGCATAGTCCAATTTTTTTCATTTTCAACTTGTTATGCATTCCCATTGGGAACCTTTCTTTTCTTAGGTGAATCATGACCCAGCTCCAACCTAAAATTTATTAAATATCCTCTTCTAATTAGCCTTATCTTTGTACTGAGCATTCATCTTATTGATGTGATTTTCTACTTCTTCATGCAAGTTCTTTAGGTGCTCTATAAAACCTACTACCTCGACACTACTCTTTTCTCATTTGTCCATCTTCCTTAGCCCAAAAACATTCCTCAAACTACTCCCATATACAATATAGAATGGGTATTTACCAATACTCCTTTTGACAAAATTCTTGTAAGAAAATTCTTTTTGTGGTATAGTCAAATCCAATCCCTTAGGCTTATCTCCTACTAAGCATCTCAGTAAGTTATTGAATCTCCTATTCACCACCTCCATTTTTCCATCACTCTATAGATGGTATGAAGAACTAAACTTTAAATATGTATTCAACTTCTTCCAAAATATCCTCCATAAATAACCAAAAAAATGGTATCTTTTTTGAAACTATACTCTTTGGTACACCATAGTCTCACCACCTCTCTAAGAAACAACTTTGCAATGTGAAAATCATTGGTCTTATGACACGGAATGAAATGTTTCATCTTTAAAAATATTTCAACTACCACAAATATTGAGTCATGTCTTGTCTATTTCCTTGATAAACCAAGAACAAATTTCATGCTAATATATTCCCATGGCCTCTCTAGTATAGGTGATGACTTATATAGTCCAGTATTTTGACATGCCCCTTTAGCCATTTGGCATACTTTGCAACTTTGTGCAAACTTCCT
This sequence comes from Sequoia sempervirens, assembly GCA_007258455.2. Lineage (NCBI taxonomy): Eukaryota > Viridiplantae > Streptophyta > Pinopsida > Cupressales > Cupressaceae > Sequoia > Sequoia sempervirens. The sequence goes on from VDFB02000008.1 coordinate 42,307,881, forward strand.
CACATCTTTCTATAAATGTGACCAATAATAATTCTCACTAACTAGAGTAGTGGTTTTATCTTGACAAAAACGTCCAGTCAATCCTCCACTATGCTTCTCCTTGATTAGGTTCTCTCTCATAGTGAAGGGCACACAATATACTAGGGGGTGAATCAGTAGATAAAATTTATTTAAAACTCTTAACTCAAATTCACATATTTCAATTGAAAATTGAATCAAAGAAAAATCTAATGATCAGTGAATACACATGAGAAATTTAGATATATGTGGAAACCCAAGATGGGAAAAACCACAGTGAGAATAGATTCTTGGATCTACTATCCAAATATAGCCTCACAAAGCATAAGTATAAAAGTGAACTTTACACACTGAAGTATGAACCAACCTATCAAAGACACTAGCCCGCTAAATGTATTTGTAGGCACCAACCTAATGGAGACACTAGCCCCCAAAAGAATTAGTACAATAGGTAGAACACCAGTCCTACCATATTATAAAGATAAATCTTGTGGACCTTCAAATGTAGTTGAATACATCTCATACACTTTCTTATGAAGTATAGACAATCTTTCAAACATCTTAAGATCTTCTAATATTGGCGCATATACAAAAATGAAATTCTGAATTTTTAATCATCTCACTGGATATTCACCACCTTATCTTCAATTTATACCTTGCTCAATCTTACAATTCACATTTAACACACTACAATTGTACAAATGTATGATGATTATATACATGATATTGCATTATCAATCTCCCATGTCAATCAAGGGTCCTCAAATAACTAGGAAAACATAAGGTGGACCTAAATTTAAAATACATGAAATGTGCAATCGGTTGGTCCAAAAATAAATTTTATTTCCACCAAAATTACATGAAACCATGCACTACCACAAGGACCTTAATTAGGTCATATCTTAACATCACAAATAAGATTTGAATTTCATAATCAACTAGTCTTACCACATTGGATTTGAATATTAACAAGTCGATAGATAGGCACAAAGATCCTTCTATCACTTTAATCTTTTTGCATGTTGAATATATCCTCCAAAAACTTGTGAATAAGATAGAACATGTATAGAAATACTCTCCTTTCAAACCGCAGAGTTAAAATCCATTTTTGAAAGAAATGTTAACCATAATTATATTACCAAAGAAATCTTTATGCCCAAAAAATATCTGTGTACAAAATTTTGGACCACCATTGTCATATTAAATTGATGCAAGCATGATATTGCAAGCATACAACATTCATACTCCTAGAAAATATGTTTCTTGATTTTGCATTGTGATAGTAAAATTTCCAACATAGATCATACTAAACTTCTAACATACAACATGCTTAAAAAAACACTGCTACAACCCAAAATGATAAGTCGAGAGGAATATAATGATAATTCAAGTTCCATTACATACTTAACCTTACACAAAGAACTTCTTTGATATCAAACTTATTACCACATCCATGATAGCTTCTAACAATAATTACATCACTAACAACCTTTGACATTAATGACAAACTTTGTTCAACACATAGAACTCCTTGGAATACACAACTAGCTTTCTTTAAACAACATCCCATCTTGGATTAAGAAGTCCAACCATTTTGTCCTATCCAAAGTAATAGGTTCCAAATAAACCTTCCATGCTTTCACAAATTATGGATCTTCAAGATACAAACACCTGAATTCATTGAAACCCAATAACCTCTATTCTCATCTCTATCAACATTTTTCTCCTTCTACTTAAGACATATATAACTCTATTTCAACTTCTACTCCTGTGCTTTAAAAAAAAAAGTATAACTCTATAAAAACTCAACCCATTTTAAGTGACTTTGATTTAACTTTCCTTGACTATTAAGATAATGCAAAGCTTGATGATCAATATATAAAACAAATTATTTTGATAAAAAATAGTGTCTCCATTTATTCAAAGCCTGAACTATAGCATAAAACTCTTAATCATAGATAAAATATTTTCATTTAGTATCATTCAACTTATCACTAAAATAGGCAACGAACTTAACTTCCTGAATCAAAACAACTCCTATGATTTTGCCACTAGTATCACAATCTACCTAAAAGAACTTATTGAAATCTAGAAGTGCCAAAGCAGGTTTCTCTATGACTTTCTTCTTCAACATATCAAAACTATTGGCTTCTCCTATGGTCCACTTAAACTCCTTTCTATCCCCTCTCATTATTTTAGTTAGGGGTGCACAAATAATACTAAAATTCTTAATAAACTATCTGTAAAAACTTGCTAAACCATGAAATGATATTACCTCGATTACACTCCTTGGTGTAGGCCATTCAATGATAGCCCTCACTTTTTTGGATCCATTTTAAGACCCTCAACTAAAATAACAAATCCTAGACACACCAACTCTTTCTTCACAAAACTACATTTCTTCAAATTAATCAACAACTTCTCCTCCCTAATCTTCTCAAAAAATCTTCAGATATGCATCAAGTGCTCCTCCTATGTCTTACTAAAAAACAAAATTCACTACTGTATTTGACTACAAATTCTAACGAATGTTTAGTGATATATCGACAAAATATTGTTGAATTACCGACGAAACATTATTTTAAATTTCGTCGCTAAAATTTCATCACTTTAATGACCAACGTTTATTCATTGAAACCATGACCCAGCATCGTCGATCAGTGCCATAGAAAATGTTGGTGGTTTTCATCACAAAATCAACATAACTTCATCCATCTATCGACAGCAAAAAAACAAAAAAACATTGCAAAGTGCCCATTTGAAAGCGTTGAACAAACAACAAACATTCATCATTTTTCTGACGAGGTGGAGTTTCCATTACGACAAAAAAAATGTCGCGGGTACAACAACCTCATTGCAATTTTTTGTGTTTTGTTGGACGATGTTCATCAAAATTGCGATGAAACATTGTTGTTTTTAAAAATATATATATATCCCATAGTGAAAAGTTAGCAATTGCATTTAGTTTGTTAAACATGGCCCTTGGTACAACTATTAGAGCTATTAAGAACCTTCAAGTATGTTCTAATTTCCATAAGCATGAGATATTTTTCAACATCTATGTGGAGTTTAGCTAACAACCTAGCTAAACTATTGTGTATAAATAATTGAATTGTACATCAAATATGGTTAGAGTAATCCATAGATTCCCATCTAAATCCTCCCTACAAATTTCCCTTGTTCTTTCTCAATAGAAGTGACATATCTAACAAAAGCCTTATGCATCTCGAGTGTCTTTGGTTTTCATTTTTGTTCTTCCATTACACATTCTATGATCTTGTTGACAATTAGCTAAAGTATAAGATTGTACACCAATTTTCCTAGAAATCAAATCATTAACATCAAAGCTAAGTTCTTTCTTCATACCAATGCAAATGCATGCACAATAGTTAAGGGATTGTAGCTCACCTAGTTCAATTTTTGAAATTACTCACAATCATCAAAGAAAAATGGCCAACAAGCAGTACCAAAGGTCAAAGCAAATATTTAGTGAATGCTCAACACTACCTTGGAAGCACAAAACCAAGGACTATTCAAACCATTCCACGACTTCATAAGCCAACTTGAACCAGCATTGTAAAAACCCTCATAGCTTGTTCACATGCAAAATCACAATCCATTCAAAGTTCAAAGGAAAATTTGACATTTCAATGCTAGCTATCTAGATACAAATGCTCAAAGCACACCTTTTCATCAACTTCTCTAATGTTGAGAAAATTTCCTTCATAGCATTGGAAATGTTCATTTCAATGTCTCATTGGTGAAAAGCACTAAGCCCACAACGCATCAAGAATCACCAAAAAATTCTAGCATAAGATGTGTTTGTTAGCGCTTCACAAGAGGAATTATACCCTCTCAAACATTACAAGGATGAATAATGATGCTCAATTCATTGTATCAATTCAAAAATAAATTTGTGGTAGAATACACCGAATAGCACAAATACTTTACACTTATACATGAGAACCTTCCTAAGCAGCACAAATTTCTCAAATTCATCACTAGACTATCACTTTCTATTTACACTAGGATGGAGTTCCTAACTTCAAACACTTTTGGTCAAATATTTTGCAATGCATCCAAGATTGAATCCAAGGAAAAGCTTAATCAAAGTTCACAAGCAAGAACAAGCCCATGAAGGAAACATACTCCAAACCAGCTATGCAAAGGCATAGAATGCCACACCATCTTCACCAAGTAAGGACAAGGGCAAGAAGTTGCAACAGGGTGATATGTGGTGCCATCATCACCACACTAGCTTCCACACTAATTCCAAACATTGGGTGCAATAATCCCTATTTGTGCAATCCACATTAGATTCCAACTCAATTGAGGATACTTATCAAGAGGCACAATGATTTCACACTTGCACCATGACAATTGATGCTTCAAAGGTACAAGAGTGTCTCTTCCATATGAAGTGTGGGGTTAATGAACATTTCCATGTGATATTTTACAATGGCAACCAAAAGAAAATCATCATGCATGATGCAATAAGGAACCCACATCTTTCTACCACCATACATCCAAACCCCTACTCTCTATGATGGTTACAAGACAATTAGGGCATTTAGGTAAGCCAACAATGCACTTTTGAGTATGTAATCAAGCCTTTGCAAGACATTACCACTTGTGATGTCACACCTCTGGTACAATATCCTACTTGGAGAACCATGAATGTATGATCATGATGGAATTTACCATTTTAAGGCACAAACATGGACAATACATAATGACAAGTGGAAACTTAACCTCGTTGAGTTAACATCACAAGCCAAACTAGCTTTGGTCTCTACTAAACAATGTTGCAATATCATTTCCCACACACAAAAATATGTTCTTCTCACAGTCCACAAATGCACCTACACAAGCAAGTACACACAATAATAGTGCTCACAAATATGCCAACCCCATTGCAACAAGAAAGGTTTGACAAGATATTGCAGCAATACAAAGACATCTTTGAAGAATGCAAGTCCAATACAATGTGGAATATAACACCAAATCGATTTGAAAATTCCCTCTCCTAAATATATATTTGTATCACAATTCTATTAGGAGAATGATTAACTTCAACATCAAACCCAAGAGCTACTAAATCAAGGAAACATCTAACCTAGCTCTTCACCATGGAGCAACCCAATAGTCCATGCACATAAGAAGGATGATGCCTATAGCCTATTCATCGACAATCACACACTCAACAAGATCATGGTGAGAAAAAAATAACCTTTGTCATGCATCAATGACTTGTTGGACCAATTTCAAAGTGCATAATACTTCAAAAATACTAATCTCAAATTAGGATACCATTAAGTACTAGCTCAAACTAAAGTTAGTTGGAAAAAATATTTCTAAACCAAGGATTGTATGAATAGATGGCATAATGGGTTGGCCACATTCATGTTTCTAATGAATGGTATCCTACAAACCTTCACCAATTCCATCATTGTCTACTTAGACGACATCTGCCTCTTTAGCAAAATTTAGGAGGAGCACATGGAGCAAGTTTCATGCATACTAGATACACTACACCAATTCACGTTGCAAGCCAATCTCAAAAAATGCACTTTTGGAGCCACATAGATTTAGTACTTGGGATACATCATTGACCATGCCAATATACATGTAGACCTTAGAAAAATCAAGCCAATTTGAGATTGACCAACACAATGTAGCCTCATTGACTTGTGCAATTTCCTCAAACTTTCCAACTTATATCCCAAATTTGTTCTTGGTTTCTCACATTGCATGGTCACTTAATCAAATCATGCACACCAAGACACCATTCTCGTGGACACCTACACAACATTCCTTCAAGGAGCTCAAGCAATTCCTCTACAAAATTCCTAATATAGCACACCCCTTTGAAATTTAGACTAATGCATCTAACTACGCACTTCAACCCATACACATGAACATTAGATCGTGTATCATTCTGAGACTTTCAATATCACTCTTCCTATGAAAAGGAGTTGTATTCCACCATAGAAGCTATCAAGCAATGGTGCTACTGCATCTTGGGTAAGGAGATAATCATTCACACCCATCATAATCTACTTTAGTTCTTGCATACACAAAGCAAATTGGAAAACATCCTTATAGCAGTTCCATCAAGTGATCAAGCAAAAGAAGAGGGAAGACAAGGCAATCAATTGTCTTAGTAGACTACTAGTTCAGGTACTCAATACAATGTTGAACTCGCGTAGCCACAACTTCTCAAACTAGGAGAAATTTTATTCAACAAACACAAACTTTGTGCAAACCTATGCCAAACTTGTGCAAAACAAATAGGTTGCCACATTGTACTTTTTCAACAAGATTCTCTACAATCCTGGACATATTTGTGTTCTAAATGAAATGCTTTATAGAAAGACAATACCTTAGAAGATAGAAGGGAAAACTTGGTAATCATAGCTGTGATTTTCAATTTAGTACATAGTAATTTTACTATGGTATTGTTAGAAAAGTATGACCCTTGAATTTTACTTTAATGGTACTTTTTAGTGCTTCTGATAATTAAACTCTTTATGTTAACAAATACATTCAACTGCAACTATCTTGGACAAAAGTAATTTGGTCAAATATGATTGGAAAAGTGGATATTTCTAGGTTAATGATCTAGGACAGATAGCTAGTTATTACTACATCACTCATGGGAAAATGGCTACTTATAATGAGCACTTGAATCCAACAATGGGTGATATTGAGCTATGCCAATTGTTTTCATTAAGAAAAGAGTTTAAATATGTGACAATAAGAGAAGAAGAGAATATGGAACAACAGTATTCATATTTTTTTGGTGTTTTAATTTCTAACTCTTTATCATGGGGGAACAAGATAGGAGAGAAAGGAAAAGCTATTCATAATATTACATTATTGAAACCATAAATCTATTTTTTATATTATTATATTACATTATTTAGCCTTTCATTCATCTGAGCAAGCTCCTATCAACGATGTGAGAATGAAAATTGATTAATTATTTCAATATTCATAGGAAGGTGTTGTATTATTGTGTGCTAGTGGAAGGGGTTTGTGAGATAGTCTTTATCCATATTGGAGTTGCAATTTTTGAAACATGGATGAATTTATATACTAAATTGTAAATTCACTTTTACAAAATATTCCAAAAGTTGTAGTATAGGAAAATAATTGGAATTACAAAAAGAACAATTTTACGAGAGTAGACAAAATTTTTCTTTTGTTTCAGAGGTAGTGTTCAATACAATGCTAGCAATATAGAGAGGACCTGTTACTATAAGATCAATACCATAACAGTAGAAGGGGGTGCATTGAAAACAAATTGCATATGTGTCTATATCCATGTCCATGCAACTCTTATTGAAACTAATGCATTGTTATTTATTGTTACACGTACAAGTCTTGTATTGTTATTCTTCCAAAACTTCTTAGACATCCAATCAACTACTTATATACATGTAACTCCTTTCTTGGGACTTCATAGATATATCCAAGATCATAAGGCTTAGATACAACAATATATGTAGTACATACTCATGTATTGAATAGAGTTCCTTTCCTAGTCTGTATGTTTAAGAATTTTAGGAATAATGAATAAATATAACATAGTATAAAGAATGATTGTTAATGATGGTTGTTTTAACTTACATGCCCCTTTTCACCCTCTATTCATTGTAAACTATGCATAACTTGAACATATTAAAAAAACTATAGCCCACATTGACATTGTATGCCACATTAATCCAACCATATGACAAAAGATAAGCGATCTAGCCTCTTGAATGAATGTAAGTAGAGAAATTTTGCATACCTATAGATGGTACAAAATTTCATGGTTAAGTGGAAGCTCCCATCAACAACAAGATCCAAATATCTGTGTATCTCTCTCAATCGAGCCTCTAAACCCTTCAAAGCTATCAATTTTTCCACTAACCTGTTATGCACAAAAGTCAAATTTTAGAGTTATGTCACCACTAAAAAAAAAAGAAATAGAGCTTTGAAACCCAATCCACACACAAAACAATGTGGTATTCATACAAATCCATACAAACAAACTAAACTCAGAACATTGGAATGGAAACAACTTCAAATTATGATGCAAAGCATGGATTCACTTTACTCAACTGGAGGCACATTTCACAATAATGGGTTCTCCATCTAAAACATCTGTATGAGGTTCAAATAGTAAAGAGATTGATGAAAGATAAAGGAATTAAAAAGATACTTGGATGTAGTTGGATTGAAGGCCATAAACTGGTACATTTTTTTGTGTAGGAGAAATATCGTGCATCCACAAACATGGCAGAGCTATGCAAAGTAGGAAAAATTGGCTTGGAAAATGAAGGCAGTAGGGTATAAAGAATCATTTTTCTGCCACCATAGTGAAAAGTTAGCACTTTCTTTAATCTTTGCATATTGGTTTGATGCTTCAAACGATGCATTTCTTATATTGAAAAGTGCATTACCTTATTGGGCTTCTCTTTGTTTCAAGAATAGTTTAATATTCTCTACTTAACAAGGCCAACCACATGACGGTGGAAGCTCATTTGGCCCCTCCCCCCCTCACATCACTCTCAATTCCCCATACCCAATCATATAACATTAATCATTCATTCATCCATTAATAACATATAACATTCATTCATTAACATATAACATTCATTCATTAACATATTCACATTCATTCATTAACATATAACATTCATTCTTTTAATTTTTAACATTCATTAACATATTATCAAAAATATGGTTATCATAATATGATTAAAATCACTTCTTTTTTTGTTTCTTTTTTGTAGCTAAAAAAAGATGAAGTGGAGTATCATTTTCTAAATCACCTATCCCCCCTTCAATTGTTCTGCGCTCTGCTCATGATCTTAATGTATGCCTAGTTGTGTACTCGCGACGTAGAGGCCACTACAAGGGGGGGTCTGTTGCAATAACAAAGAAATGTTAAATTGATATGTTTTATTATTATTGTTACAAGTATTTCATTAATTAAAAGAACATTAGAGTGGTGCTCTTTACTTGATGGGGCCACATCATGTTCTTGATCTTGTCTTATAGCCTCATGCTCAACATGTTGAACACCCTCTAAATCCTGATCTGGAGTTGAAACACGAAAGGTTACATTAATTAATACACTAATTGTAATTAAATATGTTTAAAAGAACATTAGAGTGGTCATCTTTACCTGATGGGGTCACATCATGTTCCTAATCTTTTCTAGCCTGATCATGCTCAACATGTTGATCATGCTCTACATGCTCTAAAGTTGAAACACGAAAGGTTACATTAATTAATACACCAATTGCAATTAAAGATGTTTAATTGTATTAATCCATACTGTGTTTTGTATAGCACATGAATACATCCAGTATCTGGATGCACACCATGACCTTCATCTGCAGGTTGTGCTCCACCCTCACCAGGCTGCATTCCAATGTCATGTGCAATATTATCATTGGTTTCCTATTTAAAACAAATGGCACATAATTACTTTATGGTGGAAATTAATATTGAATAGATTGCACAAGTATTCAATTTTAAATAAACTTCATTCAGTTTATTTACCTACGTGTTGGATGTAGTGGAAGCTTGTGTTTGCCCAGTCAAGAGTCTTAGGTGTTCAGTCATGCCTCCATAGCCTTGTTGGAAGGAAATCTTCAGGTCCTCTTATGTAGGCACTCTGTTGAATTTAGTGCCCTGCATTTTTGCATAAGATCATGAATTTTTCTTCTATGGTGTGATAAAAATAAAATTGTTTGAAATTTATTATTCAAATGCAATATTTCATTTATTGATACTTACAATTCATGCGGCTAATTTCATATAACCACCAGAGCCAAGTTTTTGTTGCCCGTATTTTTCTACTCTTCCCTTTGTTGCCTTTGATGTGTCAGGTAGCCTATGAAAATTTTGTAATACGTTAGATTATGTAAAAAGAAAGAGTAATCAGTATATAATTACATTGTTGATACTATCACATACCTTCCTTGGCTCAATGGTGTCTTTCCTTTTTCTTTTCAGCCTTCTCCTTTCCATCCAACACTAGGTCCTTCCACTCCCTCTCCGGGATCATGGGGGGATACTCATAATTTTTGTTCTTCTATAAATGTGACCTATATTGGTCCCTCACATACTTTAGATAGGTACCAGCTTTCTTAAGGATCTTGGTTTAATTGAATGTGTTATTTCCGAATAGCACAACTAAACAATTAATGAGCTCATCTTTTAAATCTTGATTTTGGGCATTCTACCGTGTATGTATCGTGGGCCCAAAGATCTCCAATGTAATATCATTTAGATCTTTATAAAAAACATCATTTCCTACAAAATGAGCATGGGATCATTAGTCTAAAAAGAGTGATCAATAAGTAAATTTCAATTGGATTATATATAATAATAATTAAAACATTTTAAAGTACCTGAGACCTTCTCTATCTTTATGGGAATGAAATCCTCAGTCACCACAAATGTGATTGAAAATTTTCTCATACTAGTAATACATGAAGATCTAGGAAATGCTGCTAAAATATCACCAATACTAGTGGCCTCTACATCCCTAGGTACATGTCCCGGCGCATGTTCTGGCATGTGTTTGCTGCTAGAGGGTGCACTACCCAATGTTTGCATGCTATGTGTTGTCAACATTTCAGTCAACAATATAGGCATCAATGATGGGGTCGGATGATGTGATATATGTGCAAGAAGATTAGGATGACCAACAACATCATGAGGATGCAAAAAATTCTGTAAAAATAACACATATTTTAGTTCATGAAATAAAAGAGTACAAAATATTAAACCATGAATGAACTTATGTTATAATTAAAGACCTCATGACAACTTACTTGCAAGTTTCGTGCTCTCTCAGTCAATATTTTAACCCTTTCTCTTATCTCATCTGTTTGAGTCATTATGAATAACAACTGAAGAATTTCTTCATTGCATTTTTTTTGGGTCTTCCTTATCATATCCAGAGGGTTTGCAGAATATGTGATGTCATCATCGCATAATAGTGACTGCACGTCCCTATGGATGCTCTCCTCTACTGTTGGTGCCTTTCCCTAATCAGCCAATTGCAACAAGAATATTAAAAACATTATCAAAATTAACCCAATAAACTTATGAAAAAAACATAATAATAAAACATCTTGCTTGTATCTAATTTGTACAATTACAATGAGGTAAACCTACCGAGTAGAAGTTCCTGAAGATGCATCGCGATCTATGCTCTAGGCTAGAGCCTTCCCTATACGATCAATGTCCCGCTATGACAAAAATTAAATATAGAAAAACATTATCGAAATGAAACCAATAGACTTACAAAAAAACATAATAATAAAATGGTATATTGGAGTCATTAATTGGAGGTTGGGTAAAATGGTATATAGTATGTACCACCCCCATAGTAACTGTGTTTGTATCTATGTGATTCAAATTGTAATCGATTTACAACTCTTCCGCTACAGTTATTGATTTTATCACTCATATGAATACATGGTTTCCCTCGTGCGCCTCGAATATGCAATTGGGTTGATTATTTGTTGACCTAGGTCATGTACTATTTATAAACCCTACAATATTCCCTGATGCTTTTGGCCTTCTGTCAATGTACATAGCCACTCCTTTATTTTGATCCTTATCTTTTAGTTGTATATAATTTGTTGACAGTGCATACCTACGCATACTTTGTTTATATCGAACCAGTTGCATCCAATCTTTGTAACTGTAACAAGGTCTGACATACTCCATAAATTCAGTAACTTTGTCATAACAAACCTTTATTCCTTCCATGCAAAATAGGCCCAAACCATGTAATGACAATGGTGCTATGTGATATATCCTCTCGTTGACTCAAAAATTAGTGTTTATTGGAGGAAGTTCCTTGGGTACCCATTGTTTCCGTAGATGTTTGTACCTCAAGCACCTCGATGTCGCCTATGCTCCCATCATCATAAGAACATGACCCCCCTTCAGCAAGAAAAAATTCCATGCATTTACAGAATTTTCTTCTAATCTTTTGACCTCTAGTTGATCTCCCTCTTTTAGACCTACTACATGTCTTGCTTTCCTCTTCTCTTCCTAAATTTCCCTTGCTCGAGGAAGATAGATCTGAAAAATACCTATTTGGTGGTACTTGCACTCATAAGGATGTTGGATGAAGTTCTTTCATGGTGATGTGATCCCAAGGTGACATTATGATTAATCTATTATTTCATCACTAGAATTTGACAGGTTATAAGGTAATCAAGTCTTGATAGTTTGTAAGTTATTGTTACTACCATTCAAATGTGTCCATCACAAATCAAATCAATGTATGAAGGAGACTGTCCCTTGCAATTGATGACTTTAAAATGTCATTATTTTACAACCTAACACAAACATGGAGTTTGGGAGATGTAGTTCATAGTAGCTGAGGCTATGGAAGCGTAAAAAACCTAGACTCAGTGATGAATTTTCCTACATGAACAATGTATGGCAATGTTCCAAGGATTTTTGCATGACAATTGAGGGGAAAAGGTAATGAATGATAGTCCATTATCAGTCTCACAATCTCACAGTCTTAATCCAAGTTACTTGATTTACTAGACTTCTACTTAACGTTTTAATTCCCAAACTTTGTAACAAGTGTTAAATGTGACTATGGTCCACTAGTTACACAACCAAGGCCTCAAATTTATTCTCTAATTGTAATCAAGGTAATTTTTCTCTTCATTCAAGTAAATCAAATAGTGAAAGTTAGTGCCCATAGTCATTTGAAACAACAACATTTTGATTATGTATGACGGTAGGATTTGATAACTTAAAAGAATTGGCTACCCAACAAACTTAAAGTTAAAAGAAACTTTTTCAGTTTAAGGGGTTAGCACTTTCTTTCATCTTTTCATATTGGTTTGATGCTTCAAACAATGCATTTCTTATCTCACTTCTATCATTTTGTATTCTCATCCCATTGCAAAGAAAAAAGGTTAAACATTTAGCAATCTGTCATTCTTAGCTTTGAAGTTGTTGGCCTTGCATACTTGTTTTGTTGAGTCACAAGTTTGCATGATAAGAAAGGAAGAATGAAATTTTAAATTTTAAATGTTGCTAAGACCCTATCTTTGAGTTGCTACACTTTTGTTCCCAAGCAACCATATTATTTTTTTGTGAATGGGGGTCAATAATATGTTCTACAATCAATGGAAGATTGCTCCATGCGATACAGGCATAGCTCATTGGGGAGTCTCTAGTGCGGGAGCACCTACACCTTATGTTCACAACTGGAGCATTAGAGGTTTATCATAGAAGTTTCGAGGGAGGTTTGCAAAGTTTTTTGATGTTTTAATAAGGTCTAAAAGACCATTTATTGTTTCATTGATCCATATTGTAAACAAGATCAAATATGTGAAGAAATTGTTAGTGATGGTCAAATATTGTCAAAGTAGGTAGAATAGGTTTTCTTGCAGGGAGACATGTATTCAAGGTGAATAAGTTCTAACAAGACCCTTTTCAATGTGTTTAGGGTGCTTGGAAGTCATCTAATTGATAATGTAAAAAGTTGTAATTCTTGACATCAAAAGTTGTCAAAATTGCAATTTTGCAAAATAATGGGTTGTTAAGTGTTTGTAAGTCAGTTATGGACATTGGTTGAAGTTATTTTGGTTCTAAGATGATTTAAAAATCCTTCCAAGGACCGAGAAAATGTTGTTGGAGGAGTTGATACCAAAATTTCATATCAAATACCATGTTCTTGAAGCAATTTTTTGTGTTTTTACTTTTTTTTCTAAAGTTCTTTTGTGTTGTATGGATACGTACAAGCTTGAATGCTTTGAGATCATTGGTGTAGATAAATATATGTGTTCCCTTTCATATTCATCTTTTTTTATGTGTTAAATCACTATTTTGTCGGAGAAAACAATCAAATACAAGGACTGCCCTATTTTTCCTATGTAAGGGTTTGAGGGCTAAAAAAAAATGAGATCCACTAATCCACCCACTATCTTGGAACTGTAACTCAGTGGATTGGTGTTCAACATGGTAGGATAGAGGTTCATTGCATTTAGGGTTTTGTTAAAGCAAGAAACTTGGCATTGAAGTGATGCCCTAGGGTTGACAAGGGAAATTTTGTTGTGAATTTGTGGTTGTTAAGTCAAGGTTTGTCAGTTTGATGGATGGAACAATATGAATGAAGGTTTTTTTTCCTATTTTAGGATGATTTTAATGTGTTGAAGACAATAGTTGAGTTAGGGAGGTTGGCTATATGGTTTTTCTCTAAAACCCTAGTGTATTGAGGGGAAATGGAGGGTTTTGTAGAACAGTGACAAAAGGGCCATGGCTTAGCCCAAAAATGGTGAAAAATAAATTAAGCTCAACCCCATGGACATTCATCTATAATATTTTAAATTCCTACCAACATTTTTTTTGATTTAGCTATATAGTTCTAGATTTATGTGACAAAATGGTTTTATCTATATCTATTTAAGTTGTATTCACTTGAGAAACTACAATTTCTCATCATAATAGTTGAAGTATTAGAAGAACAACATGGGATTTCAATCCCATTTGGAAGTAGGTATGTATGTAGTCCTTGGAAAAAGGATGCCCCTATGACCCAAGTTCGTAGGGGAAGGGTTTGGGAAAATCTCCAAGGTTTGAAGTGTTCCTAAATTTGATCAATCCTTCTTCAGTATGTTTCAACTAAAAGTTTAATTATGCATTAGATGGTTGTGAACTCACCTTTCCAATTAATATGTTCCCACTATGTAGATTTGATTCAATTAAAGGAAACCTATCATCATCAAGCTTGCTTACTTTGAGATTTGTGGTCTTTAGCTTTTCAAAGTCTATTCCAATACTGAATAAACTTCTAGAGGCATTGTCATTGTGGTTTTCCTTGATGTGAATGTGTGAAAATGCCTCCAAACCTGTCTAAACTAGGATAATCAAAACTTATGTGTTAAAAATATGACCTTATGTCTTGAATCAATGACAAGTAAAAGAAGGTATAAGTTAGCCTCAAGAGCTATTAAGGTCTATTATTCTAAGAAATAGGGTCATGATAAAATTGACCATGACTTGGCTATCACAAAGTTAACAAAACTTGCTAACTTTGTAGTCAACTATAATGAGGTATTTAGTCATTATGATTTGATGATTGAGAAACTCTTAATAGGTACTAAAGATCTACCTACATATATACTTGAACTTATGTTGAGATTAAGATGGAGTTCCTTATGACAACCTTTCGTAACAATAGGTAATTAATAGCAAGTATATTGAATATGGTGGATATATGTATGGTGGATATATATATGGTGGATATATGTATGCCAGGCTTTATGATTAGTAATACGCAAAATGTGATATACTCAAAAGTTGAATATTTTGTAATATTACATTTATGGATTTAACTTATGTCTACTAACTAATGTATTTTTCAAATAATAATTGAATGCAGTAAATGGCCTTTGAGACCACTTTATGAGCTTGTATTTATGTATGTGGCCAAATAGAGGCAAACTCGTGTGGGTTCAATGTTTTACTTGTGATATGGATTTTCATCCCAAGACCTATAGGACCATTATATAGTTTAGTGGATCCATTAGGGGTATTGCAATCAAATTAACTAGCCTAGGGTGTAAACCCTTCAAACAATATGCATTAAATCAACATTTTGATCCTTTCTAAGTGTCACAATGTTGAACCAAGATTGATATAGGACTTGACTTCTTATCATCACAAGTAGGGTTGAGAAAGGGACTCTACAAGGGAATTTCAATTATGATCAATGGTAGAGGCATCTACAGCTCTAAGTGGGCAGGTTAGTAGCTATGTTTTGATCCATCTACAAAGTTGAAGACTGCAAAAATTTCTTGGGCATGCATGCTAGTCAGGGTATGGTTGAATACAACTATTTTCTTTTTTTGTCTTATCTTATACCATTTTACGAGAATGGGGGTGCCAATGTACGAGAAGATCTTTGGAAAGGCATGAAAATTGCAGGTTAAAGAGAATGGGGGTGCCAATATAAAAGATATAAATCACTTATAGTACTCATTTTCCCTTGGTCGTCAATTTTCCCTTCCTGAGTTCCCTCAACCTCATTGCTTTGGCTTTCCTCCTGCCCTGTTTCTCTAGTTAGGGTCTTCGTGCACTAAGCTATGTCATGCTCCTACATGCACGGGGGCAAAAATCAAAATAACATGGGAAATTCAAATTAATATGTAGGGTTTTCTCTCCTCCAAACTCTTCCACGTTATTGACCTTTCACTTCTCCAATTTGGCGAGCTACAACCTGAAAATAAGGTTTCGACAAAGGTTTTAGAGTATGTTAATTAAAATGAAAATTATGGTGCTGTTTAGGTTTTAATATTCTACATAGTTAAGTATATATTAGCTATATTTTACATAATAAATAATATAATTATTCTACTTATTATAATTATATATTATATTCTTTAACAAAATTATTATAATTAATAATTAATAATAAGTATATTTTTATATAATACAAAATATAATTAATATAATATATATTTAATATAATAGTAATATTAGATTAAATTATATATAATATAATTATATTTATTATTATATAATACTATATATAGGCTTTTACCTGATATTTTAGAGGATTTTACCATTACACTACAACTGGTTTACCATTAAATGGTAGTTGAAACTTGTTTTCCAATGACACAATAGTGGTTTCTAGGCATGAGATTTGTTTCAAGCTCAAATCTCACAATATATGTAGCCTATTAGCTAATACAAAGAGAGAAACTAAAAAGATAGAGAATGAGAGAAAGAGATGAACTTAGATAGATAGGGAGAGAGAGAGAGAGAGCATGAGAGAGAGAAATATAAGAGATACAATGGAAAAGAGAGAGAGGGAAAAGAGAAACTAAATTTTGATTGGTTGTTTCATGTCAACAATCCAAGGATGGCATGTGTCCTTGGGGAGTTATGCTCAAGGTAGCATGCCATTTGATTAAAGATGTGATAATTCTCCTTTAATACCTCTTCAATGTACCCATTGCACACTTAAGGAGACAAAGATATGGAGAGAGAAAGAGAGAAAGAGAAAGGAAGAGAAAAGGGAGAGGGAGATAGAGATAAGATATAGATAGGTGGAGAGAGAAAAAAGAGAAAGAGAGCAAGAGAGAGGAAGAAAAATGAGACAAAGGAGGAGAAAAGATAGAAATAAAGGGATAAAAAGAGGAATACGGAGACAAAAAGAGAGAAGAGAGAGAAACAAAGATAGAGAGATAGAGATAGAGATAGAGATAAAGATAAATAGAAATAGAGATATAAAGATGGAGATAGAGATATAGAGAGAGATATGTAGAGATATAGAGGAATAAAGAGGGACAAAGAAAGGTAGAGATAGTGAGGTAGATAGAGAAAAATAGATAAAGAAAAAGAGAGAGAAAATAGGAGAGATACATAGATAGAGATAAAGTCACATAAAGAGATAGGGGATAAAGATAAATAGAGGGAAGAAAATATAGAGAGAGAGGGAGATAATGAGAAACATACAAATAGAAATGGAGACAAAGAGATAGAGAGAGAGGTAGAGAGATAAAGAGATAAGGATGAATAGATAGAGATATAGGAGGGTGATTGATATATCTCTCCCTCTATCTCTATATCTCCCACTATCTATGTCACTCCCTCTTCCCACCTCTATCTATTGAGCTATCTCTCCCTCTCCCCCTTTCTCTCTCATTCACTCCATCTCTCCCTCCATCTCTCCTACTCTATATCTCTATCTCTATTTCTCTTTTTATCTCCCTCTCACTCCTCTCTCTATCTCTTTCTATCCATATCTTTCTCTACCTCTATCATGATCTCTCTATCTCTTTCACCATCCCCCTCTATCTCTATATATCACCCCTTTCTATGTCTCTCCCTCTCCCTCTATATATATTGAGCTATCTCTCCTCTCTCCCCTATCTTCTCTCTCTCTCCCTTTCTACATATCCTCCCCCTCTCCCCTCTTCTTTCTCTCCCTTTTCTACCTTATCTATCTCATCTCTTCTCTCTCCTCTTCAACCCATCTCTCCCTCTCTCTCCCTCTCTATCTATCCTCTACCTATCCATATCCCTTTCTCCCTCCCCCTCTCTCTATTTGGGTATGTGCAGGATCATGATGTGGGCCAAAAGGCAATAAGGATGGGTATATGTAGGAATGTACTACTCACCCTTTTTTCACCCAAAATTGATGAAACAAAAGGGTTTTAAAGGAGATTCCCTCGATTTCCACCCAATATAAATTATGCTTTTTACTTTGAATCTCTTAATAAATAATTATTATTCATTTTCTATTCAATTTATGACTAAAGTCTTCATTTATAGGCTGATTGAAAAAAATCTATAGCTTTCAAACGGTATCACATTTTTTGAATCCAAGACATGTGTCACATTCTATGCTTCACATACTATAGGATTAAAAAAAATTCATGAAGTTTTGACCAAGTTGAGGTGGTTAGACATACAAGTTTTTATATCTTTTAAAAGTTGTAATAAAAAATTCATAATTAATTATTTACTTGGAAACAAATTACACAAAAAATATGCATCACATTGATATGAGTCTTATACTTATATCTAAAATATTATTAAAAAATATTATGATTCCATCAAGTGGTTAGGTGGTCGATAGACACCTACTTTATTTTTCCTAAAATTTAAGTACTACTACATTGAAATTCTCAAATTTTCACTAAATAGCTTTTTTTTATAAAAATAAACCTAGTAGTTTAGAAACTACATTCAATTTTCTACAGACTCTATTCCCCATATTTTGAAATAATATAGATAACTTTATCTAATTTTTACGCTGTGGGTTGCCTTTTAACTCCTGGATTTAAATTTTTGCTACTTGAGGGTCTATTTTTCCATGCATGATCCCGCATTATTACCCATATCCCTCTATCTCTCCCTATCTCCTATCCCCCATCCATCTCCCCCATTCCACCTCTCTTCCCATATCCATCCTTCTCTTCCCATATATCTCTATCCTCTCCCCATACCTCAAGCCTCTCCTATCTATCTCTCCTTATTTCTCTCTCCCTCTCTCCATCTCTATATACTTATATCTAATTATTTTTGTTTTCCTATCTCTTTGTCTCTCTCTCTCCCTCTCCTCTCTCTATATCTCTTTATATCTCTATCTCTCTATCACTCTATCTCACCATCTATATCTCTTTATCTCTTCATCTCCCTCTCCCTCTATATCTCTCTATCTTGTCCTCACTATCTCTCCCTCTTTTTATCCCTATCTCTCTCTATATTTATCTCTCCCTCTACCTATATCTCTCTATCTATATTTTGTCTCCCTCTTCCTCTCTCACTCTATCTTCATCTCTACCTATATTTTCCTCTCTCCCCCTTTATCTCTATACATGTCTCCCTCTCTCTATCCATCCATCTATCTCCCTATCTATCCCTCTTTATATATTTATCTCTTCCATATCTATCTATCACTTTGTCCTCTCTCTCTTTATCTCTCCCTATCCTTATCTCCTCTCCTCCTCTCCATATCCCTCTCCTTCTACATCTCCATCTCTATCTCTATCTCCTTACCCCTCTATCTCTCACTCTTCCCCACTCTATCTCTCCCTCTTTCTATCACTACACCTCTCTCATCTCTCTCTCTCTCCCTCTCTCCTTGATTGCCTTTTTTTGCACAAACAACGTCACTTTCTAAATGTCCTACCAATGTACCTCATGTACTGCATAAATGTATGCAAAAAATAGACCAAAATTTATCCTACTTGAAATTCCACACTTTTTCGGCATACCCTTTGCACACTAAGGTGTGATTGCTAGTGTTTTAAGTTTGGATCCCTATAAGTGGATGCATAGTTTATTTGAAGCTACGATTTATCCATTGAGAGCTTTGTTGCACAAACAACATCATTTGCTAAATTTCCTACCAATTGACCTCATGTACTACATAAATGTATGCAAAAAATAGACCAAAATTTATCCTAATTGAAATTCCACACTTTTTCAGTGTACCCATTGCACACTACGGTGTGATTGCTAGTTAAGTTTGATTTGTATGTTTTATTTTAGAACTATAATGGTAGAGATAGGATATAATAATACCATTGGTTGAAAATTCATTGTAAGAACCTTAAATTAATACCTTAAACCTACAAGATAAACCTTATAATCAAAACAGAAATCTAACACTTGAAACTAAAAACTATTGTATTTTGTGATAAAGCAACCTTGTTTGACCATAGTAAAGATGACTTATCTACTTGTTACATGATTAGGGAATAGTATTTGATGGGATTACAATAAAGCCCTTATGAATACAATGGGGGGTTTGTAGAAAGAGAAGACTATGTATGTGGTATTTCTAAAGTGGTACTTGGTTCAATTATGTGATGGTCAAGTAACACAAATCAATGCAAGATGATATCATTGGATGAGTATTAATTGGCTAGTATATTATTACTAGATCAATCAAGAGAAAATGGATAGCAAAGTACTTGAATTTTATTTTATTGACACTTGATAAATGCAAGATTGTAGAGGTATTATGTTTCTCAATTGAAGTAAAGAAAGTGGTTGACATGGAAGTAAAATATTTTAGAAACTCATAAATGATACATATATAGAAATATCTTCTTTATATTATCCTTGTAATTAGTTATGTATCTTCAACTATAAAAAATTAAAAGGAATCCAATGTGTATCATCTAATAATAACTTATAGAAAATATCAAAAAGATCAATAATAAAAAAATATATATTAACTAAGAATCCATGCAAGCATACAATAGTATATGTTGGTAAAACTATAATATATACAAGAAATCAATGTATAGAGAGACAAGTGATGATTTTTTATTTTGAACCTACTAACTTGAACTCCTATCTAACTTTTTGGAGCTCCACATAATATAATAAAAATTTATAAATTAATATAGAAACAAATAATTATACAATGATATATAAGGGAATAATCACTTACCACCATTTGATAATTAGGAAAAATATATGAAAGAGACGAAGAATAAGGCAAATTTTATTATTAGGAAGGACGAGATGCCTTTATATAGCATGAAGTCATGTTTGAGTCTCAAAACCCTCCCATATCATCAACGCATGCATCTAGGCTAACCATGTCAAGTTTCACTACATACAAGCACAAATTGAAAAAAAATCAACGTTGGCCCCATTCACATGTCACTATGCGAGGTCAACATGAGGAAACGCTAGTTTTTGGAAATGAATTAACCAAAGATATGATCAAATAATATCTAATCATAAATAGTCGTAGATTAATTGGGATTTGATCATATGGAAATTTCTAGGAGAGCTACAATAGTTGTAACATCATGAATTAACAACATTAAAAAGTACATCATGAATTAATTATGTAACCATATAAGTCAAATATAATACTATCAATAAATCAATATCAAATAGATAATATAATCACATAACTCATACATTTCAATGTCATTGATCTTCTTCATCTGACTCTTTGTTTGTATCATCCAATCCAGATTCGACATTATAAGGATTGGTCATATCATCATCATCGTCATTGATATTAGTCTTGATAATGTCATCATCCACATGGATATCATCTTCATGAACATTAACTCCTACATCATCATGATCTAGTTCCTCTTCTTCGACATCTTTGTCAAGCACATCATCAACTAACTATTGATCTTGATCATCATCTACATCATCTTCTAGTTCTTCGGTATCTTCTTCTTCCACCACATTATATTTTACCAGTCTTCCTCTTGGATCATGTCTAACAAAAAATGACCAACCCGGTTTACCTGGAACCTCTGAGTAAAATACCTGCTCACATCAGCTTGGAAGAACATAGGGCTCATTTCCAGCTCGCTCGATCGACCTTGTATTAACCATGGTAAATCCATTTTCATGTTCAATAATAGTTCTCTCAGGATCATTTTCATTCAATCGTAGTCTGTACCATTGGACGATGAACAAAAATAATTTGAAGGACTTAAAGTCACACTCAAGTATATCATCCAAAATCCCATAGTATTTATTTTCTGATACTTTTGGATGTATGTCGCTTCTAGATGAAACATTAGTCATTTGAAAGACTGCAATTATCCCAGAATCACAAGTTTTCTTCATGTCATCCAACTTTTTGATTCAAAATTTACAACCATTTCACCACATAGCCTTGTGGTGTTTCACCTACAATATGTCAAACATGTAAAAATTATTGCATTGTCAATTGATAAACATATTTATTCTTGGCCAAATGTATGCAAAGAAAAAAAACTCAACATATATATACATCAATAAAATTGAAAATAATTAAATAATATGGGTGATTAATATATTTATACGTACCTATTTATCTCTTAAACCATATGCTAAATCAATTTCCCTTGGTGTGACATTGGAATCTTCATTACGATGAGCTTCTTTAACCAATGAAGCCACACCTTCCCATGTTAATGTGCAACCGGATTGTTGACATCGTTCAATCCATACCATCATCCAATCAAGATTGTTTTCTATGTACAAATGTAGTGCATCCCACTCTCGACCAACTATATAAAAAAAATTGAAATTCACAAACGATGTATAATTAGTTAATTACCATGGTATACGACTTATTTTCTAGAGTAATACAATACCAGTACTTTTCTAATAGTGTGTGGAATATTCTTTCATTTGGACTAGTTCTCTGTTGTTTCTTTTCAAGCAATTGAAGGCAATGTAAAATGTATTCTAATTAATCTCCATGGCCATCTTATAATTACCTCTCAATTTCCTCAATCTATCTTTCCCCATCAGGTATTCCCCTTCAAATTTGTTAATGGAGTTGGGATCCCAAATGTGATCTATATGGATCTTTGGTGTGAACTTAGGAAGATATTCAATAATGTACACCATGGTCTAGTATATAACCCTCAGGATGTGCTCTTTTTCTAACCAAAGCCTTCAAAATTTTCAAGTGCCTCTCAACCATCCACATTGACCTTGTGTGTATAGGTCCACACAATTCAATCTCCTCAACTTGGTGTATGAAGTAGTGTTCTTGTGCATTGAAAAATGTTGAAGGTAGACACTTTTGCATTTCACACATTAGACAAGGAATTTTTCTCCTCCAATAATTTATATCTTTATGGATTTCTTTAGATGATAGCCATCTACAAGTGATTCAAGGCACAAATATAACGAGATTTAACAAAAATATACAATATATTACATAACAAGTAAAACAAAAGGAAAATATAAGATCTATACAACTAATTGAACAAATATCACTACTTACCTCATGTATTTTCCAAGATATATAACTTGCTTGAAATTGTTGTCGAAGTTGTCTAGGAGAGATAGAGGTAGAACGTACTGCAACAATTATAAAATAATTTTTTCATTATTTTTCCAAAAATAGTAAACATAATACACTAAAAAGTACATGTAGTATACAAATATATATAAAATATACCAGAATAATTACCTTAATGAAGGTATTCCAATCATGTGTTTTCATCCCTGACCCAAATTTACCTTTGTTATGATATTGTTTATGTTCGTAGCAAATCCTGTGCGAAATCAAATTTTTCGTATGAATTCTTTTATAGCATTGCTTTGTTGCTCCGTTAATAACCAAGGAATGGCGCTTATATTAATTTGGTCTTCATTGCTATTTAATTGAACGACATTTTCATTGCATGATTGGCTTCCTGAATGTCACTACAAATTTTGACAATTTTTTCTTTGTCATGCCCTCCATCCAATATTTTCCATAATGTTTATGTTATATTCTTTCTGATATGCATTGTATCAAACAAATGCACAATTTGTATCTTCTCATAGTAGGACAACCTACTAAATTGTATGGGATAACTTTTCAGTCCCTGTGGAAGTCGCGGGCCATTAATGCCTTGACGACCTTCATGAAGCATATAAGTTAAACAAATTAACAATGACAATCATTGTCAATTACAACATGAGTAAACAAAAGACAATATAAAAATATAAATTCCAAACATATCATGTATGATAGATAAACAACTTGATCAGATGTATAACCTTGATGATTAATTCTATTATATTCCAACTTCCATAGGCGAGGTGTCATTCTTTGTGGTTTTGATGTAGTCTCTTCTTTCCCATTGAAAAGATGTTTTTCAGTAGTTTGACACTTATGATTTATGTGGAGGAAGTGTCTATACTCATCAAACACCTGCTTTCCTAAACTTGTTGAAACGATGAGATTTCATCTTTGGACCACAAACTAGACATGCAAATTTTCCCTTTGTTTGAAGACTTGCAAGATCATATATAATTGGATTAAATATGTCAATTTTTATAATTATATATAATGAATAGATTATTTAAAAAGCATGCATGATATCTACTTCATAAAATTAAATATCGTTAAAGTGTAGTTGAACATTATAACATATCACAAAAATGTGTTAGCCCTAGGGCATCATGAATTGTCCATACAAGCATTGCATGGAATTAAAATTGTCTTTGTCCTAGAGTCGTCATACATAGTGACGCCATTCCATAACTTTAGTAACTCGTTGATAAGAGGCTTGATATATACATTCATATATTTAACTTGGTACTTACCTAGTTGAATGAACATAAACATTACATAATTATTATAACCATTTTACTGCAATATATATAAATTATTGTACATGACTATTAAATGAAAAAAAAAATCATTATGCAACAAATAAGACAAATGAGATGCTACTACGTCAAAGAAAATTGATGTAAACAAATACCTGGAACAATCATTGCCAACATTATGTGCTCCCTCTTTATTGAGATCCATGGAGGAATGTTATTGCTGATAACAAAAATAGGTCAAACTGAGTAAATAGATCTCAACTCTCCAAATGGATTGACATAGTCCGCTGCCAATGAAAGCTTGATATTACAAGGTTCTTCTTTAAAGTGTGGCCATTTTTCCTCCATGTCCCTAAATTCAGAACCATTCGTAGGAATTTGAAGACTGTCATCTCCACTTCTATTTTGTGCATGGTAATCCATAAATTGCGCTAAGCTTTCACACCTAAATAATCATTGCATACGTGGAATAATGGGAATATAACGAAGAACCTTGCAAGGCACCTTTTTTGTTAGTTAATATGTTTGATATCTACTAATATGACATTTCAGACATTCTGTTGCAAATTCATGTTGTTTATGCTATATAATATGATCATTGGGGCATGCATCTATTGCCTGATACTCCATTCCAATATCTTTCATAATGGTAGATAAATCTCAGTATGAACGAGGTAAAATATTTGATGGTGGTAACAAAAATTCACCTATCAATCTACAACCAAAAAAACAATTTGTTAATATTAAGAATATTAATGGTACATATTTCATCCTTTATTTACTAGTGATGAACTAACAACAAAAATAGATGAAAAAAGATGACATATATGGCATACCTTAACATCTGTGAGATTTATATGTTCGATAAACCATTCATAACCTTCAAGATCACCAGCAACAATACAACAAAGAGAAGAGTTTTTTGGGAGCCTTGATAAAGGGGCTTGTATGCCTTCTCAAGTACAAGTAAATCATGAACATCATCAAAGTCATCTCAATCATCATGATCAGATGCACCACTAAATGTGTCATGGATCAATGTATTTGTACCATCATCTTCAACTGTGTTTTCTAGCGCATGATCATCTTCTTCAATAGGATCATTAACTTCATCTTTGATATTCACAGCTCCATGTTCCTCCACTTGCAAAACCACATTCTCCAGGCTGTGATAATCCATATCATGTGCCCTAGGGCACCCCACCTTTATAATAATGATCGACACAAATAAATCATGATCATGATTGAGTGACTTTTTATATATATATAAAATTTTAAAACAATATAAACATTTACAAATTCAATCAATATAAAGACATATAATGAACAACTTACCAATGGACGATAATCATGCCCCCCTATAACGTGACCATGTTTCCTACAATGTTTCTCAGTTGTTGTGATTAAAATTCTTCTCGTCTTTAATCCCTTGCAATTGACAATAACATTTCCCATCACCCTTTCTTTTCAATCTAGCCCACGATCTAGCAAGTGTCTCTTCATTTTGTTTTGCGCTAATATTATCAGACATGTTTTTTCTTTACCAAGCTTGAATATTTATATTTTCAAAAAATATCAAACTCACACTCCAATAATTTTTAATCATAGACAAGTAACAAAATCTAATAATTTTGATATTTTGTACCAAAAAAATTTAGCCTATAACGTCCACAAACTGTCACAAGTATAGCAAATTTGCAAGTAGGGAAAATTCACATGTATAGCATGAAAACACTATCACACATATAGATAAATTGTCAAACTCACTTTTATTTATTAATATTTATTCCCAACGTTCGTTGAAAAAGCAACGGAAATCACGGATCGTCAAAGTTTTGAAAAATGTCGGGCACAAATTTAAAAAAAAATTAAAATTTTCACATTAAATACACATGTACCTGACTATTCATCTAATTGTACATCTTTCATCAAAAAAAAATTTGTCGTATTTTGCAGTCAAATGAGTTAGTGAAAGGATGAATATCATCCAAATAAAAATTAACAATTTTTCCTAAAAATTCTTTCAATACCTCATTCATAAGCTACTTAAATATGCTCAGTGTATTGGTTAGGACAAATAGCATGACTAACCACTCATGCAAGCCCTCTTTATTCTTGAAGGATATCTTCCACTCATCTCCTTCTCTTATACAAATATGATGATACCCACTCTTCAAATAAATTTTCCTGAAGTACTTGGCTCCACTCAAACAATCTATAAGGCCATCCTTTTTTGGAAATAAGTATATATATTTGATTGTAATATTGTTAATGGATCAAGAGTCTATACACATTATCCATTGTCCATATTTATTTGGTCTAATACTGTAGGAACCACACATGGACTTAAACCCTCTTGAATCAATCATTTTTTCAATATTTCTTGAACTTGTTTATTCAACTCCTCATTCTCTATAGGAGTCATTCTATGGATTTCCTTATTTGGAAAACTAGCTCTTGGTATCAAATCCATCTAATAACTAATACTTCTTATTGGTGGTAAATTCTTAGGTACATTATTTGATAGAATGCCATGGAAATCCTTTAATAAATTCGAGACTTCTACTGGTATATCTTCACCTTCTTCTTTATTAACTCTAGGAATCAATGCATAACACCTATGTTCATGCTTCATACCATCTGTAGACACTTAAAATTGTCTTAAATGATATTACACACTTGAATTTGGTCACTAACATTGTTTCGTCCTAAAATTCACCTTCTTTTTGACCGTTTAATTGAATAATCTTCATTTTTTAATTGAATGTGTTAATTTCTTCTATTAATCAAATGATCCATATTATTTGGATAATTCCCCCTTTCACACTAACTTTCATCATGTTTAATTGAATAATGTAAATTATCTAATTTAAACACCTCATGTCCTCTCATTTAATTGAATAATGCTAAATTATTGAATTAAATGTCATTTATGTCCCCTTTTCATTAAATAAATTAATTATTTAATGAGCATCTTAATTTCACTCAACTTTCACAATTAAAAAATTATTTTAATTAACTAATTCCTATTTTCTCTCACCCATCCACTTGCATATTTAATTAAAATTGACCTAGGCCTACAAACTTTATTTTCTCCATATTTCTTCTCAACATAATTAAAATATTTAATTATGTCTTATAGTCCAAATTCAACTATTAATTAAATAATTCTCAATTATTTAATTAATTCATACCTTCTATTCCTCCTGACTCTTTAAATAAATAAATTACATTTATTTTATTTACATGTCTCTAATTTCCTATGTCCCTCTATAATTAAATAAATTCTTAAATTTATTTAATTATTATCTGTCTATTATTTCCTCCTGATTATTTAAATAAATAAACTTTATTTATTTATTTAAATACGTCATTAATTTCTTATGTCTTCCTATAATTAAATAAATCCCTATAATTTATTTAATTATTCTCCACATTAACTTTCCTTCTAATTTTAGATAAAATCATTTATTTAAAATTCCCCACTTTCTATCTTTCCCACCAAGTAAATAATTAAAAATAATTATTTACTATCACATGACCCCACCACTTTTGAATTAAAAGTAATTTTTAATTCAAAAGGTCAACTCAATCTCTCAAATCAAATAATTTTAAATTATTAATTAATTTTCCAACAATCTCTTTTTCTATTCCCAATATCTTCTTGTCACATGTATTCTTGACCTTTGATTTGATTTTCTTAAAATCAAATCTTAGCCCTCCATTTCAAATTTTACCCTAATGATGCCCTAGCCCTAATTGCTAATTGTCACATTTAATTTTAACCTTTGATCTTAAGGAATTTCTCAATTGACAATCCTCACCGTTCATCTAAAATTGACTTTTCTAAAAAAGGAAATTTCAACCTCATTTGGACCTCTCTTGACTTCATGCTTGGCTACTTTATGCTTCAGGCTTTAGGCTTGTTTGCAATTTTTGAGTACATTTGTAGAAATAGTACAATCCTTCAATATTTTCTTAGGGATTTATCATAGGTCAATAGTTGCTCATCAAAATCTGAGGGAAAACATCATTTTGCAGCAAATGGAGAAGGGCAATGAAGGTCAATCATGGAGGGCATGAAGGTTGTTTGGTGAAGCTTTTCCTTTCTTTTATGCTATTTTACTCCATTGTACTTCATTGTTTATCTAGGGTTTCATTTATGCATTTTGTTTTCATGCTAGCCTGGATTTTTACCTTAGTTACATTGGTGAACCCGATGCCAAAAACACATTTTGTAGATTTTCGTACATAATTTTTATTTTTATTTTGCAGGTACAGGTATAGAATGCCGCAAATGTAACTTTTTGAGCCGCATTTGATACGTTGTGACGCATCTGTGTTTGAGAGAAACACATCCATAGTTCTGAGACACATTTGATAGCCCGAACGACGTATTTGACCTATTGCAACACATCTGCTAACCCGAACGATGCATTTGTGGTTGCAACACATTTGACAGGCAGAGCGATGCATTTGCCTATTCCAGGTATAATTTCAGTTTTTGACAGAATTTTCTAGTTTTCTCTTTTCAGTTTTAGTAGGTTAGGGATTTTTGGTTACTAATCTATTTTTTGTAGCATGTGGTAAGTTGGAAGGAGATACTAACCCTTGTTTTTTGATGATTTTATAAATCCTTTTCAATCCTAAAGCAACAAACAAACAAAAAATCACAACTACAACTTGCATTCACACTTCATGGTTTAAAATGAACATGCATTCACACTCATGGGATTAAAAATGAATACAACTTGCATTATAACTCATCAAGGCTAAAATTTACTTGCATTCTCATAGCATTGGCTTAAAAAGAACTTTTCTTATCTCATTATAAGCTTGGGTTAAAATGAATGAGTGTTTGATGTGTCTTGTGGTGTAGTGATAACTCCTTAGTGTGTATGCAATTCTCTTGTGCCTTGTTGCGATCCTGAGAAACAAAAACACTTAGGGTTTGTTGCTTTTCCACTCACACATTTTGATTTGGGAATTAAAATGAACAATCTTGTGAGTGTGGGTTGAAAGCTTTGTGTATGCAATCTCCTCGTACCTTAGTGCGATCTTGGATGACCAAAAATAAAGTTTTCAATTCACTTTTGTTTAACCTTAGAGGGACCTATGTTGAAAGAGGGAATGACTCCAACCAATTTTTTGCTTGGGCTGGTATATAAAAGGATAAGACTAAACCGTCAATTCCTCATGGTATGTAGGCCTTAGTCGTGCAGTGTCATTCAAAACCGGGTACCTACCTTTTCTTTTAAAGGTATAAGAGCCCCTAGTAGAGTGATTAAAGCCTTAAGTGGCTTGTTGGACACTCGCGAGCTGCCATGTCCCCGAGTATTCACTAAAACCCATTTGTGTAGTTTCCAAAATCATTTTCTATTCACTGGTGCAGCAACGGTCGTTGCCAAGCCATCCCACGTTCTCATAGTTCTTAGTAGAGATGAAGAGTTTTTCATGGGAGATTCATGAGAACTCGAAGCTTGGTTGACTCGAGAAGTGAGTGTCATGTAAGGGGAACCTAGTGTGGCCAAGCTTCTAAGTCATCTGCTAAGAATAAGTGTGGTTGGATAAATTCAAGTGGGAATCTAGTGAATATAGTCCTTGGCATCCCTAGGTTTTGTGCTTGTCTCCAAAAATTCAAAACTAAATGTTTCCCGAGTGTTTTCTAGATCAATGAACACATAAAAACACCTTTCATAAATCTGGAAAATCACAATCAAACTGAAATAACCTCACAAATCTTCCAAATTCAAAAGAAAACTAGAACTTATTCAAACCACAATGCATTTGAGACTCTATAAAATGCATCTGACTATGTTGAAATGCATTTGTTGTCCAGAACAATGCATTTGACTTGCTAAACTGCATTTGTTGTCTGAAACAACACATTTGATAACTCTACAATACATTTGAAACAACACATTTTCCTGTCATTTAGGAAAATCATTGTCACTGTCCAAATTTGAGGTCAAACATTGTGAATCTGTTTCTAAACATCCTTCCTCAGTGGTCTCTGTTCAAAAACCAAAAAAAAAATCGCTCAAATCATCCATCTTTGCACCTTTTAGTTTGCATTTAGCTTTTACCATAGATTTACCATTGCAAGTTTTAGTTGCATCTTAACCTCCACAACCATTTTCAACATAGACAAACTCTTAGGTCTTCATTTTGCAGACTATAGAATAGGTAAACTTTCCTTACTTTGTGAAACCATTGTCTCCAAAAGTAGATTGTCATTGGGCCAAGTCAAAAATCAATCCTTTAGTCTTTGTCATTTTATGTGAGATATTTCCAGCTCATAAGTGTAGTTTGGAAACCTCACTTTGTCACTTTGTCATTTCACTTAGTCTCACAAAGGTCCCTTGACAATCAAAATTGAAACATTAGTCAAACTTTGGATGGCTAGTCAGCCTCTCTTAAAAATCTCCCAAGATTGATTATATTTTATAGTTTTCCTATACCTTGCACTTGCATTGTCATAACAAAATACTTTAGTCTTCCATCATTTGTCATTCATTTTAGTCCTCACTATCAATTTGCATTGACATTCCTTTTAGATAACATTGTCACCTTGCATCACACATCACTGCACTCCTTATTCCCAAAAATCCAAAAACATAGATTTAAGGTCATATCATCCTCATACATAGATTTGGTTATCATTCATCCCTCCTTTATTTGAGCAAATCTTATATGGTTGAGACTAGGCTACAAAGAAAGAGAAGATAAATGGATCCCATTGGAAAAGGAAACAATTCTTACAACTTTCCTAATGACATGAACTTAAACACATACATGGGGACATCTTTCATCAATCCTTTTAGTGACATGAACATTGCATCTTCATCACACAATCCTTTTGAACAATTCATACATAGAGATGAAAATGGACAAGTGTTCATGGAAGATGTTGAGGTCGCTGCCCAAAATCCCGATGTGGCTTCCTTTGTAGAAGAGTTACTCTTACAAGATTTAGAATGATATTTAGCCATGCTTATACATCAAGGAGCTAAATTACCATGATGATTTGATATTAATACTTTGAGAGCAGCATCACCTGACCATAGCACTCAAACTAGTCAACCCCTTTCAACACAAGATGATACCAGCAATGCCTCCATTGGTGCCACAACTCAAAATTCCACGGGCACAATCAACACCACCTCCATTGGCTCAACAACTCAAATCACCACCAACACAGTCAACACAACATCTATTGTGGGAACATCAACCATAGTAAAATCCATATCACAATCAATCCCACAAATATCAACAATTGCATCACAAACTATTGGGGCTACATTTTGGTCTCCATCCAATACAATGGGGACAACTTCATTAAACCTTTTATTTGGGTCCTCGTCCAATGCTATGAGAACAACCTTGTCAAACCTTTTACTTGGGTCCTCAACTAATGCTATGGGAACAACCTCATCAAACCCCTTTGGGAGAAACAAAAGATGAATTACCATTCAAGGACCTCAACCCAATGTCAATACCTCATCACAAGTCAATACCAACACTAATGTTCCCTAAAGGAAAAACACAAATATCCCACACAACCACATTTACCAATTTGGACAAGGAAACCAAGTGAAAAAACACATGACTCCATTTGGTCATCAAAATGTTCAAAGGAAAAAAATCCCTCAAATACAATCTAACACTGCTGGAACACACATTCCCACATACATTTCCCATATTCGTACACAACAACACATGCTCACTCAAAATGCTCAATACCAATAAATTCCAAATGCACCATACACTCAACATCAATATCAAAACATACCATCACAACACATTCCAAATCAAAACATGCCATCACAGAAAATGGGAACACATGGGATACCCATTACCAGCATGTGTGATGCTACAAAAAATCAGGCTATAGTAGATGCACTAATGGCTCAACTCATTGCCCTGCAAAAATAAGTGGAGGACATGTAATTTTCAAACAAGAAAACCCACACATCCTATGATTTATGTCCATACCCATTCAACATGAGCTTATACATGCAACCATTACCTCTAGGATATGTGGTACCAAAATTCTCCAAATATAAAGGAAAGACTAATCCTCTTGAGCATATAAGAGAATTTACTACCAATTGTGTAGATGTCACATATGAACAAACTTATTTGATGAGACTCTTTCTTTGAAGTCTCGTAGGTCCTACACTTGATTGGTTCGCACTCTTTCCCAAAGGGATAAAATCATGGGATGAACTTGCTAATAAATTTGTGGAAAATTATTCCTACAACATCGACACCAACATTAATATTGCCACATTATGTAAGACCACCCAAGAGAACACTGGTGAGACATTCATTCCATTCTTCCAAAGATGGCAGGGTCTAGCAAGTCGATGTCCCATTGAGATACCCAAAAAGGAGAAAGTAGACATGTTTGTTCAAAATCTTGTTGGACCATTGAGATACAACTTGCAAGTACATTGTTGCACCACTTTCACAGACCTTGTCGAAAAAGGAGTTCAACTTGAAAAATATCTCATTGCAAAAGGAGAACTTAAATATGCCAACAAGAACACAAAAAAGAACCCACCTAATGATAAGAACAAATATTGGGTCAAGAAAAAACATATTACCATTGATGGAGTTGTTGATGCAAAAGAAGTAAACACAACGGGTCTTGCAATTATGATTAGAGGATCTCAACCCTAAAATGCTTCTTTGAAAACACCAACGCCTACATCAAATGCCATCCAAAACAATCAAGACCAAGGGAAACCATGACAAACCAAATAATTTCCCAAAAGATGCACATACACCCCCTTGGGTGAACCAATTAATTTTTTCCTCAAGAAGCTCATCCAAAACAATGTCATAACATTGCAAGACCCTAAACCATATGACCCAGGGCAGTTCAAACCATCATGGTGGGATGATAATGCCTTCTATGATTATCATGAAGTAAAAGGTCATTAAACTTATTCCTGTAGACAATTGAGAAATATCATATAGGACCTTATTGAAAATTGTGCTATTGAAATAGACGGTCAACAATTTTCTTCAAATTCAAACCGTACTATTCACAAAAATCCACTACAAGACCATAGCTTAGGTAATCCCTCTACATTGGGTCCAATGATTAACAACAAATCCAATTACACTCGTACTACCTTTGACTACACAAGTAGACCTATAATTAATCACCTTTGGGATGTTGATGAACATGTTATTACCATCACCATTAAAAAGATGTCAGAGTGTAATGTCACCACTCGTTGAGGAAAGATCACAATACCTTGTCCTTCTGTTAGACCAAAGATCACAATACCTAGTCCCTCTTCTAAACATTCACAACCCAAAGGAAAATTCAACCTTATTGACCAATTGGGAAATACTCCCGCAAAAATTTCCATAATTGAATTATTACGCATCTCGACGACACATAAAGCAATTCTTGATAAGGCCTTACAGGAGTCTTTTGTTCCTACTGACATTGATGTCAACCGCTTCAAATAAATGGTTGGATACTTGAGTACTCCCCATCATGTAGCCTTCTCAAACCAAGATTAGTCATCACCTAAGCCATATCATAATGACACATTACATATTGAAGTCTCCATCCATAAACACAGGGTTAGACGAGTCTTAGTAGATGGCAGAGAAAGATTGAATATATGCTCCCTAAAATTGCTTAAGGCACTAGGCTTCTTTGATGCATGTGTAGATGCTACCAAGAGCATAGTCATAAAGGATATATGAGGATGAGGAATGCTCTTCTAGGGGCATTATCACACTTCCTATTCATGTGGAGCTAGTAATTGTAGATACCACATGTCAAGTCCTGGATCTTGAGTTACCTTACAACATCCTACTTGGTCAACCTTGGATTCACACTTTAAAGGCCATACTATCCACCTATCATCAATGTTCGAAGTTTCCTTTCAATGGCACTAAAATTACCACACCTAGAGATCTTGATCCCTTCTAGTATTGCACCAACCTTAGGGGAATTTATGAACACCATGTGCCCATTAATTGGGAAGCTTCGATGTCCACCTCTTCCAAATACATCAATTCATTTGCACTCACCAATCCATCCATGTCCACTCCTTTGACCTCCACCATACCATCTTGTTCCATCATCCCAAGTACCGAATCGAACATCAAGATCTAGGAAAAAGGTTGTGGTGAGTACAAATTGAACACTGTCTATTATATCACCAAGATACCCAAGTCTCCAAAATCTTATGGTAGGCCTTGTTTCAACCTAGAGCCTAAAGAGGTCTTTAAAGTTCCTCCTAAAATCACTTTCACAAAATGGGAGAACTAAATAAAGAGGATATTGAAGACATATCGTCCTAGATTTACAAAGACATGGAAGACCTACCTCTATTACCAGTACAACAGTATGGCAAAGGCTATGAGACAATGAAAGTGAGAGGCTATGATGGAACTAGTGGCCTTGTTATAAACAAGATTGGAAGAAGAGAACCTATAATACCCTCTATAAGACCAAATAATTTTGGGTTGGGGTTTGAGCCAATCAAGATTGACAGTCCACGTACGCATGTACTTTTGGGTGAGGGCATAAATGCTTCTAAAAGTGTCAAGACAACTGAAGAATCCCATACCGAGATTGACTCACATGAGTGGAATATGGTTTTAAAAGGTCCTTGAGTGAATATGAGCTTGACGAAATGTTTCAAGAACCAGGCGAACCTTCTTTTGATGGAAAATTCAGACAAATTTTTAGCGTTGAAATTTCCAAAGATCCTCCTAAAATATTGATGAAAAGAGAAGAATGGGTAAGAGTCTTTTGGCCTTGTGATGGTGACAAACCTAAACTGTCACCTAACCCTATTGACCATCATTCTGATTCATTTGTCCTGCCACCTGACCCTATTGACCATGACTCCAACCCGTTTGTCCCCTATTTTGCTAATGAGTCCAATTTGCCTGAGTCTAATGAAGATGACGATTGGATAGAATCCTCCTGGGACTTTGAGGAAAATTCCATCTTTACCCTTTCAGCCTCAGTTTGCATGCTTTCAACTTCATCTCCACCTTTCACCAACACTGATGATGGCATCTCCCTTATATACCCACAGCTCATTGATTGGGACCAACAGGGCCTGCTGACCATGGACATTTTTCTAGAATGACGAAGCTATTGTCGAATTCATGGGACTCCGTGAAGGAATACTGAGTGGGGACCATAAAGCTAGATTCACTATAGATATTGATTCTGCAGCATACTTCGGGGAGACTGTTCAATCCTCTAGTCACACAAATAATAAAAATGAAAAAAGAAAAGACACATATTTAGGTGAAAACTGCAAGGAAACTTTGACAATACAAAAGTAAAAATAAAGGACGTATCCAAGGGTGAAAACCTCTTGAGGTGCCCAAGGATGGAGGATTGGACTTTCTTCCCATCACACAAGAGAAATTGGCAATGCTCATTGAGGACACCATAGTTGTCAATATAGCCCCACCCAAAGATCCCAAGACAATTCTCTTTGCATCCTCATTGACAAAAGAGGAAAAGCTTGAGTTTCAAAATTTCTTCTCAGAGTGCAAGATCAATTTGGCATGGTCCTATGCCGATATGCCAGGATTAGATCCAACACTAGTTT
This sequence comes from Sequoia sempervirens, assembly GCA_007258455.2. Classification (NCBI taxonomy): domain Eukaryota; kingdom Viridiplantae; phylum Streptophyta; class Pinopsida; order Cupressales; family Cupressaceae; genus Sequoia; species Sequoia sempervirens. The sequence continues at coordinate 42,344,099 of VDFB02000008.1, forward strand.
TGCATCATTTTCCTTTGCTGCTAGATGCCAAACCAATCAAACAAAAGCTACAAAAGATACATTCACAAATTGCCTTGCTAGTCAAAGCCAAACTCAAAAAGTTACTAGATGCGGGGTTCATAAGATCAATAGATTATGCTGACTAGATATCAAACCTTGTACTTGTCACCAAACTGAATGGTCAAATTTTCATTTGCATAGACTTTTGAGATTTGAACAAGGCATGTCCAAAAGATGATTTTCTACTTCCAAACATAGACATCATAGTGGACCTTATAGTAGGATACGAGATGTTGTCTCTCATGGACAGTTTCTTGGGATATAATCAGATTCACATCGCCCCAGAAGATCAACACAAAACAACATTCACTTGTCCCTGGAGTACATACTGTTGGAATGTTATGCCTTTTTTCCTGAAGAAAGTGGGTGCTATGTATCAACGAGCTATGAAAATAATATTTCATGATCTCATGCACACACTGATGGAAGACTATGTTGATGACCTCTTGGAAAAGTCCTTGACACACAATGATCACCTAAAAGTGTTGGAAAAAATCATTAAAAGGCTGGAAGAGTATAAAGTTTGTCTAAATCCTAAGAAGTGTGTTTTTAGTGTGACTTCAGGAAAACTTTTGGGATACATAGTTTCTCGTCGAGGCATCAAAGTTGACCCCGCTAAAGTGAAATCAATCTTGGACATTCCTCCACAAAAGGGAATCAATGAGCTCAAAACATTACATGGAAGACTACAGTCCATCCAACACTTCATTGCATAGTTAGCTAACCAATTCCAACCTTTCCAATATCTTGTGTGCAAAGGAATCCCCTTTGTGTGGATTGACAAGTGTCAAGCAGCTTTCCAACAAAACAAAGACTATCTTTTGACACCACCAATCCTCATGCCACCCATTGATGGAAAACCTTTGATCTTGTATATTTCTGCAACTAATTCCACATTGGGGGAATTATAAGCACATAATGACCATGATGAGAAAGAAAGATCCATATATTACATCAATCGCACCTTGGTTGGGTATGAACTCAACTACACTCCCATTGAACATGCTTGTCTCCTAGTTGTCTTTGCCGCATAGAAATTGAGACATTACATGCTAAACCATAAAACACAATTGGTGGAAAATATTGATCTATTAAATTATCTCCTCAGTTGTGCAACGTTAATAGGACAGTTGGAAAAATGGGTCATGATACTGAGCGATTATGACATACAATATGTCGAATGCAAAGCTATAAAAGGATAGGTAATAGCATATCAACTTGCTCATGCATCCATACAAGGAGATCACCCTTTGGTAGTAGGATTCCCAAACGAATCCATCTTTCATGTAGGCCCTAAATTACCATGGAAACTCTATTTTGATGGGTCCCACATAGGTCATGGCTCAAGAGCAGGTATACTATTCATCACACCGCAAGGGGACTCTATTCCTAAGCCATTCTAGATTTCCTTCTTGTACACTAAAAATGTTGTTGAATATGAAGCACTTGTCACAAGACTTCAAATAACCATCAAATGGAAAATCAAAACACTCCTAGTCTTTGGAGATTCTCAGTTGGTCATCAACCAAGTCAACAATGAGTACGACACCAAGGATGAAAAGTTGATACCCTATAAATGCATGGTTGATAGTTTTCTTTCATATTTCCATATGATCACTTTTGAGCAAGTTCCCTGAGAAAAAAACAAGGTATAAGATGCTATGGCTATGATTGGATCTCTCTTGGACATTCCCAGTAACATGTCGCAATTCGAGTTCTTAGTGGAACAATTGTTGGTTCCCACTTATGATATTCTTGAGTTAGAAATGGTTTGTGAGCTTGTGGGTCCTAACTCCCCTTGGTACCAAGACATATATGATTACCTTCATTCCCAAACTCTCCCGCCAAACCTTTCCAATAACCAACATAAATCATTTATCCACAAAGCCGCCCGTTACACCATCATTAGTGACACTTTATATAGACGTAGCTTTGACAATACCCTTCTTCAATGTCTCAACACTAATGAAGCAAGAACAACCTTACATGAGGTGCATGAGGGTATATGTAGATCTCATTCGAGTGGCCCAACCTTAGCTAAGAAAGTTGTGAGACTTGGGTATTACTAGACTATAATGGAAAAAGATTCCCTTCAATTTGTGAGAACATGTCAATGTCAAGTGCACAGTGATCTAATTCATGCGCCCACGCAAGAGCTTTGACCAATTACTTCTCCATGGCCCTTTGCACAATGGGGACTTGAACTCATGGGAAAAATCCATCAAACTTCATCCAATGGCCATAAGTTCATTATCATTGCAACTGAATATTTCACCAAATGGATTGAAGCCATTCCCCTCACCTACATAACCAGAAAGCAAATTTCCAAATTCATTCTTAACTACATCATCTACCAGTATGGTGTTCTGCAATCCATCATCACAAAAAATGGTCATCCTTTCAAAAATCAGGATGTCTGTGAGCTTTATGAACACTTTCATATTCAACACCATTTCTCCACACCCTATTACCCACAAGGGAACGGTCAAGCTGAGGCATCTAACAAGACCATCATCAAGATTCTTAAGAAGACTATCATTGACATTGGTTATGATTAACATCTACAACTTAATCCCACTCTATGGGATTATTGCACCAGCATCCGTACACCTACTAGTGCCACCCCATTTGCCTTGGTCTTTGGAGTTGAAGCTATCTTTCCCATTGAGGTTGAAATCCCCTCTCTCAGAGTCTCCATGAAGGGATTGATTGATGATGAAGAATACTGACAGTCTCAATTGATGAGTTGGAATTGTTAGAAGAACACAAAAAAAATGCCTTGAATCACTTACAGGCATATCAAAATCACCTTTTCCAAAGTTATAATAAAAGAGTTATGGTCTGAAAGTTTTACATTGGTGACTTGGTCTTGATGCAAAATCCAAAGAATCAATCTAACCATGAGAAGCTCGACAAGTTCGAGCCTAATTGGTTGGTCCCTTACATCATCACTGCCACATTTGGTTCTAGCACCTAACAGTTAGCTACTCCAAATGGGGAACAATTGACAAAACCTATCAACAATTTGCACCTCCGCAAATTCTACACATAGCATGAGAGAGCTTGAAAAATACAAAGAAATTTTGGAAAATACAAAAAAATTGTCACCCTAATGAAAACCTGGCAAATACTTGTCTTGGTGACACTAAAAAAATTAGAAAATATCAAAAATATTAAAGATAAATAATTCATCCAATAATGAAAACCACTTCGGTGGCTCTTTGGATAAGTACCATGGTGAAAACCTAGCAAATAGGCACCATGCATAGGCAGTCGTTACTGCACCATCTACTATCACTCCATCTACCTTTGTCCATAATAAATGCTCAATCTTCTGATACCCTCATGACACTCATCATAAAGTCCTGCTATGTCTTTCCACGACTGATAATGGTTGACATCATGTCTCGCATATCCTTCACTTTTCACCCTGAGCACATCCTTTTACATCTTCAAATTGGCTAGTCCTCACCCTGACTAGGGGCAACACCCTTATCACCTGACTGTAGTAGGTCTTGCACATGGTCTTATCAATCGTAAAATGTCTTGAAAGAATCCATAAAAATCAGAAAATGTTCTAAAAAAAAATTCATAAAAATTAAAAAATGTGCTAAAAAAATCCATAAAAATAAGAAAATGTCTTGAAAAAATCCATAAAAATTAGAAAATGTCCTGAAAAATCCATAAAAATTAGAAAATTTCCTTAAAAAAAAAATCATAAAAATAAAAAAATGTCATGAAAAAATCCAAAAAAAACTAAAAAAACTTTGAAAAACACAAAAACATCCAAATAACACTCAAAAATCCCAAAAATAAAGTCAAAATTTGTCATGTTAGTTGTGTCAGTCTTTGTCATTTTCAAACTACGTTGTCTCTACACATTTGCTACATAGGAAAGGCTTATCTAAAATGAGCCCCTAAGACATTAGGTCAATCCTTTTAGGTTTTTCAAAATAAAATCATGACTCAAACTTTTGTCACTAAGAAAAAGTCATTGGTCATGTCGAACTATGAGGTCTTTGAGTGTATGACGTAGGTAAGGACATCAATCTATGAGCCCTCGAGGCCACATAGGTCAGCCCATTAGGGTTCCTTAAATTCACCATCACACACATTACATAGCTTCAAATAAATCCAATCTTTTTCAATCAATCTAGTCAATCAGAGTCTGTCGAACTACGTGGTCTATGAGTGTATGATGTAGGCAATGCCATCATTGATATGCCCCCAAGGCCCCCTAGGTTCAGTCCCTTAGGGTCTGTTGAGTTAATTATCCTTTTCTCACAAATGTCCTAAATCAGACAACTCTTAAACAAACTTTGGCAATCATTCAATCGGCATATCAACTACATTGGAATGTCAATGTCGGCATGCAGTCAATTTGGTCATCTAGTCAACCTTTTTCAAATTATCATTGCAAGTCAACTGGTCAACTCTTGGGTATTCTTTGAATATGTTTGTTTGAAGAACAACCCGTGTCATTTATTTATGCTTTAGGATATGTCTTTCCTGAGCATTGGCACTATCATCTAGCATTTTGAGTGATTCTCTTGACATTTGAGGATCGATCCTCTTGACATCGACATCATTTAGGATGTTTCCTTGAATTTGGCATTGTCTAACACTGGTCACACATTAGCTTATTCAACATGAACCTAGGCTTTGTCAAACTTGGTATCTTGGCATCAAAACACTTGACATCTAAACATACTTGGAAAACACTTCAGAAAACACTATCTTTAATATTGGCACTTGTTATTTTATTTTTTCGTCGTGCTACTAGTTCCTCGAGGATGTCCTGACAACAAGATTTAGAGGAGCAACGTCGTATCATGATGATTGTCTTGTTTTTCCAAAACAGTCATGCTACTAGTTCCTCAAGGATGTCCTACATAGGATTTAAAGGAGAAATGACGTTTCATGGCTTGTTTTTCTTATGGTTGGTTGTGACAAAAAGACTAGGGCAACTGAGTTCCTTGTATGAGTCATGATCATCCTTTTTTGCGACTGCTTGTTCTATGTGATGGTGCGACCTTGCACACCATTGATCTATGTCATATCATGGTGTTTGTTGGCCATTACAATAATCTGCCCAATGATGATTAGAGCAACACCTATTAGTACTTTGGTAGTATACTAAAGGATTCTTTCTCTATGCTAACATCCATATCCCTTTTGTCCAATCTTCTATCTTCTTCAATCCCCTGATGATATCCTATGACATACAAAAATAATTGCATACATGCTCATATATAACCATTGAATTAGTACATTACACACTTACATAAATCCATTCACATATTTACATCTACATCACTTATCATAAATACATCATTTTCATCAATCCATTTGCATTAACATAACATATAGGTGCATTAAACATTTTCATACATCACCCATATCATTAATGCATATAAATTTAGGATCATAACATAAAGCATCATATATCGCATAATCCATACATACACAATCATACATCAATGCATTTATAATCATAAGCATGGAATCCATTAGTGTCAAAAATATTATGCATATATAGAACATAATCATCATCATCATCATAAAGTAACCATCACACATAAAGTAGCATCAACATTAGTACTAAGAAATCCCATTATAAATGATCATCATAAATGCATACATCCCATAAAATAAAATGCATCATTATATGAATCATCACATAAATCACATCACATGAACATAATAAAATTATAATGCATCACAACATAACGCATGGCATAGAATCCTCACCAAAACTGCATCATATATATAATCTCAAAATAATGTCACAGGATAGAGTCTCGAGGTATCCAAAAATAGAGCTCGCAAGCTTGATGGTCAATGTATAAAGTGTCTCAACAAAACAATAATATAACATGCCCTAAATGGTACTCTCCTAATCCCCTCAAAGTGAAGAATGGGGTGATTGATGGTCTCTCCCTGGGGCGGATGGTATCTATTGGGACCCAACAGGCTGGCTTGGTGATGACCCTGGTATTGTGATAGGTGGACGACTATGATGAGACATGTTCCCTAATGATGATGATGCATGACTATGGTTGCATTTGTGCCCTGATGAATGTCTATGGCTATGGTGTGAGCTATGTCCTGATGACTATCCAGATGAAGTGGATGGGCTCACACTACTATGGCTCTTGCTACTATGGCTCTTGCTACTGCCACTACCTGTCCCACTCCGAGACCGTGTAAGACTAGGCTCTCGCTGATCCACTGGCACTGCCCTCTCATATAACATCCTATACTACACTCAGATAACACTCACCCTCACCAGCTCTCTCGCCACCTCTCCCACTAGTCCAATACACAACTATGCAAACTCTAAACACCAACTCTATGCCTCCTACTATATCACCATTGTCTGGTCCCTCTCCACCCTAGTCACCTCCAGCTCTAACTCTAAGGTCCTAATCCGAGCAAGGGCCTCATCCAACCTACTATGCATATCAGTCAGACGCTAGTCAACTGTCACATCCTAAGGCAATGGTGGTCTCCTAGCTATATCCTCCCCCTCCACCATCTGCTCTCTACCTCATCTATCTCCTCCTCCCCACCAATATCTATCTCCTCCTCCCCCCTACGTCCTCCTCTCCATCGACATCAAACATCTCCTCTCCCATGACCACCTCCTCCTCCCTGGGCACCTCCACCTCTATCTCTATTGGATGAGGTCCCTCTAGCTGCTCTCCCTTGAATCTAACCTCCTCCTGTCATCCCTCCTCTCTCTCCTCCTCCTCTCCCTCCCCTTGAATAGGTGCTAGTGGGACTCGCTCGACTCGCTGGTGCACTCTCCTCCCCTGCCTTTGACCTCTCCCACCACCTCCTCCATCTCCTCTTCCTCCATCCCTATCTTCTCGTGCTCCTCTATGCACCCATGGTAACACTACCTGTCGATCAACTGGTGTTAGCTAATCATGATCCGTCAATGGAAGTGGCCTATGAGTCTACCACCATGCATCATAATCTAGGGTGGTCCCTACATTTTTTGGTCCCCCACTCCATCCCCATTGCTACGCTACCAAACCATCAATATTTTGCTTAGCCAATGGAATTGATATTGGCAGTCCCCACACTGCCTCCTAAGATGATCATGCTTAATCTGGAGTGCTTACGAGAACATCTTGCTACTCCCCAAACTATCTTAGCACCCGTTGGGGTAGGTACATCTCTATAATTAGTTGCGACTACATTGTCCGCCCAATGAGATATCTAAACTATCAAAAAAATGACAAATGCTCCTCCTCTCTCGACCAATCTTTGCAATCCTTGTATGGCCTTCACACAAATCCCATCAAAGTATCAATAGCATGGCACCAATATCCTGTGTCTCCCATCAATTTTGTGTCACTGACCCTCCATAAAGGTACACATAGGGCATCCCCTTGGCTAACTTTCTATGCACTGGTGGTCAAAATGCTATAATGTGCTCCCATGCCCATATCATGAGTAGTGTGGTCCCACAACTGATGCTCATCGACTCCCTGTATGTGACATCGTGAAGTTGATGATATAGCATCCCAAGAAAACATGGCCCCCAAGCGAAAACTATCTTGTCCCGCCTCATCCTGATCAGAACATCTCCCCATCCTATAGGGAAACTATGATTGCGGCGATTTGGTATGAGTACCTCAGCTATCAAGGTACACAACATAAAATCCCATCAACCATAATGCTCAGCTAAAAACTCCTAACTAATCTTATATTCGAGAATGCCTAGTTGTGTTATATCCTCATGCTCATAGTAATTTGTAATATCCTGTAGTCCATGTCGAGGATCATAAACCACATGCTCTCCTCTGATTGGGATCCGTAGGATCCTGTAGACATCCTCCAGTGTCACTGCGGCCTCTCTTGTTGGAAAATGAAAGGAACAGATCTCTGAATGCCACCTCTCCACAAGTGTCATCAAGAGACCCCTATTTTCCTAGACAATGGGCATATAGGTCATGTGAAATAATCCCAACCACATCAATCACCTCTGCTCACCCTGCCTCAACTTATCTCTAAACACATATGTCACTAGTTGAAACTCTTGTGTATAGATGGGTGGTAATCATTTCTGCACACAGAAACAAAGGTTAGCAGATCATTGAAAATCATCCTTAGCATCTATCTAATCAAAATTGCACAAGTAAACTGAACTTAAACTGAGTCAACCCAAGCCACAGTCAATTGCATTGTTCATTCCTTCACTTGCGTCATGCCAATCATATGTGTCATTTCATCCAGTAGTTGTGTCACACCACATTGATTGTGTCATTTTTCTTTGCACATGCATCACTTTATATCATTTGCATCGATCCCACCATCACTTATGTCACTTTAATGCAATTGTGTTGCCATCTAGTGATTGTGTTGCTCTACCTGGCACTTGTGTCGCACCGGCTCACATTTGCAATGTTTCAAACCTAAACCTAGCTTGCCCTTCGCACTTGTGTTGCGACGCATCAAATACATGCAACACGAATGCATTTGTGTCTTTTGCAAATGCAGATGCATCACATTTCCAAATGACCCATCTGAAAAACCCTAACTTTGACACCCTAAAAAGCATGTAAAACGAGAAAATTACAAAGTGGGTATAGGGTACATACCGGTGGCTCTACGGCCTTTGTCCATCGGTAGGTCCGTACTCAGTATCCACTATGATCAATCTCTAGAATTGTCATCTTCGCGCAAGGTCTTCTCACTTTGAGCTCTGAATCTCCTAAAGGTAACAATGAAAATGAATTACCTTTTTACCCTCCTCAAGCCTATTTATAGGGTAAAAATTTAGGGTTTCTTGAAGGGTTTATAATTGGATGCACTTTTTGGCATGTTTGACCGCCCTTTTGACTTCCTTAAACTCATTGGAATTCAAAACCAACTGTGCCATTGTTTTTTTGGTCATCAAATTGACTTATCAAGACACTTTCCAAATTTTTTTGGCACCAAGCCAAAATTTGCAAATTTTCTTGAGGGGGCATAGATAATCCATACCTTTGCTGGCGCATATTCTAAATTGAATTTTCTTTTTCAAAATGCAATAAACTTCATTATGACAAAGAGGGGAAAAATCTAGACACATAAAATTGACCTAGGCCTGCAAACTTTATTTTCTCCATAATTCTTCTCAACATAATTAAAATATTTAGTTATGTCCTATAGTCCAAATTCAACTATTAATTAAATAATTCTCAATTATTCAATTAATTCATACCTTTTATTCCTCCTGACTATTTAAATAAATAAATTACATTTATTTTATTTAGATACGTCACTAATTTCCTATGTCCCTCCATAATTAAATAAATTCCTAAATTTATTTAATTATTATTTGACTATTATTTCCTCTTGATTATTTAAATAAATAAATTTTATTTATTTATTTAAATACAAAATTAATTCCTTATGTCTTCCTATAATTTATTTAATTATTCTCCACATCAACTTTCCTTCTAATTTTAAATAAAATCATTTATTTAAAATTCCCCACTTTCTATCTTTCCAACCAAGTAAATAATTAAAAATAATTATTTACTGTCACATGACCCCACCACTTTTGAATTAAAATTAATTTTTAATTCAAAAGGTCAATTCAGTCTCTTAAATCAAATAATTTTAAATTATTATTTCATTTTCCAACGGTCTATTTTTTCGTGCCAATATCTTCTTGTCACATGTATTCTTGACCTTTGATTTGATTTTCTTAAAATCAAATCTTAGCCCTCCATTTCAAATTTTACCCTAATGTTTCCCTAACCCTAATTGCTAGTTGTCACATTTAATTTTTTCCTTTGATCTTAGGGAATTTCTCAACTAACAATCCTGGCCATTCATCAAAATTTGAGTTTTCTATAGAAAGGCAATTTCAACCTCATTTGGACCTCTCTCGACTTCATGCTTGGCTACTTTATGCTTCAGGATTTAGGCTTGCTTGCAATTTTTGAGTACATTTGCAGCAATAGTACAATCCTTCAATATTTTCTTAGGGCTTTGTCATAGGTCAATAGTTGCTCATCAAAATCTAAGGGCAAACATCATTTTGCAGAAAATGGAGAAGGGAAATAAAGGTCAATCATGGAGGGCATGAAGGTTGTTTAGTGAAGCTTTTCCTTTGTTTTATGCTATTTTACTCCACTGTACTTCATTGTTTAGTTAGGGTTTCATTTATGCATTTTTTTTTCATGCTAACCTATATTTTTACCTTAGTTACAACCACAATGGCCTCAACTTTTCAAGCACAACCATCTTCATCCACCACCACAAGTAACACAATTGTGCCTAATGTTAAACAAGGTAATTTGATACGAGTACCCCAAGTAGAACAACAAGGGAAAGTTAACACCCTTACACAAGGTCAACCCTTAACACAACAAGGGACATCTTCATCCAACCACCCAATTGACCCATCACATCCATTGGTTCCATAAAACATATCAAACCCATCTATCACAAATCCAAATCAAAGTAACCCATTGGTCACGAATCCTATCAACCAAGGTAACACCTTGGCCCCCAATCAAATGCAACAAGATAACCCTCTAAAACAAATCAATCAAGGGAACCCTCCCAATCCATTGAGCTAAGGTTAAAATGTGCCATTGATATTGCAACACCAAATTTTACCATCACAACCATTGGTCCCCCAAGCCATACAAAATCAAATGGGATCCCAAAACTACATTCCTACACCCCAATCGAAAATTTTACAAGGAATGATAGCACAAAAAAAACCCCAAAATCTCATCCCACAACAACCATATCACAATCAAATCAACCCACAACTCACTCTGCCATGATCACTCAAAATCCATCTCACGTACCCCAAAATAAAAACACTTCTATTTTGCAAGGACAAAAAGATCAAGCTCAAGATTTACAACAACAACAAGCCTATCGACAATCATTGCAAGCACAACAAGCTCAAGTTCAATATTTACAACAACAAGCCTATCAACAAGCATTGCAAGCACAACAAGCTCAAGCACAAGATTTTCAACAACAACAAGCCCAACAACAAGCATTGCAAGAACAAAAAGCCTACCAACAAGCATTGCAACAACAAGAAGCTCAAGCTCAAACCTTACGACATCAACAAGCTCAAAAACAAGCCTTAATAGTGCAACAACAACAACAAGCCAAAAAACAAGTGTTGCTCACACACCAACAACAACAAGCCCAACAACAAGCATTGCTAGCACAAAAATATGACCAACAATAACAAGCGTTAATTGTGCAACAATAAGAAAAAAACAACAAAGCTTGTATTACAATCCCCAACAATACGTCAACACACAACAAAACATCATAAATCCAAATGCATAAGGAGCATATACACCTCAATCACCATCACCTTCATAGTATCACACTCCACCTTACACACCATACAACACCCCATCATATCAAAATACCAAATAAAACTCATCCACCATCCCATAGTATACCACAAATGCTCCTTTTCTAAATCTGTAAGGTGATTTGTCATCACAAGTCAAGGCACTCATGTAGAAAATATATGATATTCAAAAGGGAAAGACCAAGAAACCACATACACAACAAAAATTGTTTACATACTCTTTCGATAGGAACATCACAATGGTACCTTTCCCACCTGGATTTGAAGTCCAAAAATTTGATAAATAGAAAGGAAAGGGAATTTGGTGGATCACATCAAGAATTCCATGTAATGTGTATGGAGGTAACTTACAATGATTCCTACTTGATGCACCTTTTCCCACATAATTTGGTCAGGCCGGCAATTGATTGGTTCTCACAATTGCCTCCAGGAATTCAAAACTTCTAACAGATAATCGATAGGTTCATAGATCATTTCTCCTTCAATCTTGACATGGATGTGAGCTTGGAAGAGCTATACACCCTCAAAAAAACAAGGTTGAATCCTTTGAAAATTTTCTACAATGGTGGAGACAAAGAGCTAGCAAGAGAAAATGGCCTATTCTTGAAGAACAACAAGTAGGAATCATCATTTCCAATGTGGATATAGACCCATCTTTTCAATTGAAAATGCAATGTGTCACAACATAGGATGAGCTTATCCCTAGGGCCCTTAACATCGAGAGATCCCTTATTGCACAAGGAAACACATAGGCTTACAAGGACTACCAACCATCTGCTAGTTCTAATGACAAGCCCCACTTTTGGGCCAAGAAAAAAAATGTTGCTAGTGATGGTTTCGTTGATGCAAAGGTGGTCCTCAGTTCTCCTAGGCAAGCAACTACCCAACCAACAAACATGTCGCAAAGTGTACCACCAAACAATCAACCAACAGTCAATGTTTTAAATACTCAACGTCAACCACAAAGAACAAAAAATGCTCCTAAATGACAATTCACTCCCTTAGGGGAGCCTATGGAGGATGTGTTGAAGAAGTTGATACAGTCTAAACTTATCATACTCCCAGATTTCACAAACTATCAAGCACCATAATTCAAACCTCTTAGCTATAGAGAAGATCATTTTTTATGAATTTCATCGATACAAAGGTCATAACACACAAAATTGTTTTAGACTCAAACATCTAATACAAGATCTTATTGAACAAGGATACATTGATGTTGATCAAACACTTGGGAATGAAAATCTAAAAATTTACACAAACCCTATGCATGATCATACAAAAGAAAAGGATTTGAGAAAGGCAGCAACTTCAAATAATGTAAACCATACTGAAGATACCATGGTAGCACACATTCATGTTTTTCATTCATCACAACATGAGGAATCAGACCTACATCAAGATACTGTTTTAAAAAAAATTCAAACCAATAAAAAATGTCTAGCAATATTTCATACCGTAATGGCATCAAATATGCATCAAATTGTGATATCTATCCCAAATATGATTCAATGATTGGGCATATTGAAGAAGTTCCAAATGTACAAGAAATGTCCCTTTTTGTACCCATACCTACAAAATGTTGTGAAGTCTCTTTTACAAATGATGTATCATCCACCCAAGGATCATGTCAAGAGGAGGCTCTTAAGGATAACGAAATTTTCTTTGAATTGAGTCAAGATCAAGAACCCCTATCCCTAGAGTTTCATCAAGAGTTGAGGTACATCTTCCACACCATTTTAAACTCCAAAGATTTCCCCGATATCACCCCTAAGATTTTTCTTTCTAATGGACATATAGATGTTATTTATCCCATACAAGAGTCTCCCACTCTTGATATTCCCACACAAGAGCAAGAAATGATTGAGATTCTTGATTCTCACAATGATTGTGCATCATCCACATCTTCTGAAGTGGTATCAATAGATAAAGATGTCATAGAATCTGAGAAAACAATTCCTATTCCTAAAAAACAAGAACCCATAGAAATATCATGTTTCCACGACAAGTCATATTCAATGGCTATGGATTAGAGGATACATTATTAGGGTAAATTATTAGGTATTGTTAATACCTTCACAACATTGAGGGAAATCTTGTCTAAAGCAAACATCAACATGTGGGGCACAAAGGATCCTTAAGGGGAAAATACTATTAACACTACAACTAGGCATATCATGAATCGTCATCCACCCATCATCTCATACACAAATTGGGGCCAATGTAAAAAGAAAGATTCCTATCAAAGCAAGGAGAATATCATCAAGGAAAATGTAGTAAGGTAAAAAGGAAAAAGTAAATACAAATGGATACTAAAGAATACAAAAGAAAATCATCCCAAACATGTACTCCATCAATCAAAGAAACTATGGGGCAAAGTCAAAAATGGAAATGGATACATCAAATATTTCCTCAAATGCAAAAGTAGGCTTCTCAAGCAGATGGTACTAAATTCATGAAAACCACCATATCCATTCATTATTGCTCATATTCCCAAGTTTGGAAAGTCAAAAGTTCCAAACCATCGACTAATCCATCTCATATTCCTTCATGCATGAAACCATACACTCCATTCATGATATCTAATTCTCACATTGACCGTGTGTTGAAAACTACTCTTCATCATAAGAATTATGAAGGCACTATATCATGATGCATGCACATAGACAAGATTAATTCTGATACCAACAAGGCAAATTAAAGTTCTCAAAAGTTGCATTCAAATGCTCATATCTTGGAAAAGAAACTTCTTCAAGAAGGATACCGTTGGAACACTATGACAATAGCCTCTACATTAGTACCACTAGGTGGTTTAAGAATGAGGGTAATATTTTCAAAAAATTAAAAATATCAAAAAAATCAAAAAATCCAGAAAATAGTAAAAATAAAAATTGTCCTCTAGTGTAAACCACTACAGTGGTGCTTTGGGAAAGTGCTCTGATGGAAACCTGGAAAACATGCATCATGAGTAGAATTGAGCATCTATATGATCCTTCTCATACAAAATTATCTCATCCTTGTCATGATCAATCCAATGTTCCCTCCATCCATCCAATCTAGCTTTATCCAACTATTCCAGTTTATCTTAATCTTGACAAAGATTTGGCATATACTTCAACTCTAGTCATGGAAAACTCTTGAAAATCTCATTACCATTTTGTCTCATTAAGTCCCATAGCCCATATCTAGCATGATAAAACTTTTTTGAACTCTTCACATACACATTACCTATCTTGGTTTTTCTATTACACTATGAAACATTGCTAGACACTAGGGGTAGGTTATTGCACTCTTTTTTTCAAAATAACTCTTGATTTGTGTCTTGTATCTCATAACGCAACATCGACATCCTGGTCTAGGTATCATTTACCTCAAAATCTCATCAAAAATCCCAAAACATTTAAAAATCATCAAAATCCAAAAACACTTGCAAAATCCCAAAAATCCAAAAACATCAAAATATTATAAAGCCAAAAATCCAAAAACATTCAAAAAGTTGTAAAGTCAAAATCCAAAACTTATCAAAATCCCTAAACAGGTCAAAACATCAAAAAATAAAAAACGTTTCCATGTCAAACTATGTTGTGTTTGAGCTTGAACGTAGGAAAGGTCGTTACAAATGTACCCCCAAGACACTTTAGGTTAGTCCTTTAGAAGTCCATCATAATAAAATGGCAATCCATTAAATGATCATATCTCATCAATAATTGGTCAGTTTCAATTGAACTGCATGGTCTCTGTAGGAAAGGCTAATCTTTGATAAGCCCATGAGGCCCTAGGTCTATCCCCTTTAGGTCTTGATCAAAACTCAAAAAACACTAAAATATTTGAAAACTTAGAAAACATAAAAAAAATTGGGAACTTGAAAACTCAAAACATTGGAAAAACCTAAACATTTGAATACACCTAAAAAGATCAAAAATAGCCTCAAAACATTGCAAAATACCATAAAACATTGTAATATTCCAAAAAAAATCCAAAACCACCCACCCATTTCACTTTTACTCGCAATAAACTTCCATCCATAATAAAATGATCGTCATCATCAACCTTTGGTAACACAAACGAAAAAAAAAATACAACAATCAACACAAGTAGAACCTTTAAATGCAAAAATCAAACTCTTGATCATTATCAAACATGTCAATCGAACCTTATATCAATGGCCTTTCAAACAACCTATCAACCTGCCACCATCAACTAACATTACCTAGGATGCATCCTTCCTACAATGGGAATTATCATTGGAAATCATTTTGGATACTTATCCTAAATAAAACACATAACACCTGTTTGGCAAGAGATATAAAAAACATTGACTGTTTGTTCATTTTGATCTTGTCTTATGATTTATCTTGTTGACCTATTTTGAGGACCTCTCGATGATGTCTATCAAAATGATTTAGAGAGAAAGGAATGGGGAATTGATCATTATCTTTTGTTTATTGTTCTTGTGGGATATTCTTGTAAAATAACTTTGGCGAATACTTGCTTAGTTGTGTGTAGGGAGGTCATTTTGAATGGGTTGTTGACTATTGTGTATGCTTTGGTCCAAAATGTTCTAAACTTATAAACTACATTCCAATGAGGTTTTTGTACGTCAAAGTGTGAGCAAGGATTATCCTATCTTTTTGTAGAGTCAAAGTCCATCTCGCTAGATACAACGCCATCCTTGTTATATCAATACCATGATGCATTATGTCTATGTGTTATATCAAAAATAAGGAATGAAGTGCCCAAGTATTTGAATCCTTGAAACAAGCAAATCATCCATCTCATCACCATATCAAATAAAGTCTCAATGACTCATAGACTTGTTGGACTTCTGAATCAATCTCAAAATAATGGTTAATCAATATGTTGGATATTGCTGATATGTGGTTTTCATTGATGTCAACACTATTGGCATTAATGTATTTAAGGTTGTATATGTCGAGGATATTGAGAAAGTTGTAATAAAATAAGTTGCAGGTTGTCAATGACGCAGTGACGTTCAATATGGTGGCTAACTTAGTATATTTATGATAAGAGGTTGTGGATTAAAGGGTTTTTTGACGAGTATATCTAGTTTATCCACATGAAGTTTCAAAGGTTCACATGAAGATTTGATTAAGTTATGAGTATCTATGTTCTGACAGTTGTTTTGTTGCTTCAGTTGGTGTTCCTGAAAGAAGATGATCTAATTCTAGTAATTTGAGTTGTTGCAGATGCTTCTATGGTGATTCATCATGCTTGTGGATGTGTCCAAATCGTGCTCTATCTGTGTTGTTGGTCCGCATTGATCGTTGTTCTTGTGATTGGTGATTTTCTTTTGTGTGTTCATGTTTTTCATGTTCATGGCCGACAGGGTGATTGTAGCGTGTTGTGAGTCTTTGAGGCA
Organism: Sequoia sempervirens; assembly: GCA_007258455.2. Classification (NCBI taxonomy): domain Eukaryota; kingdom Viridiplantae; phylum Streptophyta; class Pinopsida; order Cupressales; family Cupressaceae; genus Sequoia; species Sequoia sempervirens. The sequence continues at coordinate 42,360,895 of VDFB02000008.1, forward strand.
TAATTTTTGAAGTTTTTTTGTGTTCGAGGATGTCGTTTTGGGTCCTTACTATTTTTTGGCTGACATTGTTTGGTTCGCATTGATAAATTGTTTATTGATTTTGGCCAACAGTTTGTACACATTTTATATTTTGTTGGGTCAACATGCAGTTGATGTTATCCTTAGTTACGGATATGTATGATTAATTTTTTATGTCATATCAGACATAATAACGGGCCAAAATAACCACAGACAGGACCAAAATAACCCAGGACAAAATAACCCAGGGTCATAATAACCCATGGACAGAATAACCCGTGGTCAAAATAACCCATGGACAGAATAACCCATGGTCATTTTAGATCAAGCTAGTAAACTAGCAATGACATAAAATAAATTATAAATATGATTGTGAGGCACCATAGAGGCTATTTAGGTCAATTTTAGACCATATATCCATTATATACCCCTAAAATAGCCTTAAAACATCTTTAATATGCTTAAATAACCTATAAAATGGTAAATAATTATAAAAATAAAGGCAATTTCGTGGGAATAAGTTGATTATTTTGAAGACACATGGATTGGAAGACTAACTAGAAGAGGCAACAGATGATCACCCAAGTTTCCAATCACAATGTGGAATTGCTATTCAGCTACTCAAGATGATCTTCCCATAACCAATAATACTATTGAGGGATGACATAGAGGATTTAGTGAATTGATTCAAGCATTGCACAACTCAGTCTAGAAATTCATCAAAGTAGTGAAAAAAGAATAGAGTCTCCAAGAGAATAGAATAGAGAAATATATGGTTGGATACACTGGGCAACCAAGCAAGAAAAAATACCGTGAACTCAACGAAAGACTAAAAAGATTGGTTGATGGTTATGAAAACTATAACATTTTAGATTATATAAGAGGCATCGCTCATAATTTAACACTTTAATTGAAAATTTGAATAATAATTTGTTTTTAGCAACATACATGTAATTTATAAAGAAAAATTTCCTTTCTCTATATTCTTATGGGGATATTTTGTCCATGGGTTGGCCGGTTATTTTTGGCTTGGGTTATTATGACCCGGGTTATTTTGTCCACAGGTTATTGTGTGGGTTATTTTGGCCGTAACCCATTTGAAGGTATGGTGTGCAAGTGTTGTGTGCGAATAATGTTTTAATCTTTTGAACATAGAAGTAAAGTGTGAAGAAAATTCAGCAAAAGAAAGTGTTTATGTGCTTAACAGGAACTGTAATTAGGCATTAGCAGATGTTATTTTCTTAGTTCAAAATCTTTCTGATGTAATCTGAATGTTTCTATAAGATAGTGAGTCTTTCTTTGGCTAGTAAGTCTTTTGTATTTGAGCAATGAGCTCTAAGCAGTGTGCATGAATGCATGTGCATTCCCCATTTATAATTCTTTTATACTTTTAACAAGGTATAATCTTGTGGATTAACCTCCACCATGGTTTTTCCCTTAACAGGGTTTCCATGTAAAAAATCTTGGTGTTATGTGTGTTTTTGATGTGGTGATGGTTTATGCTTTCATGTTTATTTATCAGATCTGAGAATAAGTTTAATAAGTATAATTTATGTGACAACTGATTCATCCCCCCTCTCAGTTGTTTGCCCTTATGTTGCCAACAATTGGTATTAGAGAAAGTTCCTTGGAAGAAGTTTAATAGCTTGAGGTGATCCGGGATGGTGACATATAAGAAGGATAGTCTGAGATTTGATGGAACTAATTATTCTTTGTGGAAGACTCGAATGGAGTGTCATCTAAGATGCATTAGTGAACCTTACTAGAACATTACAAAGAATAGGTATATCATCCCACAAAATGTTCCTTCTACTGTAGGTGAGATTAAGGAAGTTGAGTATAATATCAGGGCTAAGGAAGCATTGTTGAGTGCTCTAACTGATTCCAAGATCACAAATGTAATGGAGCTTAAGACTGCTTATGAGATTTGGAAAATTTTGGAAACTTTGTATGAAGGTGATGCCCATGTGAAGATTGCTAAGCTGCAAAGTCTGAAAGGGAAATATGAAACATTGAAAATGGGTGAAGATGAGAACATCACTTCTTTTATGTAGAGAGTGAATAAACTTGTGTGTAATATCAGATGTGTTAGTGGAACATTGGAAGAATCAGAGATTGTTTCTAAAGTGATCAAATCCTTTCCTGTGGCATACAAACACAAATTTTCTGCTATTGAGGAGATCCAGACTATGACAAATGTAACCATAGACATGTTGATTGGTAAGCTTGCTACTTTTGAGTTAAGTTAGTTTGGTGATTCTCTTCCTAAGACATAATTTGCATTCAAAGCTACTATCTCAAGAAAAGATAAGCAGAGATATGATCCAGGATAAAGTTCTTCTAGAAAAATGTCCAAGTATGAGCAGGAAATGAGGGAGATTGAAGAAGAAGAGAAAACTAGATGAGCTTGAAGCACTTATTGTCATGAGGGTACCCAGAGGAGAAAGTAAGTATAAAGGGAAATTTCCTCTTAAATGTTTTTCTTGTAATAAGATAGGTCATTTTTCCTCAAGGTGTTGGAAAGAGTTCCTAAGCAAAAACCTAACAAGCCTAGATTCCAAAGAAAGTGTTATTATGTTGTTGATGAAGGTGTGGCAGATGATGAATCTGATAAAGGGAATGTAAGTGAGGATGAATGGGTATTTATTGCTATCAAGGAAAATGATCCAGTACCTACTGAATTTGCTAGTTGTATAAATGTGGAGAAAGCCCTAGTTGCCAAAGTTGAAGAAAAAGATGAATGGGTGATTGATAGTGGATGCTCTCAACACATGACAAGTGATAAAAGTAAATTTGTGAGCTTGGAAAAGTATGATGGTGGTGTTGTAAGATTTGGTGTAATCTATGGTAGAGGATCCATTTCTCTTAATGGTAAGCATAATATTGATGATGTTAGATATATGTGGAAGGTTTGAAGCATAATCTCTTAAGTGTTGAACAGATGGTTGACAAGGGATACAATCTTCAATTCAAGGATGGAAAGTGTAGAATATTGGGGAATTCTGAAAATGTGATTGCATATAGTACAAAAACAAAAGGTAATATCTTTCTCCTAAGTGCTACTAGTAAAAGTTGTATGATTGCTCAAGTTTATGAAAGTTGATTGTGGCATAGGAGATTGTGTCATGTAAACTTTGACAATATTATCAAGATAAGTTCTACTCAGGAAATGAGAGATCTTCCTAAGTTGATAAAACCTACCAATACTATATGCAAGGAATGTCAGTTAGGGAAGCAAACTAGAGTTTAATTTCGGAGTAAACAGTATTGTTCAAATGAAGTGTTAGATCTTGTGCATACTGACTTGTGTGGTCCTTCTATAGTCAAAAGTTTATAAGGATACAGGTATTTCATGTTACTCATTGATGATTATTCTAGATTGATGTGGGTTACTTTGTTAAGGGAAAAATATGAAGCTCTAGATAAATTCAATATTTTTAAGGCTATGGTTGAGATAGAGATAGGTCTGAAGATTAAATGTCTAAGATCAAATAGAGGTGGTGAATTCACTTCCGGTGAGCTTAATTCTTTTTGTGAAGAGCATGGGATAAAGAGACAATTATCTGTACCATGAACCCCTCAACAAAATGGAGTTTTAGAAAGGAAGAACATGACAATTCAAGAAGCTGCTAGGACTATGATGCTGGAAGGGAATATCCCACATATCTAGTGGAGAGAAGTTGTGAGTACTGTCGTTTACACTCTCAATCGAGTGCATGTCAAAGGTGATATTGGTAAGACTCCTTATGAGCTATGGTTTGGTCATAAGCCTACTGTTAGATACTTCAAAATCTTTGGGAGTAAATTCTATACCAAAAGAGATGAAGATATAGGAAAGTTTGATGCTAGAAGTGATGAAGGAATCTTTCTTGGTTATTCTACTAAAATTAAAGCCTACTGATGCTACAATAAGAGATTGAGGAAAGTAGTTGAAAGTGCTAATCTCAAGGCTGATGAAGACATAGTTAGACCATTCAGAACTTGTGGATATGATTTAGATGATCAAAATGATAGTTCAGATAAAGGAAAGAGAGTTCAAACTCCAAATCAAATTTAGATTATTCTGGTGAATTAGGTAAATCAAGAGGAAGAAACTAGTGAAAGTGCATAAGTGATATCACAAGAGCCTGAAGTTCAAGAATACCCTAAGACTCCAAGGTATGTAAGACTAAATCATTCAGAAGATCATATTATAGGTGATAAGAACAAAGGCGTTCAAACTAGCAGAAGAATTGCAAAAGAATATTGTTTGATCTCAAAGATTGAGCCTAATAGTGTCAATGAAACATGCAAAGATGAACATTGGGTGGAAGCAATGAAAGAATTACTGCAAATTGAGAAGAATGATACATGAATTCTTGTTCCTAGACCTAAGGAAAAAAATGTAATCAAAACTAAATGGGTCTTTCAGAAAAAACTGAATGAGTAAGGTGAAGTTGTTAGAAACAAAGCAAGACTTGTGTGTAAAGGATATTATCATATGGAAGGAATTGACTTTGAAGAAACTTTTTCCCTTGTTGCTAGGATTGAAGCTATGAGACTATTTCTTGCTTATGTTGCTTACAAAAAATTCAAGGTTTATCATATGGATGTCAAGTCAGCATTTCTAAATGGTGAACTAGAAGAAGTGTATATTGAGCAACCTAATGGATTTCAATTGACTGATCAGGGATATATGGTTTTTCGGTTGAAGAAAGCATTGTATGGACTTAAGCAAGCCCCAAGAGCATGGTATGCCAAATTGGAAAAGTATTTTTTGAATCTTGGATTTAATAAAGGTATTGCTAATAGTAATTTGTATTTCAAGATTGATCATGATAAAGATTTGATTGTTGAAGTCTTTGTTGATGATATCATTTTTGGAGGAGATGATAGTTTGTGCATGAAGTTTGCTGATGAGATGCAGAGTGAGTTTGAGATGTCTATGATTAGAGAAATGAAATTATTTTTGGGATTGAAAATTACTCATCTAGATAAAGGGATATTTATATCTCAGTCCAAGTATGTGAAAGAATTTCTAAAGAAGTTTGGTATGGAAGATTCAAAGCTGGTTGGTACACCTATGGTGACTAGATGTAAGTTGACACAAGATGATGATTCTCCTAAAACAAATCAAACTAGATGTAGATCCATGATTGGTGGATTTCTCTATTTGACTCAAACTAGACCTGATATCATGAATGACATATGCATTGTTGCAAGATTTCAAGTTGATCCTAAGGAATCTCGTGTGACAGCTATGAAGAGGATTTTCAGGTACTTGAAGGGGACAGTTGATTTTGGCCTATGGTATCCTAAAGAAGATGACTTTACTTTCAGTAATTTTATTGATGCTGATTGGGAAAGAGATGTGAATGATAGAAAGAGTACTAGTGGTGGTGCATTCTTCTTGGTAAAGAAGTTGATTTCATGGTTAAGTAAGAAGCGGAATGCCATTTCTTTATCTATTGTAGAGGCAGAATACATTGTTGTTGCTAACAATTATACTCAAGTATTGTGGATGAAGCAGATGTTGAAAGATATCAGAGTTGTGTATGATGAGCCTATTGCCATATTCTATGATAATTCAAGTGCAATTAAAATTTCTAAGAATCTGGTGCTGCATTCAAATACCAAGCATATATCTATCAAGTTTCACTTTATGAGAGAGAAGGTGAGTGAAAAGGAAGTCAGATTGGAGTATGTGGCCACTAAGGAATAGATTGTAGATATCTTTACCAATCCCTTGCCTAAGGATAATTTTGAGTATCTCAAAGGGAAGCTAGGGGTGATTACCCCTCCTAATCAAAACTAAGATGTATTGACTTGCATCAATCTGTGCATTTCATAGTCATATCTCATGATCTAGATTGATGTTGTGGTGGCTACTACTTAGGGGGAGTAGTCAGATGTTCAGAAATGTGGTTCAAAGCTTGTGTGGAGAAAGATAATGTGTATCTTTTTCATTGATGTCAAAGGGCAAGAAGAGTCATGTGAAATTTTTGAAAGAGTAAGGAGAAAAGAGTCAAAATCTAAGGGGGAGAAAGTGCTAAGAGAAAGTTGTGTTGGTGTTTTTCACATCATGTGTTTCCATCAATGCCAAAGGGGGAGATTGTTGGATATTACTAATATGTGGTTGTCATTGATGTCAACACTATTGAAATTAATGTCTTAAAGGCTGTATATGTCAAGGATATTGAGAAAATTGTAATAAAATAAGTTATTGGTTGTCGATGATGCAGTGAAGTTTAGTATGGTAGCTAGCTCAGTATATTGATGATAAGAGGTTGTAGATTAAAGGTTTTTTTGACAAGTATATCTGGTTTATCCACATTAAGTTTTAGAGGTTTGCATGAAGATTTGATAAATTGTTTATTGATTTGGGCCGAAAGTTTGTACACATTTTATATTTTGTTGGGCCAACATACAGTTGATGTTATCCTTAGTTGAGGATATATATGATCGATTTTTTATGCCATTTGAAGGTATGGTGTGTGAGTGTTGTGTGAAAATAATGTTCTAATCTTTTGAAGGTAGAATTAAAGTGTGAAGAAGAGTCAGTGGAAGAAAGTGTTTATGTGCTTAACCGGAACTATAATCAGGCATTAGCAGATACTATTTTCTTAGTTCAAAATCTTTCAGATATAATCCGAATATTTCTATAAGACAGTGAGTCTTTCTTTGGGTAGTAAACCTTTTGCATTTGAGTAGTGAGCTCTAGGCAGTGTGCCTGAATGCATGTGCATTCCCCATTTATAATTCTTTTATACTTTTAGTAGCCTATAATCTTGTGGATTAACCTCCACCATGGTTTTTCCCCTAACAGGGTTTCCGCGTAAAAAATCTTGGTGTTATGTGTGTTTTTGATGTGGTGATGGTTTATGCTTTCATGTTTATTTATTAGATTTGATAATAAGTTTAATAAGTATAATTTATGTGACAACTGATTCACCCCCCCTCTTAGTTGTCTACCCTTGTGTTTCCAACACAATATTCATCCCATTCTTCTACTTCTATCTCATTCTCATTTTTCATATTCTTTTATCTTTATTAACAATTCTAATCAAGTATCTAAGTTGTGTGATATATCAAAATATACATGAGGCTACCCATGGACGATGACTATCTATACATCATCAATTTTTTCTACATTAGACATTTGAGATTTCTAGTCCTCTTTGAGATGAACTAATCTTGAACCTTTTCTGAAATCTAGACACAAAAAATCAAATTTCCGCCTGATCTATTGAGGGGATAGGATACCAGCTTAATTTCCTTCCACTAGGGCAACCATGGGGCATTTGAAAAATTAGGATTTTTTAAATTATTAATCTAAAAAGCGTCAAAATGTAACTAGTACCTTGCTTCAAAGTGTTGGATCTCAGTTGTGTTTATGGTTTGTCCTTGATGACAAAATCTCTTTCAGCTGGTTCTCTTTGGTGAACAATCTCAGTTCGGATCTTTATGCTTTATTATGGAACTTCTTTAATGTCTCTTGGCTATTATAGATAATTACTTGTTATGATTCAAATTCATGGTGATGAGATCTCTGGTTCATGTTATGAATGCTATTTCTTTGACTGACAGAGTTTGACAAATGGTTTCTTTGTCAGGATGGTTCTCCTTGCATACCACAGGTGTATTTCACATGATTACAAGCCATTTGATTACATTCCTTGAACTCGCATTTTTAAAGGCATTACAATTACCTTGGTTCTGACATCTAATTTGTATAATTTTTTTTGTTGTTTCTCATTCGGGCTTACACTTATTGGCATGAGAATGGCAGGGTCTCTCTGATCCTTTTTGAAATGTCTGTGTTGCCTATCGGCAAGACATTTCTGATGTCATAATGATTTGATTTTACATACAGGCTGCTTTCGGTGTAACAATCTTGTTGTCTTGGCGACAGTGGAAAGACCTATCGGCATGAGTTGTGTTCACCACTGAGAGGTCTTACCGAATGAGTCGAGTCTCACCGACTAACTCATAAGGTGGTTCATCAGCATAAGAAATCCCTATCGACATGTTAATTCATTGAGCGTTTTGTGTCTTGGCGACTGGCACAAGATAGATTATTTCAGCAAGACTTGTCTTTTGTTTCGGCGACAGAAAAGGATTATATCGGCATAAGTTATACTGTCAGTATGTGGTCACAGCAAAATTGCTTTGTCTCACCGATCGGAGATTAAATGGAAACATATCGGCAAGAGTTTAAGGCTTTTGTGAAGGGTCATAGCGAAAAGGGTGATGTCTCCCCAACTAATGCATGTGGAAGTCTTTCGGCAAGAGTGTTTTATTCGGTATGTGGTCTCACCGAAGACATATTGTCTCACCGACAGTGCACCGAAAGGTCTTATCGGCAAAGGTTGTGGCTTCGATGAAATGTGATAGCGAACCCGTCTAGTCTTGGCGACTAAGTCTTATGAAGTGCATTCAGCAAGAGATTGGCATTGTCTCAGCGACTCAGTGAATAAAGTTTTCTTTTCGATATGACAGAGTATTCTCCAAGAGGTCTCCCCGAAGGTTGTAGGTTACAGTGACTCATAAGAATTGAAAAGTCTTTTTCGGTGAGACTCTTTCATCGAAGAGAGGTCTTGGCGAGGATGGTGTGTCTTGTCGAAAAAGTCATATGAATGACTTTCAGTATAATGAAGTTGATCTATATGATGTCTCTTGAATATGTAAAGCTATAGCAATAGCGAATGATGGTTTCAGTTCGGTGAGAAACTTCTTGGCGACTGGGAAAACATTAAGGGCTCTCAGTGAAACATATTGAGATCGATATAATATCTCTCCGACAATGGAAAGTCACGACAAAGGTGAATAAGACAAAGGAGTGACTGATGACATAATTGTTTCGGTATGACATGAAACAATCTACAAGATGTCATCCTGACTATGCATTGTCTTAGCGAAGGCGAATGAAGGACACATATCGGCGAGAGTGTGTTTTTGTCACAGCAACTCAGAATGGATAAGGTTTAAGTCTTTCGGTGAAACACAATGAAATCTACAAAACATCTCCCCGATTATGGATTGTCTCAGCGACACCAAATGGTTGGTGACTTTCGGTATGACTCAAGCATTCTACGAGAGGTCTCCCCAATGACGGTATGCTATAGCGACCCTCATAAGAGAGAAGGATGCATCGGCGAGAGAACCATTATGTTACAGTAACTTTCAAGGGATAAAGTCTTTCTGTGGAACATAATGAAATCTGCATAACGTCTCCCCGACAGCAGAATGTCACAACGATAGTGAATGGAACAAAAGGGCATCGCGGTGAGAAAGACTCTTGTGTCTCAGTGACTGAAACAAATAACAGAAATGTGATCTCGGGGAAACATAAAAGATCTTCGATATGGTTTCTCCCCGACGGCAGAAGGTCATGGCGACGCATAAGGACCAAAGGAATGATCAACATTATAATTTCCTTCTGCATACTTGTCTGGATGTCTTAGCGAATGGTTAACAAAGACTCAAAACACTGTGGTCGACATCATGGATTGGCATCGAATCTCAGAACCGTTACATGGCAGAATATTCATTGAGTTTCCTTTTTGAGCAGTTACGTTTTTTGAAATAATGGATGATTTGTAGCTCTCTGGATAGGTGTTACTCTGATTTTTACCATCATCTACAGACTATCATTATTCAGCTCACATTCTAAAGTTAGCAAGTGAGTTTCAGTTTTTTTGTGAAAAATGCATTTTCTAAAGATTTTTCTAAATGACAGACATACTTGAAATGTATATAAAAACCAGTGTTGAAAACTATGAAGGAGCTGCTGGCCAATAATTCTAAGAGATAGTTATTTTGGTTGTATCAAGAGATGTATTGGAAAACTCTGTAATACAGAGTTGGATTCTTAGAGTATGAGGTAGATAAGAGTTGAGTTTCTTGAGCTTACTTGAAAACAGAGTGATCCTCTGATATTATTATTGTAATTATGTAATCTAAGTAAGGGGTTGGTGCTCCTTGAGATTGGTGTCTCTAAATAAGGGGTTTGTACTCCTTCAGATTGGTGTCTCTAAATGAGGGGTTGGTGCTCCTTGAGTTGGTGCTCAGAAATTAGCCTATAAGGCATTGTGAACAAGTTGTTTAAAAATATTAAGCCAGTATGGTAGTTTAGGAGTGGTTTTTCTACCCTAGGAGGGTTTTCCACTCGGCATATCTTTTGTCACTTTGTTCTTCTATGTGCTCACTGCTTCTCTGTGTTGTTGTTTCTGTTCACTGTTGGGATTATTATTGTTCTCAATTCTGTTTATGAATGATTACATTCAACTCATGAATGCATTAATCAGAGTAATATTGAGATCAAATCTGAGCCATGTTTTGACAACTGCAAGATATCTCACTCAAATCATATTTTCATAAGTTGTCTAATAGACTGAGTTAATGTTGTCATATCTTTGTGCTTTCAAAAGTGATTACTCTACTCTATTGTTGAAAGAAAAGGAAATCAGAATGAAAAATCTTGGTCGAAGTTAAAAAGTGTTGACACTGATTCACCCCCCCTCTCAGTGTCTGTCCATAACTCCAACAATTGGTATCAGAGCGTAGGGTCCTCTGATAGGTCTAAACCACCTAGGATTGTTCCTGGTTTCTTGGAGTACTTTGGTTAATATGGGAAAGAACAGAAGGAATAAGGGAAAAAGATGTTCTCAGCAAAATGCTAGTCATCATGTTCAACCTAAATCTAGTATAAGGAATAGCAAGGAAGAGTTCATAAACAGTAGCTCTGAAATGGTAGTGTTTCCTAGATCTGGAACTCCTCAGATCGAAGAAACAAACTTTATTATATGGAAAATTAGGATGGAAACATACTTACTTTCTTTAGGATCTTAAGTGTGGGCAGCAGTTGAAAAGGGTTGTACTACATCTGCAACATCTCCTTCATCTCTTGAAGAGAAGAAAGCTCTTGAATTCAATACCAGAGCTATAAATGCTATTTTTAATAACTTTCCAAAGAAACTCATTACAAAATTCATTCATGACAGTAGTGCTAAGGAAGTTTGGGACAAGTTGACTGAAATGAATCAGAATAGTGAGTTACAAGATGAGATATCTTTGGATACTGAAATAAGTTGTGAAACATCTGAGAGTGAAGAAGGTGTAAACCTTTCTAATTTAGAAAAGAAGTATAGGGAGATCATTGATGAATATTTAGATGATCAAGAAACTTGTGTAAAAGTAGATCAATCTTTGGGTGAAGTCAACTCTGAATAGGAATATGATGAACCAGAAAGTGAGGTTGATTTGGAAGGTGAACTCCTATGTGCCTTAGATACTATTAAGCAACTTAGAAAAGAAAACCAGTTTTTGACAAGACAGCTTCAGCAAAAAGAGAGTTTGGAAGTCAAGTTAAAAGACAAGGATGAATTGTGTAATAAACTAGAAAATGAATTGATTCTTTAAAGAAATGTTCAAATAATGATTCCTTGTTAAAAGAACTAACTCTTAAGGACAAATGATTATAAGTCAGAAAATTGAAATTGAAGAATATAAGAGGATTGCAGATGTTGTGAGTTCTGATTTGGAGATTAAAAGGATAGTTTGTCTAAAACTTGAAGAAGAAGTAGTTGCTTTAAGAAAAGAGCTTGAAAGTATCAATGCTCAATCTGGTAAAATTCAGAAATTTGATCATAGTACTAATATATTAAATGAGATGTTGAGCAGGAAAAAGCATTCTAAAGATCCTACAGGAGTGGGATATGAGGTTGGACAAAGCTCTGCAAACAAATCTAAACATGAAACAGTGTTTACTACTTCAGATGGAAAGAAGTTTACAGCCAAGAAAACACCAAGGATGAAGGTTGATCTTGGTTACAGTATTGCTGCATCAAAGGATAACATTGACACTAGAAGACAATCTAAAGGTATTCATAGAGAAAGGAAAAATGTCTTCAGATCTTCACATCCTTGGCATGATCACTCATTCAGGTATAATCATTCTTTCCAAGGATATTGTTATGTTTGTAATGACTATGGTCATAAGGCAATTGATTGCATAAGAAGGTCAAATAAGAATCATTCTAATGTCTCTAGAAATGAGAATGTGGTGTGTTACAATTGTAACAATTTTGGTCACTTGAGAAGAGACTGTAGAATAAATACAAGTGATAATGATGTAGGGAACAATGCTGGAAATGTCTGTAGGAAGTCATCTATTTCTCAGAACAATCACAAAGTCATTTGTTTCAGATGTAATAACATTGGGCATAAAGTACAGCAATGCAGATTCAATAGAAAGATAGGTACTTTAAGCAAACAAGTGAAAAAGGCTTCATTGGAGTGGAGAAGAAAGAGCAATCAAGATGACAAGAAGAGCAATAAAGATGCCTCTGAGAAAAATCCTTGTGCACTCCTTGCACAAATGTTGCCTTCCAGGTCTTGAGAAGATGCAAAGACTCAGGGGGAGTCTATTATGGTAATATATTTTACCCCTATGGAGTCTAGAATGAGGTATGACATCTTGTATTTGCTTTTGGTGATATAAGATGTTAAGGAATGTTTCTGCTTGGTCTAGTGGTTGACAGTTTTCAGAGTTTTTGAAATGATAGTGCACTTTGTTCTTAAATGAACTTTTTGGATGTTTGGGTTTTGGAAATAATGGTATGTCCTTATGACATCTTTGAGTGGTGTGGAGACATATAGATGAGTTCCTCAATATTTTCTGAGTATCAAATGTTATGAGTTATTTCTGTGATGATATTATTCGGTATTGCATGAAGAAGCTGAGTTAAGACTGTGTGTTGAATGAAGATAGTTACAATGTCTTTTGCAAGTTGTTATGAAGAAATTGAGTGTTTTGGTCTTCTAAGTATGGTACAGTGATCTAAGTAGGTTGCTATAGCAGTCTTGAGAACTGTGTATGTTCATGGGATATGCTCTGATGTTTGTGTTTCGATGAAGGAAGGTGACTGGTAGTATTAACCTCATCGTGTATGGCTGGGACTTATTTTTGAACTTTGAAATTGAGTGTTGTGTGTGAAAGTGAGTGCAAGTTATATATATGAAAGCTGCTTGAATTCATGTTTTGATAGAAACAAAAGGAGAGAGCTTTGGTGTGCTACCTTGAAGATAGATTATCTACATGATGTTATTAAGTTTCTGATTTTGAAGTGGGAGTTATAGCACGGGTTGTTACTGCTGATTTCTCTGATAAATTTTGTGCATTTGAAGTGAGTGAAGTTGTGTTGTTACAGTATGATGCTCTATCTTACATTGGTTATGTGAAGTTATTCAATATGTCTGTTGCACTATTGCTCTATTTGCAGCCGGTTATTATGGTATTTGGTTGGCTTCTCAGTTGTGTTTTTTGGCATTGCACATTCTTCTCTTCTATCCTTTGTCATTGAGGCAAAAAGGGGGAGAGTCGTTTATGTTTTTCCATCAAGGACAAAGGGGGAGTTTTTTGGATCTCAGTTGTGTTTATGGTTTGTCCTTCATGAAAAAATCTCTTTCAGTTGGTTCTCTTTGGTGATCAATCTCAGTTTGGATCTTTATGCTTTATTATGGCACTTCTTTAATGTCTCTTGGCTATTACAGACAGTTATTTGTTATGATTCAAATTCATGGTGATGAGATCTCTGGTTCATGTTATGAATGCAATTTCTTTGACTGACAAAGTTTGACAGATGGTTTCTTTGTCAGGATGGTTCTCCTTGCATACCACGGGTGTATTTCACATGATTACAAGCCATTTGATTACATTCCTTGAACTCACATTTTTAAAGGCATTACAGTTACCTTGGTTCTGACATCTAATTTGTCTAATGTTTTTTGTTGTTTCTCATTCGGGCTTACACTTATCAGCGTGAGAATGGCAGGGTCTCCCCGATCCTTTTTGAAATGTCTATGTTGCCTATCGGCAAGACATTTCTGATGTCATAACGATTTGATTTTACATACAGGCTGCTTTTGGCGTAACAATCTCGTTGTCTTGGCGACAGTGGAAAGATCTATCAGCATGAGTTGTGTTCACCATTGAGAGGTCTTACCGAATGAGTCAGGTCTCACCGACTAAATCATAAGGTGGTTCATCGGCATAAGAAATCCCTATCGGCATGTTGTTTCATCGAGCGTTTTGTGTCTTGGTGACTGGCACAAGAAAGATTATTTCGGCAAGACTTATCTTTTGTTTCGGCGACAAAAAAGGATTATATTGGCATAAGTTATACCATCGGTATGTGGTCACAGTGAAATTGCTTTGTCTCACCGATCGGAGATTAAATGGAAACATATCGGCAAGAGTTTAAGGCTTCGGTGAAGGGTCATAGTGAAAAGGGTGATGTCTCCCCGACTAATGCATGTGGAAGTCTTTTGGCAGGAGTGTTGTATTCGGTATGTGGTCTCACCGAAGACATATTGTCTCACTGACTGTGCACCAAAAGGTCTTATCGGCAAAGGTTGTGGCTTCGATGAAATGTGATAGCGAACTCGTCTAGTCTTGGCGACTAAGTCTTATGAAGTGCGTTCGGTGAGAGATTGGCATTGTCTCAGCGACTCAGTGAATAAAGTTTTCTTTTCGATATGATAGAGTATTCTCCGAGAGGTCTCCCCAAAGGTTGTAGGTTACAGCGACTCATAAGAATTGAAAATTCTTTTTCAGTGAGACTCTTTCATCGAAGAGAGGTCTTGGCGAGGATGGTGTGTCTTGTCGACAAAGTCATATGAATGACTTTCGGTATAATGAAGTTGATCTATATGATGTCTCTCGAATATCTAAAGCTATAGCAATAGCGAATGATGGTTTCAGTTTGGTGAGAAACTTCTTGGTGATTGGGAAAACATTAAGGGCTCTCAGTGAAACATATTGAGATCGATATAATATCTCTCCAACAGTGGAAAGTCACGGCGAAGGTGAATAAGACAAAGGAGCGACTGACAACATAATTGTTTCAGTATGACATGAAACAATCTACAAGATGTCATCCTGACTATGCATTGTCTTAGCGAAGGCGGATGAAGGACACATCTCGGTGAGAGTGTGTTTTTGTCACAGCAACTCAGAATGGATAAGGTTTAAGTCTTTCGGTGAAACACAATGAAATCTACAAAATGTCTCCCCGATTATGGATTGTCTCAGCGACACCGGATGGTTGGTGACTTTCGGTATGACTCAAGCATTCTACAAGAGGTCTCCCCGATGACGATATGCTATAGCGACCCTCATAAGAGAGAAGGATGCATCGGTGAGAGAACCATTATGTTACAATGACTTTCAAGGGATAAAGTCTTTCCGTGGAACATAATGAAATCTACATAACGTCTCCCCGATAGCAGAATGTCATAGCGATAGTGAATGGAACAAAAGGGCATCTTGGTGAGAAAGACTCCTGTGTCTCAGCGACTGAAACAAATAACAGAAATGTGATCTCGAGGAAACATAAAAGATCTTTGATATGGTTTCTCCCTGACGGTAGAAGGTCATGGCGATGCACAAGGACCAAAGGAATGATCAACGTTATAATTTCCTTCAGCATACTTGTCTGGATGTCTCAGCGAATGGTTAACGAAGACTCAAAACACTATGGTCGACATCATGGATTGGCATCGAATCTCAGAACCGTTACATGGCAAAATATTCATTGAGTTTCCTTTTTGAGCAGTTACATTTTTTGAAATAATGGATGATTTGCAGCTCTCTAGATAGGCGTTACTTTGATTTTTACCATCATCTATAGACTATCATTATTCAGCTCACATTCTAAAGTTAGCAAGTGAGTTTCAATTTTTTTGTGAAAATGGCATTCTCTGAAGATTTTTCTAAATGACAGACATACTTGAAATGTATATAAAAACCAGTGTTGAAAACTGTGAAGGAGTTGCTGGCCAGTAATTCTGAGTGAGTTATTTTTTCCATATCAAGAGATGTATTGGAAAACTCTGTAATACAGAGTTGGATTCTTAGAGTATGAGGTAGATAAGAGTGTTGAGTTTCTTGAGCTTACTTGAAAATAGAGTGATCCTCTGATATTATTATTGTAATTTTGTAATCTGAGTAAGGGGTTGGTGCTCCTTGAGATTGTTGTCTCTAAATAAGGGGTTGGTACTCCCTGAGATTGGTGTCTCTAAATGAGGGGTTGGTGCTCCTTGAGTTGGTGCTCAGAAATTAGCCTATAAGGCATTGTGAACAAGTTTAAAAAGATTAAGCCAGTATGGTAGTTTAGGAGTGGTTTTTCTACCCTAGGAGGGTTTTCCACTCGGCATATCTTTTGTCTCTTTGTTCTTCTGTGTGCTCACTACTTCTCTGTGTTGTTGTTTCTGTTCACTGTTGGGATTATTACTGTTCTTAATTCTGTTTATGAATGATTACATTCAACTCATGAATGCATTAATCAGAGTAATATTGAGATCAAATTTGAGCCATATTTTGACATCTGCAAGATATCTCACTCAAATCATATTTTCATAAGTTGTCTAATAGACTGAGTTAATGTTGTCATATATTTGTGCTTTCAAAAGTGATTACTCTACTCTATTGTTGAAAGAAAAGGAAATCAGAATGAAAAATCTTGGTCGAAGTTAAAAAAGTGTTGACACTGATTCACCCCCCCCTCTCAGTGTCTGTCCATAACTCCAACACAAAGATGGGAAAAATGTACACTTAAAATTTTCCTAAATGATATTACACACTTGAATATGGTCACTAACATCCTTTCGTCCTAAAATTTACCTTCTTTTTGACTGTTCAATTGAATAATATTCATTGTTTAATTGAATGCATCAATTTCTTCTATTAATCAAATGATCAATATTATTTGGGTAATTCCCCCTTTCACACTAACTTTCATGCAGTTTAATTGAATAATGTAAATTATTTAATTTAAACACCTTATGTCCTCTCATTTAATTGAATAATCCTAAATTATTGAATTAAATGTCATTTGCATCCCCTTTTCATTAAATAAAT
Organism: Sequoia sempervirens; assembly: GCA_007258455.2. Lineage (NCBI taxonomy): Eukaryota > Viridiplantae > Streptophyta > Pinopsida > Cupressales > Cupressaceae > Sequoia > Sequoia sempervirens. Next base: position 42,377,813 of record VDFB02000008.1, read on the forward strand.
TAATTATTTAATGAGAATCCTAGTTTCACTCAACTTGCACAATTAAAACTTTGTTTTAATCAACTAATTCCTATTTACCTCACCCATCCACTTGCATGGGAATATTCACTTGGAATATTCTCCCATTTGAGCTCCAAAAATGGAATATTCTTTCTTAACAAACTTCTAACCAACTTCCTAAGTCTTAGGAAGTGTGCTTCTTTTGATCATTGTGAGCCATTGAATAACTCTTTGATCCATGTGATCTTGCATTCTCATCCATTGATGAGAAGATGTGATCCATGCCTTCACCTCACATTGCATCTTGACCATTGATTGATCAAATCAATCTTATCCCTTGATTCACCATTTTCTCCTATAAATACCTCACATTTTGGAGAGAAATGAATCCACTTCCATCAAAGCAAAGTTATTCTACAAATTTTAATAATATCTTTATTCATCTTGCACCATTATTAAGCTTTTTCATCCATCTTTATCATAGTTTTATCAATATTAGCTAAGCTTTCATCAATGGAGTTTGATTAGATGTTCATTTTATTAAAGGGATTGGGAAAGGTTTGTCATTCCACATCAATATGACACCAATCCCCCAATGGGATGAGGTTTGGAGTTTTAGATTAGGTTTCCTTTATGCTTTTATGGTTTATTCCATGCTTAGCTTAATGGTTTCTTGGTTTGAAGCTTTCAAACATTTCATTGAGATTATAGCTTAGTTAGTTAAATGTAGCTTAAATTCATTTGGATCTGGTGTATTTAACTCATACTATGACTATGATCACACCATCCAAAAATTTCTACCATCAACTAAACAAGTATTAGCACTACTACATAAATTTTCTTCCACTTCCTTCAACAGCTTCAACTTGTGGCGAACTCCATCCTTTGTTAAGGAATATGTGTTGGCATGTCCATCATGTACCACATGCCGATCAAATTTCCATGGTCTCCCCAATAACATATGACAACAACCATAGGCATGATGTCACACGATACTTCATTACAATAATTCCTAGCGGCTTGACATGGGTCAATGAGTTTGACTTCGAAACTACGGTTGAATCGATAGCAATATCATATTTGACCGGAAAAATACCTCCTACTTATCAATTGATGAGCTAAAGGGGTTCTATATGAATGGTTCATAAGGCACAACACTTGAAGGTTTTTTGCAAATGGGGTAACTCAAGTGGGCTTAACCTTGGAACTCCAGTTAGCTAGTTCGAGGATGGTGACCTCGGGACGGACGTCTTCACCGTAGCATCCAGATGCAATGAGTGCTAAGTGGACCATTCATTATCATGAGAGATGGGTTCTTGTGAACCACTACTCATGAAACATGGGTCAATGAGTTTGACTCAAACTACATGGTTGAATCGATAGCAATATCATAATCTTGAACTTTACTAAACATTATTCATTGACCAAAGCTCTATGGTCCTTCTATAGCCATATTGATTTGATATGGATGTGGATATTTCCTTCTCTCTGACTATAATTTGTCAACCATCTCCTCTGAAACAAGATTATCTACCACTATCAATGATAACATTACAAACTTTACCTTCACATTTTGACCTTGTGCAAAATAAACTCTTCCTTTGAACTAGATATTTCTCCTCATTTATCAAGACTCCTTGTGACAAGAACTTATCCTCTTTTAGCATCTTTAGAATGCTCAGATTCAACATCTTCATATGCACATACAACTTGTGAATTACCTTTAGGTCTTATATTTTTCCTTCTTTGATGGTTTGGACACTCGTATGCTCGATGTTCTTCTTCTCCACATAATTGGAAATAGGTTCCATGGAAGCCTCCTCTTCCAGGACTTCATCCAAATCTTCCTCTTCATCTTTGATCACCATTATTTTTATCACAAGAGTGGTAGGAACTATCTCCCTTTTGGTTTTGACTAATGCTAGCTTCTTCCTTCTTCTTTTGGTCTTTATTTCATCCTCCATATTATCTTTTTCTAGTCCTTCCACCACAACCTCTTCCTCTTTACTTGCTTTCAAATATTCTATTAAGCTTCTCTTATACCATCAGGGAAAACTAATAAGAATCTTCAATAGTAACCATCTTGACCAATTTTAGCTCCTCTTGAATGCTAGGCTTCAACCCATTTATAGAATGGGCTACCTTCTCCTTGTTGGCCTTAGAATGGCCTCTTTTGATCATGACCTTGTAAAAATATTCTTTATACTCTTTGAAAGACCTACTAGCCCGCTTCAAACTTTGCATCCTTTTCAACAACTCTAATTCATATTCAACATGAATGCACTATCTCTTTATCCTTTCCACCATCTAATCCCATCTTTTTAATTTTTATTTCCCTCTTTTTTTTCTAACGGTACCTCTTTCCACCAAATATTTGCATGACCTTTTAGCTTGATCTTTACAAATTTTACCCTCTTAGGATCTTTCACCTCCTCATACTCAAAGTATTCCTACATATATCGTTGATCCAATCAATCAACTCTTCTAGATTAAGATTCTAGAAAATGTAGAAACATCAATCTTTGGTCTTTTTCCAATCTTGGAGATGCCCTTAAATACTCTGAATTTCTCAGGATCTACTACATCTTGTTCTTCAAAGTATTCTTCATTTTCAACTTCATCTTCAATTTCATCTCCTCTTCTTAGCTCAAACCCTCTACACAACTCCTCTTATATTGCTTTAAATTTTCTCTGCAAAGCTCTAAAACCCTCTTCTAGTAAAACAATATTCCTTCCATTGCAACGGTTTCTTCGTGAAGGAATTCTAATCACTTTTCTTAGAAATCCAAAACCAAAAGTCTTAGTTCAAAAGTGTCACAAAAAACAATAATATATATCAACAAAGAAAATGAAAGACAAAAAATAACCCACTTTCGATTACTTTTTGAAAATTGAATTATAGATTTAGAAATTACAGTGCTATAGCCTCATGGGCTTGAATCACTACAAATGAAATAAAATCTCTAAGAAAAAATTTCTTATTCAGAGCCATAATCTACACTAATGGAGTCACCTTATGTAACCTCCATTTACCCCTTTATTTTTTACCAACAGCTACCCTAGAATGTTCTAGAAAGTGTGATTTCCCCCTTTGTTTTGGTGCCCAAAAGTCTAGCCCTTCATTTTTCCCACCCAAAAAGATATTTTATGGAAATTCAATTTTGGTGGCATAACTTCTTGAAGCCATAACTTTTGGTTTGGGTGTCTGAATGGCTATTATAACATATTATAGGAAAGCTCTTGATGAGATAGACAAAACTGAAATTTCATCCATTTTTTGAGTTGCTTCAAGGATTTTAAGGTTTCCAAACTTTATTTTGAAATTGTATTAGAGAACTTCCTTAGGAAAAAAAAATTAATATCTCCCAAATGGTACAAGATATTGAGATGATATTTTTTCCATTGGATACATCTTTTGATTTTTCTCCTTGGGTTAAATTTTCAGATCCATATAAGCATATTTAGGTTGACTTACTAAAAATAGTAAGTGACCTTTTTTAACCTTTTTCTGAATTCTAACTGCCTTACACCCCTTAAGTGCCATCATGGGACTCAAACAACAAAAAATACGGAAAAACATTTTTTTTGGGTGATGCAAAATTTCCCCTCCACCACTAGATGCTCCCACATCAAGTGAAAATGTTTTGACCAAAATCATTGGCTTCGTGTTTAGGATGAAACCTTTTTTGGTGAAAATATTTTGGTTAAAACTATATTGTTGGCCAAAAAGTGTGACACAGTTCTAAACTTTCACCTATTTCTTACACTAGTAGAAAAACAACAATAAATGACTAAAAAAACTACTAAAAATTGGTCACATGACCATTAGTAGTTTATTGCCAGTCATTTATAACGTGGCCAAATTCATGACTAAACCATTTTTAGCCATTTATTGGTTGTTTTGTTTGATTAATTTGGTAGTATATTTAGTCGTTAATTTAGTCATTAATTGTTATTAACTGGTCATTTAGTTAGTCATGGTAATCATTTATTTAGTCATGGTAGTCGTTTATTTATTCATAGTAGTCATTTATTTAGTCATTGTAGTCATTTATTTTAGTCATGGTAGTCATATATTTAATCATCATAGTCATTTATTTGGTCATTGCAATCATTTATTTTAGTCATGGTAGTCATATATTTAGTCATTGCAGTCATTTATTTGGCCATGGTAGTCATTTATTTTAGTCATGGTAGTCATTTATTTAGTCATGGTTTAGTCATTTATTTGGGTGAATCAGTGATTCAAGTTACAAATCAAATCTAACTTAATTAATCCTCATAAATTTATGCATATAAACTTCAAGTATCATAGATATTCAAAAAAAATTTGTGTTGGATTAACATGAAAAAAATGAATATACAAGCAACAAACAACTACATAACCAAAGGAATTACAAACAACATATAGTTGTATAAACAAAGATCCAAGAAATCCACAAATACTTTGTTGTATAGAGCATAATAGAGCATAGAGAATAAGACTAGAAAACAAGGCAGCAACCAAAAACCATAAATTACCCACAGTAGAACTCAACCTCCAATAATGAGCACATGTTTAGGTGAAAACCATAAACTACATCTCCATGGTATCCTCCACATAGCGAATGAATTCATCTTTTTTCCTATCCATTAAATTTTGGAAAGCTCTCTTGGATGTCGATTGAAGCTATGGGTAGCATTCTATTTGCAAATCAATCACACGACATATGACTATATCTAAGTAATCACAAGCCTAAACCGCTAAACCCCTATTACCAATTGCTACAACACCACCACTAGAAATATCAAAACTTGAATAAGTTGTAGGATATTCATAAGGAAAAGGGTTGCTCTTTTTTTTTAAATGTCAAGTGAAAATTTTAATTAAAAAATTATTCTAAAACCTATATGTCACTTGCAGGGTAAGAAGAGCCATTGAATATGGATACTCCATGAGAACTGCCTTATTAATGAAAACCATGGCCATTGAAGCAAGCCCATAAGACATGGCTGCTACCAAACTACTAATTCATCCATGTTAATATACTGATAATAAAAATAAAATAATTTTACTATGTGCATTACATTCCATCAAAGGATAAAAAAGAAATAAAAAATTAGTATTTCAATTCTCCTTATCACAAAACTAAAAGAACTGCAAAATGCACCATGAAGACTAACTTGGAGAGAATATATGGTAGTAAAGAATACATGAGATGAGCCTGATATAGGTTCTAAAAATCTTTAATGATATTTATGTAAGAAACACCTAAAATAAGTTGCACATGTGATTGGTGAGTATGACCTCCATCGTTTTTTGCTGCTTTCCCAGCCGCTATTGGTTTCGGCTCCTCCAAACTCTTCCTCACTGGTATTCACCATTCACCTCTCCAATTTTGTGAGCTAAAACCTAAAAATAAGGTTTCAATGAGGGTTTTAGATTATGTTTATTAAAATGAAAATACGGGCAAGATCCCATAAACTTATTACCTATGTTTTGCGCCATTGTTTCTTGCTTTCCCTGCCGCTATTGGTTTTGGCTCCTCGAAACTCTTCCTCACTGGTATTCACCTTTCACTTTTTTGATTCGGCAAGCTGCAGCCTAAAAATAAGGTTTCAATGAGGGTTTTAGAGTATGTTTATTAAAATGAAAATTTTCCCACCCTAATTTTCCCGTGGACTTTAAAATTGAATTCAAAGAAAATAAATTACAATACATATTATTAAATTTATTATAATATTATATAATATTAATAATATTATTATAATATTGATAATATAATATAATATTATATAACATAAATATTATAAATTATAGTATATTATATAATATTATAATACAACCCACTTCTCAATTGAATTTTTTATAGTATCCACTTTAATATCATCTTGTCTAATTTTTATTTGTGTGACTAATTATTTAGTTGTGTTTTTTACCAATAGTCAAATTAGTCACTTATGATGATCAAATTAGTCATTTATAGTTGTGTTGCAAAAATAGAGTAGAATTTAGTCATCTTTAGTTGTTGTGACTAAAATTTTTAGTCACGTAGTCATTTATTTGCCAAATTCTACTAGTGTTAGCTTTGTGACAAAGAATGAATGCTAACTAATGAAGAAAATAAAAATTGTGTACAATATAAATTTGTCCTATAAAGTCATGCAATGTAAGGATCCTAATTAGGATATTCTTCATTATCTTATGTTCAATATATTTTATCTCTCTAGATCCTATTTGCATTTTCCAGCTTGCTCTATTTCAAAAAACTTGACCTAAGTTACAAATGTTTGATTCCTTTTCTCAATATTTTTCAAAATCATAATGAATAGACTAGAGATGTCATATCCCACATGCTCACTCATATAGGTTTTGATTTTCAACTGAGTAGTTCTCAAAAATACCTTGACAAGAAGCATGCATCAAACATGCGCATGAATTCTATAATTATTGCTAGGTTATTCACATTAAAGTTTGTCTCTTAAGTAATCCTAACTTTGGACAAGTCGGAATCTAGGATCACAACAAATGACACATCAATAGCCTTATATAACGCTTATGTTAAATATAAGAATAAGGGATTAGCACTAAATATTAGCTATTTGGAATCTCCTTGTGCTATTTATGTAAAAGCCTCTATGATAGTGCAACAACAAGTTGCCCCTTCTACCCTACTCAAGGGAAAGGGGAAGCTTGCTCGTGCTCTAGAGCCTTCTCCTTTTGTGTCTATGGTTCCATCTTCTTCTGGTTCTCGTCCTACTACAACATCTTCGACTCTTGCTCCTATGCCTCACATGGGAAGTGTGATAGTGCCTGCATGGCAAAAAGTGAAGTGTCAAGTTTTTGAGCTTCATGTGCTACCCATGGTTCCTCGACCCACTAACTATGGTAAGAGGAAGTCTTCCCATGGGGTTTTTCCTACGTCTTGGCCTCTATGGCCTCCTACTATTCTTCCATCCACCCCTAGGGTAGAGAATAGGAAGAGGCTTGTCGCTAAGGCACTTGTGTATGTTTCTCCTCTTGTGGTTGTTTCTACTCTAGTGCTTCCTCCTTCTCCTACCTAAGAGACCATCCTTCCTTTGAAAATGGTTATGAAGGATACTCTTGTGGTTGAGCAACAACCTCTAATCCATTACCAGGTTGTGTCTTCTAGTGCCGAAAATCGATGTAACTAACTTGCATGTAAGCACAAGCATAGGTGAAAGGCTATGGCCGCAGAACACACCACCACAGAAGATAGAGAGGGAGCCAATGGAATTTTTCTCTGGATCCTCTAATGTTATTCCGCTTTCTTCTACTATTGGGTGAAATCACAATATTGTGTCTCACTTTTTTCCCTAGATGGACATTCACATCAATATTTGTAATTGAATCTTCATCTTTTGAGACCTATAGTAGCTAAACCATTAAGAATTTGAAGATGATGCAAACTAGTGAATTTTGGAAATTATGTGTAGATTCCAAATATATATTTTTTAAAAATTTTCCAAAATAAATCATGAATATTTCAACATCTCTTTCAATAACTAGTTTTTTTTTTAAATAACATTTTTAGAAAGTAATCTTTGTGTCGTACAACATAAAAAAAAATTATAAAGGATAAAATTATAATTTTTGAAATATATATTCTCAACATCAATATCTGGGGAAAGGATATTTTTTCATATTTTTTTGTTACATATATATTTTTTTAATTAATTTTTGAAGTCACTGTAACTATAATTTGGACATACATGTGTGTCATAGAACCTAACTTGTTGTGTATATATCGAAATCCTTTTTTTATTTTTTTGGTGAAATAAGGACATCAATACCTAGGGAAAGGGTATTTTTTGAATTTCTTTTACAATGGTTTACTATTTTTCCACCTTTGCAATACAAAAAGCTTTTATGTTCATTAAAATTTAAAAATCAACTACATGATAAAATGAAAACATATCAAAACTATACTTGTTGGAAAGCTAATTTCAAGGGCTACAATCTTGTAAAGCATAATTTCTAAATGGCATTATTTAGTCCCTCAAAAGGTGAATAAAAAGTGTTTTTTTCTAGCATTTTGATAGGTGTGAAGGAGACTCCCTTGTGGGTATGATTTAATGATAGATGGGTTCTATCCAAGGGGATTTGATCTAAGGGGTCTTATCTATCCCTCTTCAATTAAAAACCTTTAGATGGAACCTCTCAAGGCTTGAATCATTAGTTTTTCTATAAAAAAGAGATTTCAGGAAAAAATCAGCATGTCCTGAAAGTGAGACACACTATTGTGGCAACACCCTATTTCTACCTTGGTTCCCATCACCTCTTCCTTAGTTTCAACTCCTCTGATGAGTCCTGATGATCCTCACCCTAAAAGGGTGCAAGTTTCCATCACTCCCTCCATAGAGCCCCCTCTCTTGATGTCCCTCCTAGACATCCCTCCTTTCTCACAGACCATAGTCATGCTGAATATAATGGTGTATATTGTGACTTTTTCTTCTTCCTCGTCCACTTCCACTTCTTTTGTGGGGATTCCACATCCTCTGTTGAACTGCAAGCTGAAGGATGACCTCATTGTGAGTGGAGGTCGAAAGAAGGGTTCACCTTATTTGGAAGTTGGTTTTGTCTTAGCCTAAGTCGTCCTCATGGTGGAGGTGGCCCCTCTTCCCCAGAGCTAGTCACTACCCTCTTTTTGAGGTTGGTGGTTACTCTTGGTTGCATAACCTTTATCCTACCCAATTTCAACAAGGAACTCCAATAAAGTGCATGTTCAATTCAATGGATGACATCTCATCTCTCTCAATTTTCGCAAGATCAATGACCTTTGCTTCATAAGAGCTCAGTGAAGAAGACCATGAGGGGCCTTCTTCCTTGGCCCTTGTTGCAAGTGAGTCAGAGGGTACTACCCTCACTATCCTACCCTTACAATCCCATCCACCCTACTCTTACAATGATCTAGATTGGGAGTAGAATGACATGTTATTTGATGAGGACTAGGGTGGTACCTCTTCTACATTTGTAGATTAGATTTCTTTATGTGTTTATGTTCTCTCATGCTTGTATTTTTATGTTTTCCATCCTTCTTGGAGGAATCTTGCTACCCTTGTAGGTACTTAAATACATGTGCGAATATTTTTTCATTCACTTCTTTTGTTTGTGTCATCATTCATCTATATGGCGTAAAATTTATTTTCAATATTAGAGATGATTCAAAGTGTTGGGGGCATTTAGGCCTTCTTCCATGTTGAACCAATTTTTATTTTTACTTTATCTTCATGTTCAGAGAAATTTGGGGATTGATGACCATTCATACGTATACCATATTATATTATCTATTTGTATTTATGAATAGATCTGACCCTGAATCTTAGATCCCACTATCTCTTGATTTCTTTGTCCCTACTTTTTTGCTTCTTGATGTTGTGGTTCTTAGGTGTTTCCCCTCCAATGTGTGACAACATACCATGAATACATCTCCTCATGTGTTACATGTCACAACATCTCTACCTCTCCTTTCTCTCCTTAGGATGTCAAGTGCTCCTCTATGCAACACACACCATCCTAAGGGGGGGATACCATGCTTTTCTAATCTTCAATAAGGAAAATTCTTTCAAAAGGATTTCTTGGTGTAAAAATTTCTTTAAAATGAATTCCTTGATGAAAGAATCCCTTATTGAAATCTCCTATTTTCTAAAATATTGTACTCTCTTAGGAATCCTAGATGAAATTTTCTTTTGAAAAGGATCCCATATGCAAAAGTCTAAAAATTTTCCTTTGAAAAAGGAGCACTTTTTCTAAAATGAAAGTCTAAAAACTTTCCTTTGAAAAAGGAGAATTATTTCTAATGAATTACTTGATGAAATATCTTTCAAAAGGATTCCTTGATGACATAATAACTTGTGGAAAATGTGGTGTCTCTCAATTGGAGTGTTCCTTTGAATGGGCCCCTTGGTGTCTTGGAGGGTTCCTTGCCAAAGGAACCCCCTCTGAGAGCTTTCTTCTCAAAATAATTATTTAGTATTTTGTAGTGTTTCTTTTATCTGACATTTGATGTCATGTTTCTTGGTGTCAGACATCTCATATCTCAACGTCTAGCTTTGGGGAAACCTGAATCGACTTGCCTTTTTTGTGACTATCCTGCAATATAGTTTGTATTAGCCATAGGCTTATCATGTTGGATTGTTTCTTCTTGTGTCTTATGATTGTATTTTTCACCTAACATGTTTGTGGCGAGATCGCAGCTAGCTTTACAAGATCAAAGACCCATGCCATATTTGCATCTTAGTGGACCTCCCTCTTTCATTTCTAGGTACATCAGATTGAAGATATGCTTCCTTGATGATATTGATATATTATCTTCAACCTCTATCTACTTTATCTCACATATGCATTGGCACGTATTCTTGCTTAAGTGGGGATAAAATGTAATGACATAAATTTGCACCTAGGTAAATTTCCCATTAATTTACCCTTACCTTAGCTTTACAAGTTCGATGATGCAAAAACCTACCACCTTCATCCTAATTTTCCCACGTGTTCCTATTGTTTTGTGTTAGTGGAGGAATTTTTATCGAGGACGTGCACTCTGTGTGGATGTCTGTGTGCCACCCTGCCATCCTGACAAATTCATGCCTCTAGAATCCATTGAAACATTATGCTTCTTAATTTCTTGTGGAAGTAATGTCTCCTGCTCACTATTGATTGACAAAAAATGAATCTTTACCTCCATTTATCCATTCAAAATTCATTCTATCACTCTCTCTATTCACTTCTACACTCTCAAGATCAATCTCTCTCATTCTAGAACACTTCTTGATTATTTTGAAGATTCTTCTTGCTTCATTCTCACTATCTCTTGTTGCTACTAGCTTTCTACTTGGTTTCTATAGCCTCTTCTTTCTCCAAAACCATTTGCATTGAAGGTTCATGAAGCTCTACCTCCTTGGCATGGTGATATTTCTCTCCTTCCTCTTTTGGATAAGGGAAGGTGATATTGTGTCTATTTTCTTACTTTCTTATTTACCTTATCGTTCTTATATCTACTAACATCTAGGTTGTCATTTCTCTCTACTTTATTGTGTCTTCTCTATCTACTTCTTTATTGATTTTCTATAATATCATTGTCTATTGGCTAAATTCGTGGAGGAGGGAACACTGAAATAGGGACTTGAATAAGGAAAGTTCCAAACACAACCCCAACATTTTTCCTGTTACTATGTGTGTAGGTGTTGTTCATTTTCTTGGAGATAGCTAGCAAACTAGACCTTGAGTAATTTGGAATTATTTTTCTTTCTTTGTCATTTCGTTATTAGAGTAGCTTTGATAGTATTCTTCTTGTTGTACTTCACATTCCTTTAATTTTCTATCAAATTGAAAAACTATAACATTCAGGTCACAAGTAGACCTTGTGTGCTTCTATCTATCATCCAACCTTCCATCTGTATAGGATTCCAACGCATCCCTAATACTCCAACGTGGTGCGCTAAAGTTAAGTTCCTATGCTACCATCCTCAAATAGAGAGCTATTTGATTCATATTTTGAGACCCTTGTAGTCTTCTTACCTAGTTTCTAAAAGCACCTATCATTATCAGAAGGGAAATAAGGTCTTGTTTACCCTTCCCTTTCATCCCATATTTCCTTTCTTAATTCATTAGTCAATTTGAGGTAGTTTAGGAAACTTCGTTCCTTGAGGCTCTCACGTGACCCAAAGCCTTGGGGGTGATGAATCCCCTTACTCTACAATTCAAAGTCAAAATAATTCTCCATTTTTTATATCCATTATATAATATCTTCAAGGTTCAAACTGTCATTGTAGGTTGGAGGATGAATATTTGGTTTTCTATTGATTTTGGATATTTCTCTTAAGAATATTTCTTCTCTTTGGTCTACTTCATCTATGATTCATTAGCTTCATCTCCTCCTTCTGTTACTTCTTCCTCTTCCTCCTCATTAACATCATCAATGTGCAATCCTCATCTTTGTATTTCTCATAATATTTCAAAAATAGAAATATCACTAGATTGTAGTGTTTCTCCTCTTCAGCCACATCATCTATGTCATTTCTTCACAAACCCTCTATAGTTGTAGGTCTTCTCTTTCTCTTCCTTACCCATGTGCAAAATTTATCTAGGTTTTCTTATCTTAACATAATCAAAATAGAATTTTGATCTCAAAACCTCACTTTGATACCACTTGATGTAATTGAGGTCAAGGAATCCTATTGAGTTTCCCAATCACATAGCCAAATACATATATTCAACATAAAATTAATATTTTGATAAAAAATACAATAAAACCCTAATGTCTAGCATTAGAATTCTATTATGTGAATACATTCAAAGTGTTCTTGATTATTATCACCATTTCTACAACTTTTCAAGATCCCCAAATGTGTGTAATCATATTCATTTTATCCATTAGTGGCTAGGAAATCAAATTATTTTTTATCTTGGTTGTTAAAACCACTAGTTCATTGTAGAAATTCCGAAGTGCAATACGAAGATGAAAGTTCACAAGTACAGTAGAAATATAAAAAGCTACAAATGTAGATGCATGTGGAAAACCTACAAATGACTAGTTCACACAAGAAATCCTACTTCAAGATTATTGGTTCAACAAAACTCTACAATCCATACATAGTGATGTCATCATCCTATTGAATTTGACTAACATCATGTTGATGGCATTAGTGAAAATATTTATTTAAATTGGTTTGTTTAACTTTTCAATGTTCCATGCACTTGGTTTTACTTACAAACTTTCGATTGTGAAGAAGAACCTGTGGACTTTTGTAAAACATGAAATTCCCAAAAGAGGTAGATAACAAGGGATTTTCATAGGCTAGATGACCCTAAAATTCTATCTATGTGGAAAATCCAACAATACCAATTTGAGAGAAAATTTATTGGAACCAACTAAAAGTATAGGTCAATATAATTTGATTCACTTGACTAAGAGTTTTTCATAATATAGACAAACCTTCCATTGTTGATTGTGTAGTAAACACACCAAAACCAATCAAATACTTAGGAACCTATTGAAATAGTCAGTTCTTAAATATTATCTTCAAAGTCCCATAGCAAAAAAAATTCTTGCAAGGTAGGTTAAACAACAACCTAAAAGTTCACAACTTGTTTTAGACCCAAACCTGCAAAGCCATTACTTAGCCAAATTTTGTGCACTCTTTAAGCAACTAACCAAAATTAACACTACTAGAAACCTATTAAAGAAATGTTTTTTTGTTAATGCATGATTGTATCTAGACACATATCCTCCAACATAAAGGATTCATCAAAGGAGCTTTCAATGTTTCAAAAGTATGTATGGAGACTCTATAATTGTATTTTAATTTTTTTATTGATGAGTAATACATTGATTGTGGATTCTTTTGGAGGTTTTTTTTTCATTCTTGAGTTTTTTTAGGGTATATCTTATGCATATCTTAGATATTTACTTTATGTTTATTTTTAAAGCTTGTATGCATGCTTTTCTCTCATGGAGTTATGTAGGAAATGATTTTATCAACTAGGTAATTTTTTTAATAGGCACACAATTTGAATGGTTTCATATAAAAGTCAATGTATTGGGAGTCTAGAGAGAAGTTTGAATTTTGAAGATGATAATCAAATCCATAATGCATAATTCATTTGAGTCATTTCTATGTAGTCACATTCAACTTAATAATTTAAGAATTGATAATTTTGGAGTTATCAAATTTCTAGGTAAGGGTAAGTTCACATTTTGTACTGTTAGAAAGAAAACAAGACTAATGAAAATTACATATCAATCAATATTGAGTGCTAATACAAATTCTTAGAATACCCACATTAAATGAAGGATGTAAATACAAGATATATGCATTATTTATCTCTACAATTTCTATCCCTAAAAATCTTTAGATTAACTCAAAACAAAAAAATTATAAAATATATTTTTTGGTTTCAAAATATACTCATTTATATTTTTAATATTAAATAAAAAAATTTAAAAGAAAAAGAAAAGTAATAGAGTGCAATTCATGAGAAATTTTTTATTTAAGGTATGTTGGCCTCCTCTAGTGATTTCATAACCAAGTCTTTACAGCCATGATTCAAAAACTAGACATCTAACCTAAATAGCTATTCAATCATCATGAAGATGCATTTAACTTGTCAACCCAGGGACGTGAACTTGAAATGGGTCAACACAGTATGTGCACTAGGGGCTCAAGTAGTCATTGCACTGTACAGCTAAGAAACGCCATACTGAAAGTAAATTTCTTAAAGGGAAATAAAGCAAATGTTGAACATCAACCAACAACTATGCTAAGTTGAAATGCAAAGCAAGAATGAAAATTTGAATGACAAATAGGAAGTTACTCTGTCTGCTTGGTTGCAGGAACAGTCATAGAATGGAATTCTAGTGGCTGCAGGAACAGTCAATTCCAGATTTCTAACTAAGCACTAAATAGCAAGTAATGCTAAATTAATGTTAAATTAAGAAGAAAGATTACTCACCAAGTGGGCCCCCTTGGATAAGCATCCTCTAAACTATTAAGAACTCAGATACTCGAACTCAAAAATTTATTTCATTTACTATAAATCATGCATACAAGGAGTAATGTATCTATATTACTAAAATTGGAGAATGAGAGTACAATGTCAAATCGTGCAACCTCTGAAGAAGGAGCATCAAATCATTATTTATACTACAACTAAACAAGGCAGTCAACTTCACGGCTGGGAGGACGCCATTTAGGGAAAACAGGGGAAAGTGGAGTGATGGGGGTTATGCATGCATGGAATTTGGTTAGACATGCAAGTCAAGCACAGATCCAGCATAGCGGTAACACCCATGCATGCTTGATCATTAAGGTTCACTACAAGGCGGTTACGTTCAATTGCATGAAGAATCTTTGCTACCGACTTCCTTTGACTTGGAGTGATTTCTCAGTTGGACGTTATGGTGCATGCCCAGCTAGCAGTGTCTTCCTCAACTTGGTGTATTAAATCTGCATGTCAAGGTCAGTACGCATAATAACTACACATCTATAACCACTCTAAGAAACATTCATTAATCACATGCAAAATCAATATAGATGACCCACATATTATGCCAAATATCATTAAAGCTTGCAAAGATAGGATAATATCAAATGTCAATGGTTTGAGGAAAACATTATGCCAATACAAACACTTAAGCATTAAATTCCATGACATATATATGAGAAAATAGACTATATATTATACCCAAAATTGGACCAAAAACTCGGCTTATCACTCCCCCCAACCTAACATTTGGTTGGTCCTCCAGCAGGGGAAGATTTGTTCTTCTGCTTGGTCAAAGTTCTAAAATTTGTAACTAAGAGCTTCCCAACATTAGTGGTTGCAATACATGAGTTAGGGTCCCAATAAAATCCTCTCAATCTATCAACCTATTCTATATTTGTCTTTCTACAACAATGTCATACTAGTAGAATCTAAAATTTGGCACAAGCCACATGAGCATGGGTAGCTGAAAAGTCAGGGGAAGCCAATGTCATCCCTAAGTTCTCCCAATCTGAATATGTCTCTCAATTATTTTTAATGTTGCAACATAATTGTGGATGGAATGAGGCTCATCCTATTTTAGCTCATCAGTCAAACTATTCCATCTCTAGGATAAACATCTCCTCACGGTTTCCTCCTTTGCTGTTATTTTTACCTTTTTCCATTATTCCTCCCTTCTTTGTATTTCTCTTTCAAAATTGCTACATGTATTGTAAAACTAGGAGGATTATGAATGCCTACCAGTCTTTTTGTTGATGGCAGCTCCTCATATGGCACTATTTGCATGGACTTAGGTTGTAGGGACTCTTGTTCTTGTTGTGGCTATAGGAACTCCTGCTCCAGTTTTGGCTATTGCTGCAAGATCTCTTGCTCATGTTTCAAATCAACTTATTTTTAAAATTTCTTACACAACCTAATATGATTGACACATGGGCAATAAATTCATAAAATATTTGCAACTTTTTCGTTCCCCTCCCCCCAACCTAAATTTGGACATGTGTCCACATGTGTGAGATGGGAGTGATGAGTGACAAGTAATGATGGCATTTTATGTGAACATCCATACTAACGTACAGTAATTAAATTAACACACTTAAAAGATTATTAAAGATAGCAATTGATGTGTACATACCTAAATGTGTGGAAAATTTGTTGCAAAGATTGCAGATAAAGTGACGCTTGCCTTGTTGGAAAATGAATTGAGCAATAAATGAAGATGAGGCGGAATGAGGTGAGGTGGAATGAAGTGATGGAAGAGAGGGAGAGGTAGTGATGGATGGGTGGATGGTAAAATGATGAATAAATGGACTTCCACGCAAGTGAAAGTCTTTATTATGAAAAGTACGTACCTCAATTAGGCTAAAGTAGGGACACTAGGTCCACTACCTTTGGCTACAGGAAGATCTGAGTGCTTTGTGAATTGTTGTTGGAACTCTTCTTTAGAGGCTGGCTTGTGGTATAATCTGAGGTAATGGCCATTGACAAGTAATTTGAACCTGACAGGGTCAATGGTGGTGAGTTGAATAGCTCCATTAGGAAAGACCTCAGTAACTTCATATGGTCCTAGCCACCTTTTCTATAATTTTCCTGCATTGTCTAGGTATCTTGAATCATAGAGCAAAGCCCAATCTCCTGGTTTAAACTTCTTGTCCTTGATAAATTTTTCATGCCACTTGATTTGTTGATTTTGCAGTACTTCTATATGTTGCAGGGTTTCTCTTCTTATTTTGTCCAAGGCATTTAGCTACATGATTATTTCTTGTTGTGCTTTAGAAATATTCATCCCTAAATCCACTATAGTTTGTAGAGTTTTATGTTCAAATTTGATTGGCATCATAGTTGTCTTTCCATACAACAACTCAAATGGGGTGAAGCCTTTAGTTGTTTTCCATGTTGTCCTATAGGCCCAAACAGCTTTTGGTAATTTTTTTTCCCAATCTTTCCTATGGATAGCCACTATTTTAGTCAGAATGGCTTCAAGCTCTCTGTTGGTCACCTCAACTTGACTATTAGCCTGAGGGTGATAAGGAGTAGACTTCATGTGCCTTATATTGTACTCATTCATTAGTGCTACAACAAGAGTTGATGTGAATTGTGGCCTTTGATTAGTCACTATTTCTCTGGGGAATCCATATCTAGTGAAAATCTCTTCATAAAGAAACTTTGCAACCTTCTTATCTCTTCCATGCTTCATGGCCTTGACTTCTACCCATTTTGTCACATAATCAGTGCATACCAATATATAAGACTTTCCATTTGATGGAGGGTCAATTGGTCCCATAAAATCCAATCCCCACTTGTCAAAGGTAGTGATTACTACCTAAGGGCAGAGTGGCATCTCATCAGATCTGATTGGTCTACCCATTCTTTGACATCTATCACATTTTTTGGTATACCTTCCTACATCCTTGTGGAGTGTTGGCTAGTAATACCCTGTATTCAAAACCTTCATTGTTGTCCTCTTGGCTACAAAGTGTCCTCCACATGGTTCATTGTGACATGCATGAAAAATATCATATGTCTCATCTTCTCTTACACATCTTTTCATGGCATAGTCAGGTCCAGTATAAAACAAACATCCAACAATCCAAAAGAAAGGAAAATATTTTTCAATGAGTGTCATTTTCTCTTTCGGTGAGAAGTGAGAAGGAAATCTACATGTAACCAAGTAATTGGCTATATCAGCATACTAGGGTGTTTGTACACTAAGAGAAAATAGATGCCCATCAAGGAAAGATTCATCTATGGGTTGATTGTCTTCTGATGTAGTCAGCCTTGAAAGAAAATTTGCAACAACGTTGGCCTTCCCTGGCTTATCCAAAATGGTTATATCAAACTCTTGCATCAACAATAACCATCTTTTCAATCTAACTATGATCAAAGGTTTATTCATGAGATACCTAATGGTTGCATGATTAGTGTACAAAAAGATTTGGTAGCCCATTATGTAATGTCCAAATTTGTTCAGTGCATAGATAACTGCCAGCATTTCTTTCTTTGTCACTGTATAATTGAATTCAACTCCTTGCAAATTTTTGCTGACAAAGTAAATAGCATTTTCAACAGCTCCCTCTTTCTTCCCTAAGACTGCTCCTATGGCATAATCTACTGCATCAATGTGGATGTGGAAAGGAAGCTCCCAATTGGGTCCCTTGAGTATAGGAGCATGAGTCAAAGTTGTCTTCAAGTCAAAAAATGCCTTGTCACAAGCTTCAGTCCACTAAAATTTAGCATCTTTAGTGAGAATGGTATATAATAGTGTTGCTACCTTACTAAAATATTTGATGAATCACCTATAATATCCCGCATGACCCAAGAAACTCCTAACATCCTTATGTTTTGCAGGTGTAGGAAGATTTGTGATTACCTCATTTTTTGTAGGATCTACTTGAATTCCTTTGTGGGAGATATAGTTTCCAAGAACTACACCTTCTTGCATCATCATGAAGCACTTTTCACTATTTAAGGACAAGTTTTGATCCTCACATCTCTGTAGGACTCACTTGAGATTCTCCAATGCTTGATTAAAATCAGCACCATAAGTGGTGAAGTCATCCATATAAATCTCCATGCAATCATGAGAAATGTCTGAGAATATGCTAATGACTGCCCTCTGAAAAGTTGCAAGTGCATTTGCATAAGCCAAATGGGAGTACCGAATAGGCATAGGTCCCCCATGGAAAAGTAAAGGTGGTCTTCTCCTAGTCTTCTAGTGCAATTTGGATCTGATTGTAGCCATTGAATCCATCTAGAAAAGAGAAGTATTGCTTTCCTGCAAGGGTGTCCAAAACTTGATCAATGAAGGGTAAAGGAAAGTGATCCTTCTTGGTGGCAGCATTAAGTTCTCTATAATCAACACAAACTCGCCATTTTCCTCTTTTCTTAGGCACAATCACTAATGGAGATGCCCACTAACTATCAGAAATGGGGTAGATAAATCCTACATCTAGCAATTTCTACAGTTCTCCCTTCACAATTTCTCTTAGTGCAGGGTTAATCCTTCTTTGTGGTTGTCTTACTGGAGTGCAATCATCTTTGATATAAATTTTGTGGTACAAAGTTTAGGATCTAATCCCTTCATATCATGATAATCCCATGCAAATGCATGTTGATGGGCCCTTAATAAGTTTTCCAATAATGGTTGTTGCTCTTCATTCAATTTACTATTAACATTCAAATATTTTCCTTTTGACACCTGGACTTGTGTAGTTAACTCTATCATAGTTGCTTCATTAACACAAGGTACCTTTAGTTCGTGTGATAGCAATGTATGGAACATACCTATTGCTGCAGGAAGTTTGTCTGCAGGAGCAGTAGTTGTAGGAAGATCATCTATAAGAAGAATTTCTACAGGAACAATGGCTACAAGAAGAGCAAGCAGAAGTGTCCTGACCAAAGTAGAAGATGATGCCTCCTCCACTTCATAATAGTTCTGAATGAGATTAGCCAATACTTCATCTTTATCTTGGAGTTGCATGAAAGAGCTTCTTCCTAGCATCATAAGTTGCACCACAGAATTAACTTCCTCAACTTCTTCACCAACTTGTGGCCATATGGAATCATCTTCATCATGAGATGGCTAAGCAGGTGGATAAAGAACAAAAAATTTAGTACTCCTTCCATTTGAAATGGTCATGTCACCTGACTGACATCCAATGTATGCATTTACAATTGCCAACCAAGGCCTTCCAAGAATGATAGGATACCCTCCTAGTGTAGCCTTAGGAGAAAGAATCATAAAATTTGTTGGGTATTCCCAGGAATCCAGAACTACCACAAGATTCCCCACTACACCATCAGGTTTAACAATAGAGCTATCAACAAGTTGTAGGGCAGTAGGAGTAGATCTTATACTTGCAATTTTTAGTTGTTGCAGGATGTCTTTGGTCATCACATTGATTGTTGCCCCTAAATCAATTAGAGAATTCTTCACTTGGATCATGTTTATGACATCTGCTACCACAGGACTTCCTAGGTCATTATATTTGGGAATAGTCACTTTTCCCAACATGATGTCAACTAACTGGCCCACCACATGAACTATAGCTAGGTCTCTCTTCTTTCTTCCTGGCTTCTTAAGACAAGAAATTGGAACATCCTTTATGGCTTGGAATAGTAGTATTTGAACACATATATGCTTTAGTTGGTCCAAGATGTCAAAGGTGGTATCCTCCTTCTCTTCTTTCTTCTTGGCAACTTCCAATCTCTAAGGGGATGGTGGTTCTTGTTCAGTTTGCCTAGATTGAATTGGTTCAGGATTGTTAGGTGCACTTGGCTGAATAGGATCATTCAGGGGCTCCTCCTCCTCCTCTTTTGTAGGAATTTTAGTGATAATTAGCTTGGGAGGGACTGATAGAGTAGTTCCTAAATGCAAGTGGATGTCACTTACATTCACAACATATGCAGGAAATTGATTTGAATCAGCAGAGTATGCCGGTTGCTATTGTTGTTTGTTATTAGGATTTGGTGTGGGCTAAGCTGATAGTTGAGTTGGTTTAGGTGCATTTGAGCTTGGATTAGCAAATGGAGGCATTATAGCAGGTTGTTGGGGCTAAGAAGGTGGCTGCATGTAACCGGTTGTCTGGGTAGGCCATTGTTGTCCTCCTCTCCATTTATTTGTTTATTGTCAATTTCCTAGAGGTGGTTGCCAGTACCCTTGAAATTGCTGCCAATTCCCCTGAGGTTGTTTCCACTAAGGTGGAGAACTCTAATAACTGGGCCAAGCATTTGGAGGGTTACTCCAAGGTTGTGGTGGATATCCTCCATAACTGGGTGGATATGGGGGTTGCCATTGATTACCAAATGAATAAGAGTTCAAAATATGGCCCAACATAGGATAGTGGATCCAGTGGCATACCTTGTCTTGGAGCCCAAGGCTTCCTTTGTGCAACATAGTAGACTTGGTCTTCTTCAATCTGAAATGGCTTGAACTTGGGTGGAATCTACTTGCTTTCTAGGTTAGCTACCATCTTACATTTGCAATCCTTCTTCTTTTGTCTGTAGTGAGGACAATGCTCTGTCAACATCATATTTTCCTCCTCTTGCTTTTTTTTGGCCTAAAATGTATCTAGTTGAGTAGCTAGATTGTTGATAATATATTGCTTGAAATTTTCCAGCAAATGAGTGATCTCCATTCTTGAAACTCCATCAGTGGTTGACTTACCCATGGAAGATTGATAAGCTCTCCCTTTCTTTGAAGTTTCCCTAGAGTAGACTTTCTGTCATATTTTCTTGATTTCCTCCCAAGGAACTTGAGAGACATATCCTCCTGCCATGAGGTCCAAGGCATCGTTACAGTTGTCATTAATTCCTCTCAGGAAAAGCAACTTTTGTGAGTCCTCATTAAGTGCATGATGTGGGGACTTTTGCAATCAAAACAAGAACCTTGCAATGTAATCTTCCAAGCTCTTATCTTCCTTTTGTTGCATCCTGAAAATGTCACCTCCTCTCATGTCACTACCTCTGTAGTATTCATTGAACTTTTAAAGGAATCGTGTCTTCATGTCTTCCGAATTTTCCACAGTATCCCTGCCTAGGCTCATGAACCATCTTAATGCAACCTCTTTCAAGGTAGTGGGAAATAACTTAAGCCTGTAGGCATCAGTAGTATAATCATAACTCCTGCAGAGTATGTCAAACTCAAATAATAAGGTATCAGGATCTTCTGTCACAAGTCCATAAAACTTGGGGAGTGTTGAGGCAGGAGTGTTCTTGATGTTGTCAACTTCATTTTGATGAGAAATGGGGAAAGGAAAAGTTGGTTGGTTTTGTCTATTCCTATTTGCATCACCCATGCCTACTTGATGTTGTTCCAAGACAAAGGGGTTCTCAAACTAATTTTGATCTTCGGAGGAGATTTCAGAACTAGTCAGGTCAAGATATGCATCAGCAAAGGGGTGTGGATCTTCTTCTTCGTCTTCTTTTGGTAGGTTCTGGTACTCAACTAGTTGGAATGGACGAGGATTGTTAGGAAGAAATCTCCCATAAGCATCCCTTCTCCTTCCTCTATGCATGCAGTGTCACTCACTATCAGTCAGCTCACACAAAGAATTGGTAAAGAATAAAGGGGGTCATTACTTCCTAAATGAGGATATGCTAAGAACAACTTCTAGAAATACTACAACAAGAAAACTACCAATGACTCCAAAAGACTTCCTAGCTTGACACCATCCTTGACAACAATGCCAAAAATGTTGGCCTCCTACAATGATTTCATAACTAAGCCTTTACAACCATGATTAAGAGACTGAACATCTAACTTGAATAGTTATTCAATCATCATGAAGGTGCATTTAACTTGTCAACTTAGTGATGTGAACTTGAAATGGGTCAACACAGTATGTGCACTAGGGGCTCAAGTAGTCATTGCACTCTACAGCTAAGAAACACCATACTGAAAGTAAATTGCTTAAAGGGAAATAAAGAAAATGTTGAACATCAACCAACAACTATGCTAAGCTGAAATGCATAGCAAGAATGAAAATTTGAACGACAAACAAGAAGTTACTCTATTTCCTTGGCTGCAGGAACAGTCATAGAATGGAATTTTAGTAGCTACAGGAACAGTCAATGTCAGATTTCTAAGCACTAAACAATAAGTAATGCTAAAATAAAGCTAAACTAAGAAGACGAATTACTCACCAAGTGGGCCCCCTTGGATAAGTATCCTCTAAACTAACAAGAACTCGGATGCTCAAACTCATAACTTTATTTCATTCACTGTAAATCATGCATACAAGGAATAATGTATATGTATTACTAAAACTGGAGAATGAGAGTACAATGTCAAATCGTGCAACCTCTGAAGAAGGAGCATCAAATCATTATTTATACTACAGCTAAATAAGGCAGTCAACTCCACAACTGGGTGGATGCCATTTAGGAAAAACAAGGGAAAGTGGAGCGATGGCGGTTATGCATGCATGGAATCTGGTCAGACATGCAATTCAAGCGTAGATCCAACACAACGGTAATTCCCATGCATGCTCAATCATTAAGGTCCACTACAAGGTGGTTACGTTCAGTTGCATGAAGAATCTTTGCTGCCAATTGCCTTTGACTTGGAGCTATTTCTCAACTGGACGTTATGGTGCATGCCTAGCTAGTGGTGTCTTCCTCAGCTTGGTGTATTAAATCTGCATGTCAATGTTAGTACGCATAATAACTGCACATCTATAACCACTCTAAGAAACATTCATTAATCACATGCAAAATCAATATAGATGACCCACATATTATGCCAAATATCATTAAAGCTTGCAGAGATAGGATAATATCAAATGTCAATGGTTTGAGGGAAACATTATGCCAATATCAACACTTAAGCATTAAAGTCCATGACATCTATGAGCAAATAGACTATAGATTCTACCCAAAACTGGACCAAAAACTAGGCTCATCAAGGTAAGTTAAAGTGAGCACAAAAATCTTCTCTCCTTAGTACAATATAAAACTTGACTTCTATTTAAAATAAGTTTAAAGGTAACCAAAGAAATCTCATCTCCTCAATAAAATATAAAGTTCAACCCAAATTCATTCTATTCTCCCATCAAACTATTACCCTTAATATAAATATGTAAATAAATATATGAAAACAAGAGAAAGATTTTTTTCAAAAAAGATTTAAAAAATTTGTAAAAAATTATGTTGATTCATCTCAATATATATACAAAGAAAATTTAACATATATCTATATCAATATATAACATAAAAAAAAAAAAAAAAAAAATTAAATAAAACAAGACTATATTTAATATAATAAAACTTCAACACATAATAATATAATTAAATACAATAAATAATAAATTATTTTTTTAAAGTACACCTAACAAACTCTATATTTTTTTCAAAACAACCATTGAATTACAAAATTGAGGCACCTTACCATTATATCTCCATTAAATGGAAAGTTATGTGAAGATAAAGTTTGAGGAGAAAGAATGACTTAAAACTCTTATGATTGAACAATAAGCTATTATGACCATTCCAACATCATTTAACAATAAAATTTTAATATAACAAGTTTAATAATAAAAATTAATAGAACATCATAACACATTGTATAATATTTTATATTTTTTTTTAAAGTATTATGTTTATCTTAATTTATTTATTTATTTAAATATATTTCTTTTTTAAAATATAAAACTTGACTTTTGTTTAAGATAAGTTAAAGATAAGGAAAGAAATATATTTATATACATTTATTTATATTCTTACATGTTTAAAGAAGTAAAAGACGTATTTGAGAATGGTTGAAGGAGAGAAGTAAAATAGCTTCATTATTATATTGGAGAGAAGTTGAGTTTTACAATGGTGAATGAATTTACTATGTTAGAATTTTTACTCAAAAGAGTTTCTCGGGCAAAAATTCTAGAGTGTTGTCTTTATTTTCTTTGTTCATATTTTTGTTTCAAAATTGTATAAAAATAGATGTAGTAGACATCTACAAGTATTTCATTAAATAGATCAATTAACAAAAAGAATTAGAAATCTTGTCCATTTAACAAAAACTAGCAAATTGAAACCTCTTATATACATATGAATGAGATTACCCTGCATAGAAGTGATCTTATTTTTATATAATGTTTAAGTTGAGATTATTTTGTTTCATAATATGTATGAAAATCAACTCTCCAAATTTGAGAAAGATAATATTTTTTAAATATTCTTTTTGGAATTTTGAGGAAAATAATATTTTTTAAATATTCTATTTGGTCATATTTGAACATAATAGAATCACGCCATACATTAAAATCAAATTTAATCTAGTCAGATCATTTTTACTTGCATATTAACTTGATACTAAATAATAAATTATAAGATAAAAAATATATATATATTTTTGTCATATGAGAATATTATAATAATTTAAAATTTAAAAATTTAAAAAAAAAATTAAATACATTATTAAAAATATAATAATTAAATTAGGTGAAATGATTTCAAATAAAAAAATTGAATGTGATTTCAAAAGTATCTTTGACTTGTATGTTTGTTTTGGAATGCTTAACTTATAGTCTCCCTATTTTTTTCTAGATTTAATGACAAATAATTATGTAAACTTTTTTATTTTTGATATTACATTAAAGTAATTTTATGATTTTTTTTAATAATTTAAAATTATAAAATAAAAAAATATATATTTTTTAAATATATTATTAAAAATAAAATAATTAAATTAGGTGAAATTATTTTAAATAAAATAAAAAAATTGAATGTGATTTCAAAAGTATCTTTGATTTTTATGTTTGTTTTGGAGTGTTTAACTTATGGTCTTCCCCATTCTTTCTAGATTTAATGACAAATGATGATATAAACTTTTTTATTTTTAATATTATATTAAAATATTTTTATGAAAAAAGATAGCAATAGATGTCTCTTTTTACAAATAAAATATAAAAAATAAATAAAATAAAAGATGTCTAACTATTTCTTCTCCCTGAGTGCCGATTCCCCAGTTGTCTTGTCTGATAAGTAAAATTAAATTAAAACCAACCCAAAAAAAAAAAAAAAATCCCATGCCTTCCGTCAATTAAAAAATGCGATAATATTTTTCTACAATCCGAACACGGAAAGAGAATCCAAACTTTTCTGGAATTGCAAGTAAAGAAGAAGATGCCTATATATATGGAATTGTTGTAACTAATGTTTTTCACACTGCAGCCAAGCTTTTGAAGTTCCAATTGCATTCAGCTATTCTATTTTCTCATCTTAAGAAAAAAACTTGAAGATGGCGTCTATACTTGCACTTGCAGAGGGTGTTGTTGGAAAAGTTTGTGAGATGGGCATTCAACAAGTGACTAATGAGGTAAGCATAGTGTGGAACTTCACGGAAGACTTTGAATGGTTGAAGGCCAAAATAGAGGGAATCAATTATTTTCTAAATGAAGCTGATGAGAAGAGCGGTAGACAAAAGGAGTCTGTGAAACAATGGCTTCACAGAGTTGGCGACGTTGCCTGGGAGGCAGAGGACATACTTCAAATATGTGCTGTGGATTCTATGTACGCTACTAATACACAGTTTTGCACTTTCAGTTGTAATCAATTGATTCTTCGCCATCAAATGGGCAGAAGAATTCAGAAGGTCAAAGCCCGAATGAGCTCCGTTATTGAAGATGGAAATCAACTGAATATAGGTCATACTGCGGTGTCCCACATAGGAGAGGCAGAATCATCAAATACATCCCAGAGACGACAGTTTACGAGACTAAGTGTCCTGCCCAGCGATTCAAAACCAGCGGGGATACAGCCCAAGGTCGAAGGCGTGACGAATTTGCTAGAAAATCCCCAATTTCCAATTATTGCAGTGGTTGGAATGGAGGGGTTGGGCAAGACTTATCTTCTTCAGCATGTCTACGACGCCCAAAAAGGGAAGGTACGAGATATCTGTATGGCTTTCAGTTTCTCAGTTCTATTATTTTTCCAAGTTGCTCAGTGACTTAGCCTTTCAATTGAGTAGAGATTTAAGTAAGGAAATTAAGGAGGGTGGAGTAAGTGAAGAAGTAGCAGCAGAGTCGATTCATAGATTTATCCAAGGGAAGAGTTGTCTAATTGTTTTAAATGATGTTTTGAGGGCTACTAGAGAAAGTGATTTGCTAACTAAACTTGGAATCCCAACCGGAGCTAATTGTCAATGCAAAGTTTTAGTTAGCACAAGAAGCAGAGAGGTTTCTGAAAATCTTAATGCTAAGATTTATGAGATGGAAAGTCTGACAGATGAAGAGAGTTGGAAGTTGTTTTGTGTTCATGCATTTCCTGAGTCTGAGAAAAACAGAGCGCCAGAGTACCTGGAGAAGGTAGCTCTTAACATCGTGAAGGAATGTGCGAATTTGCCACTTGCCATCAAGACCACAGCAGCATCTCTGGCGAACACTACACTGCCAGGGGTCTGGCAGTCCAAGTTGAGTAAGCTGAAAATGGTAGGCACTCCTACCGATCCTGTCATGGATATTCTTAAACTGAGTTACGACTCCCTGCCTGCACATCTGAAGGCTTGTTTTGTTTATCTTTCATTTTTTCCCGAGGATGAGATAATAGAGTGTGAGTACCTCTTATATCTATGGATGGGAGAAGGATTCATTCCAGCAGGAGAGAATCCGTGGGATTGTATATATCAGCTTGCCAATCTGTGTCTGGTTGAAGTGTGGGAAAATGCAAATCTGATCAAGTTTTGTAAGATTCATGATTTATTGCTGGATTTGTCCATACTTATATCGAGAGAAAATAAATGTGCATTTGCTGTTGGCGATGCCTTCTCTAGATTGCACTCTGTGAAAGCAGGTAGTGGTAGCTGCTGTCGCCTATTTTTGGCCAAGAAAGATATTGATGAGCATGCCATCTCACAGAGGCGTCCTGTTTCTCCCACACTTGTCCGCACCCTGTCGCTCTCCCGCAATAGCCAAATTGGACGAAACATTCCGGCAATGTTGTTTACTGGTATGAGGGTTCTGCGGGTTCTCGATTTGAGCAACACAAATATCTCCATATTGCCTTCTTGCGTTGGAGAGATGAAACTTCTTAAGGTGTTGAATTTGATGGGAACAGAGATTGAGAAGGTACCAGACTGTGTGAGATGTCTGAAGAGCCTCTCTTACCTTAATGTCTCTGAATGCAGGGGATTAATGGGGAGTGAGGCACCCAAATGGATAAGTGAACTGAGGTGTCTTCGGCATTTGGAAGGCTGGTTAGAGCGAATGCCAAAGGGAATATCAAAGCTGGAGTCTTTGCGAACACTGCGATCAATTTGTCGGTTGTCTCTGTCCATGGAAGAAGACGGTGTGTTACGGTTAGAGGATGTTGGGAAGATGGCTGAGATTGAGGAATTAGGGTTTTGTGTTGAGGATGAATCGCAGTTGAAGAGGATGAAAGAAGGGATCCTTGCGCCCTTGGAGAAGATGCGTCGGCTGTACGTCAGAAATGAGATCCGTGGAATGCAGTCTCCGGATCT
This sequence comes from Sequoia sempervirens, assembly GCA_007258455.2. NCBI lineage: Eukaryota > Viridiplantae > Streptophyta > Pinopsida > Cupressales > Cupressaceae > Sequoia > Sequoia sempervirens. The sequence continues at coordinate 42,405,745 of VDFB02000008.1, forward strand.
TGCGCAGTTTCCGAAAAGAATGAGTGCAATGAGAGATCTGGAACATCTCAGACTAGATTGTTTTGCAGTGCCAAGCTGGATATGTTGTTTGGCAAATCTCAGGTACCTCTGTTTGGTCGATTGTGATTCCAGTAATTACCCGGAATTAGAAACAATGCCCAATCTAGTGAGTTTGAACTTCTTCTCGAACAGGAGGTGCAGAGAATTGCCAAGGGCATTTGGAAAGTCGGGAGGCTTTCCACACCTCCGCTTCTTTTTCATATTTGATTTCCCTGAATTGGAGGAGTTTCCGGAAATGGAGGTTGGAGCGATGGCATGCCTCAAGAAGTTGGAGTTATCGAACTGTAGGAAGGTGAATAAAGTAGAGGGATTGGAGCGGCTGTAAACACTCAAAAGATTGATTATTCCTCATCGGGGACGGATGAATTGAGGTAGACATTGAAGGAAGGCGGGATATATTGGGAAAAAATCAAAGCCATCAATCCCCGAATAATTATTATTACCTAGTTTTTATTAGTTCTAATTATTACCCCATTTAAATCTTTACATAACATGAGCATATACATTCAGTGTTATAACTCGATGTTCCCCAGTGATTATCCTTGTCTGCTTGATCATATTTAAGGTGAGAAAATGTCAATGCACATTTAAGATTTGCTTCTTTGACTTGTACAATTAATGAAGAAGTTAAAGAGTTACATAATAAATGCACTGTTACTTTTATATATAGGTACAAATTGTAGAAAAAATAAAAGTGGTTGTTAAAGTAAGCATGCTATTGTAGTCTGGTTTGAAATATATACACTTGATTGATTATAAAATGTACAAAATTTTGGTAATGTGTACGTTCTTATAACAATTTTTATGATACTTTCATTTGTGGCAATTTTTTTTGTTTATAAATCAATTTGATTGTAATCAAAATGGTTTTTTTATATAGAATTACCCAAGTTTTCTTTGAATTTGATGTGGCCACAAAATTTTAGTGATAAAGATTCACTTGGAACCCCAGAATCATTGGTTATCTTCCCAAATTAAAGCATAATAACACATAGTCAAATTTAGCATACCAATTACATCTGCCAATTCAATTGGATGGTGGAAAGGAGTTTGGACGTGGAAAATGTTGAAAGGATATTTGTCATGATATACTTGAAGCACATCATTTGGTCTACATTACAGGATGGCCCATATATCACAGAATAAAGCTTGTGAGGGAACCAACAAAACCATTGCCAAAGGGAGGACTTTTAATCTACGGGAACTTCTGAAATACAAATCTCAAGAAGGTGTTTGTGTGTTGCTATTGGTTTGGGATGAAAAAACATCACATGACAAGTTCATAATTAAAACAATATGTTTACACTCTCTATCATAATCCACATCTTGACTTATGTCCCTATTCCTTTTTTAATGTAATTGAATTTTCAAATATAATTAAATTCACTTTTGGATTCCATTGAAGTACTCTTGTCATTTGTAGGCATTAATAAATATTCTCTATATCTACTTTCTTTTTTGTGAATGACATGTTGCAGCCTTGGGATCAAATTGAGTATGCAGAGGAAATTATAGCTGGCAACATAAGTGCGAGTTTCAACAATTTTATTCTAGTTGAATTTACATTAAGAAATTTATGTAAGTAAGCATGATACTATAAACTGAAATAGTTAAGTTCTTTTGATCTTTGTTGTAAGTGTAGGAAGGAGTTATGCAAACACATGAAGAAATCAAAAAGATTTTCAAGCATTCATCAGTTCATTATGTTTTTTCATCTCGTTATGGAAGCAGTAAGCTGAGTTGGGTTAAACATCGAGTAAATTTCACAAGATCTTTTGAAATTTGTTTTCTGAAATTGTATGACCATAGAATTAAGAAATGGCAATCAATTTACCATTTTATATAGAAAAATGATATTATGTCACAATAGTGTTAATGAAAATTTAACAAAGTATGCTCCATTGTGTATTTTTGTCTAGAATGTGTCATAATTTTTGGAAGTCTTCAACCTTAAAAATAACATGGAGAAAAATAGAACAAATATAAAAACAATTTATCATCAATAATTTCAAAATTATAAGTAATATGAGAATAGCTCTACATTTGCGGCTGGGCAGAAGCATGTGCTGGATCTGGGGATTATCTGAACATGTTTCTTGGGTTTTCTGACGTTTATCTTTCTTTTATCACCTCTGATTTGGAATATTTGATGGAGTGTGTGAGGAGGAGGATTGAGAATATGGATCCACACTCAACGTTCAGGGAAAAATTGAAAATAGCCTTAAACCCCGTATTTGGAAAGCTGCACAGTATGTGCCTTTGTAGTTTCTTTGGCCGTATCGAAGGTACCAAGCGAAAGTATTGAATACTTTTTCTCTGGGTTTCCAATCTGTGCATCATATTTACTGTTGCTCTTCCGGTTGTTTTTGTGGAGGATTAAACAATCAATTAAGCATTATATCAATTTGAATTAAGAAGCAATAGATGTAGTTGAACAAAGAGATTTTGAATAATTTAAGAAAAAGTGAATTTAATCATTTCAATGACTTCCTTTTTTAATAAAATTTACACCACATTCTCTCACAAAATTGTTTCCATCGTTTTATAATCTTGCACCCAATAAATCCACAAATAATTGTTTTCTCACAATAAACATTTTCCTAAATTTATGAAACCACTAAAAATTTAAGTTTTCTTTTCATGAATTAAATAATTTGGACTTCTCTAGTTCGAATTTCAGCACCAAGTTTTAATGCTTTAGACTTGGATTCAATGATAGTTTTTTTTTCTGAGAGATGGATTATACACTTTGTACTCTTTATAATTGAGTGTATAAAACTATGAGTTACAGAATCATTTAAAGTATGAAAAGTATTAAGTAGTTTTTTATTAATATTTAAATAGGAAAAAAATAATTATAAGAATTATTAACATTCTGTTTTCACAATCTATAATAATAGTATTATGATGTAAAAATGGGTATACAGCAAATGCCAACA
>VDFB02000008.1:42408843-42616325 GCA_007258455.2 Sequoia sempervirens
ATTCCTCAAATGTCCCTTTCACTCCCACTTGGGGACAAGAAATCCCTTTTTGTGGAAATCTTCTCACTCCCCAAGGTGCATGTCCTTTTTCCACCTCATGTACCTTCTTGACAAATCATCTCCATCTTATATCCCCTTGGCCACTTCACCCTCCACATGTCAAGATGTGAGGGCTTGTGGGTTCTCAACTCACCATAGCCCTTCATCTTGGCCTTGTTGGAGCAATCTTGACCGTTGAATTCTCTAGAGAATTCAAATTCTCCTATAAATACCCCCTCCTCAAGGGCATTTTCAACACTTTTCATCTGGGCAACCTTATGCTGCCAATTTTCATTTTCAACACTTTATATTTTCATAACTATATGCTGCCCATTTGAATCCTCAATCTTTTACCATCATTTAGCCATCTCTTCAATCATCTTGCACATTGAATCTTGCATTTTAGTCACTCAAACAATCATCTAAGGAGCACACAAACCAATCCAAGCAAGGGCCAATCAAAGAGATATCAACAACAAGGGAGGTAAAATTGTTTGTGTTTCATTTTCTTCGTTTTCCTTTTCGTTGTATCACTCTTTTGGCTAATCTTGAGGTGTCCTTGGTATTTTGTCATTCACATTTCTTAGTTATTTTGCACATTTAGAGCAGGATAAATTCCAAGGTATACAATATATATATATATATATATATATATATATATATATATATGTCAATAACATATCAAGGTGTCTCCATCAATTCATTTATTTTCAAGTTACATCAATAACTTTCATCAATACATCTATTTCAATGTTACATCAATGAATTTCAAATAAAGTTAAAGTTACATTTACAAATGGGCTATGCAAGCCTTTCAAAAATATATTACATGAGTACATCTATAGCATAAGAAACTCTGAACCTCAACCGTTGTGACACCACTGGTCTTCTTGCAAGCTGGGGCCAAGAGTGTGATTAAGGCGCCTTTTTTGCCCAACCACGAAGTACATGAATTCGTCGGGTTTCTTCCTAACTCGAAGAAATCCCCAGCCCTGCATGAGGAGCCTAGCAACCTGAAACAATAAAGCAGGAGGGAACTCTCGATGCATGCCCGATGCCTATATGCATTCGTAACATGAGAATTACATATTTCTTTAATTGGAGGTGGCAAAGACCTTCATACATTTATTTCTAGTCTTTTATTTCCATCTATTTCAATGGTATGTGTGCTTGGCCAAGCATAAATAAAAATAAATGATAGTTTTAGAAAAGGTAAAACTACCGTCTCTGTGGATCCACCTTCGACATCCTGTCCTAAAAGTTTCTCAAAAAGAAAAATAAATAATGCATTTTCCCACATAAAAACTTTCATTTAGTTTTAGACATTTCTATTTCTAAGGGTTCCATCTAACTCAATGTATACACCAAGATTCTCAAATAGCTAAGCATAAACACACTAACTTAAGAAAAAATCATCATACATTTGGTTTTGCGGTTCACTATCCATTCTTATCTAAACAATTTAAATTTAGTCCTATGATATGAGCATGTGTAAATTCACGAGTTCTATCTCTTATTTGGATAATTTGATCAAGATAACAAATTCATATAAACTCGGAAATAAATTACCCACATATTTTTAATACAAGTATGTCAAAATTTCTATGCAAAATTACATTAAGTCAAAATTTAGAAGTAAATATAATTCTAACACAGGAATTTTACTCACTCTTAATCAGATTCACTTTTTAGGTTTAGCAACTTGATTAATCTCCAAATGAAGTTAAAAAGATTGTAACTTCTAATTTTAAATATATATATATATATATTCGTGATTTTATTCAAAAAATTATCAAGTCTATGACAAAATATATGGTTTCAGCTAAGTTTTATTTTAAAATCAGACAGTATAAATGTCAAGATTTATATATGTATACATATTTCATGTGGTAAACAGAGATTTATATATATTTTTGTAGGTGTATATATATATATAAGTTTCTTGCATTTCACACACACACACACACACATATATATATATTACATAAATTCAAGTATTTCAGATATAAATATTTTATTTCCCAGATTTATATATATGTATGATATGTTATATATATATACATAATATATATAGATATATATATTACGTATATATATAGATATATATATTACGTATATATATAGATATATATGTTACGTATATATATATACATAATTCATTGTTTACAAAATAGTGAAATGTCGAAGTTCATACGTAAATTTTCTGAGGAGACATTAATAAATGAAAGATTATACACAGGTGTTATTCCATGGGAAGGTCGACGCCTCTCCCCATGGGGAATGCGCTGCCTATGAGGGGGTAGCGCCACCTCCACTGGCCACAGCCTATGGAGGGTGCTGTCCCTCCACAACACAACCCCCTCCATCATGGGGCGTGGCTAGGAGTTATGCCCCAACTTTCGTAATTTTCATTGCTCATTTAAATACAAAACTCAAAGGAATTTCATTCAGTCTGTTATGTGTTTTCATTGAAATTTCAAAATTGAATGTATATATATATATATTTACATACATATACAAGAGAGTATGTGTATATAAATATGTATATATATATATTTCTGAATATAGGTATAAAGATTTAATAATCTGAAACAAGATTATGGACAAAGATTTGCTAAGGAAAGAAACACCAATCTGGTAACAGGGTAATCATTACAAAGAAGTTGTGCAAATTTTTGAAAATACATACATTCACGAAAGAATGGAATTTTTTTCCACAAATTTCACAGTTTTGCAAACAACTTCATATAGCAAATACTTGAAAATTCACTCTTTCAGCAATACTATTACATTTCAAACACTTGAGAATTGAATTCATGGGAAGAGAATTAGAAACCTGGATATTTCGCTTCTAGTTGTAGCTGCTCTCCATCAATTCTTCTCTTTGCTTCTTTTGGAACTTGATTTCTGAAAGAGCTTCTTCGTCTTCTCTCCTTTTCCTGTTACTTTATTAACTCCTTTTTCCTACTAATTCTAAACCTACTAAATTTTTTTAAAGAAAAGCATTTACTTGGCAGCCATTAAAGCTATTTTGCAGAGTATATTTTCAAGAAGAATACCAAGAGCAGTTATCCCTTCTCGGGAATTCTTTTCCCCCTTAAAAGTTTTTTTTCCTTTTTCTGTTTCTAAACCTAATCTTTAAAATATTTTTAAAATAAAATAAAATATAACTTATCTTTATGCATTTCATATTACTAGATGAAAATATAAATAATTTTCTATTTTAGTTTCTCTTAAAATCCTTTTCGGAAATATTTACCAATACTAATTTTAAATTACAAGGGAGAAAAATATTTATCTAATCATCAAATAAATATCATCTAATTTGTAAATTAATTTATTTTCTCAAAGAATTAACACTCAGTTTAGAATAGAATACTCACTCAAATTTTACCATGCATAATTCATTTAAAACAAAATCTATAATTAAATTATAATTAAAATTAATTCTTTTACTTTACTACACTTATATTTCACTATTTATTTAATTTGACTAATCATTAATTAATTTGCAAATAATCAAAACAGTCAAGCTAAAATTATTATTCCTAAATGCAATCTACTTGAATCTAAGTGCTTGTGTGTGATCGAGAGGACATCCTGCTTTATCCTGTCAAGAGACTAACGTCCTCTCCTTAATCACACCCTTGGTCTTCGACCACTTGCAACTCAAGTGCACTCAGGCACACAACAATAAACTGAATTAGTATCCCATAAAGATATAAATAAAAACAATATATAATACATTAATTCAAATATTTCTATTCTATTTTGCTTCATTTTAAAAGTAGAACACATTCAATACTATTCAACTTTTCATAATTTAAAGCAAACACTTTCATATTTCATCACACCAAAACATCATAGTATTCATTATCACTCTACCACACACATCAAATCATATGTCAAGTCCATACGAAACAAGAAGAACAAACAACATCAGAGTTCGAGACGTGACATAAAGCAACATCTCCACCATTTTTCTTCATTTCACTTTGACATGATGATATGATCTTGATTGCTATTGTAGATGCTTGATAAATTTTCTCTTCAATGCTCTTGACAATAATATTGGCTCTAGGAATGCTTACTTAACTTGTGTTCTTGCTTCTAGATTTGAATTGACTAAATAACTATGTATTTATAGGTGTTTATCTAATTTCTTGAAAATTAGATTCCATAAGACGACATTTGAAACTTGAATTTGAATTATTAAAATGCCACCAAAAAAATATTAAAAATTGGGTCTTGGCACTTAAGAAGGACCTATTCACCCTTGGGAAAATGGATCTTGGGACCTAAATCTAGGACACACAATTTCTAAGGTTTTTAAAATAATGTTAGAATTTGTTTAATGTTGGTTTCCCTTTTGCAAAACTGGAATAATAATGCTTAGGAATGCATAATTTAGGCAATCAAAAACTTAATTAAGTCCAATTAATTAAGGGGATGCAAACATAGTGTGAAAATGTAAAGGAGTACATTTTCCTACACTACATTTAGCCCCCACTTTAGTGAGAGTATGAGCTCACACTCAAACTCACACTAAAGTAGACAAATAAGTCAAGAGATGTCTAATTGTACAATTGTTAGAAATATGAGATAACAAAGATCGAGGAGGATGATCAAGCTAGGATCAAAGAACCCATGGCAAACCAACAAAAGCACAAAGATACATATGAAAGTAGTAGTGACACAAGATACAACATCATACAATGTCAATTAATGCAAAGATAAGAAAGAAAAATGGATCAAGCTTCGACTGTTTGTCCAAATGATATGGATCAAGCCTAGGTTGTTTGTCCAACAATACACTCATAAAGGCTAGTGCAATCCGATATACACTAGGTGAGCCTCAAGTTAATATGAGAAACACACAATGGTCTGGTGTAGTCTGATATACACCAGGTGTGTACCCATAACCATACGAGATTTATACTCCCAGATAACTTTGATAAGGTGCCACACACAACAATCACAAGGCTAGCAAGCTGTGCTATGCTAGACACTCATGAAATAAAGGCACCATAAAGAAAGTTGTGTTATGCTAGGTGGCCAAGAGTTTTGTTTATGATAGTTAAAGTGGTTTTTTTAGTTCATGAAAGGTCTCACTTTAGGGAAATTCATGCTTGATATCATCATCAAGAGAGGACTAGTCGAGAGATAAAATATTCACACCTTAGGGAATGCAAGCCATAAAATTACCACTAAGAGGAATGTCATTCCAAGAAAGGTTAGGAATGTCTTGCCAATAAAGGTCATGCTCTTGAACGAAGTCAATCCCAATGTCACCAACAAGAAGACACATCATGTGAAATAAGAAGAACACATTTTGAACAAGAGGTCACGTCATCAAGCAATCGACAAGTAGGAGGCATAATTCCCCCCACTTTAAAGAAATTTCCAAAGACCATGCTATGAGCAATTACTTTAAAGTACAATATGATAAAAGATAATAGATGAAAGAGACGAGAGCTTATTTGGAAAGCCCTATTCCAATGATATGTTTCCAAATAAAGCTACGCCATGAAAAGGAGGTTTCCCCCCTTATGCAATCCTAAGATAATACAACATTAGTCTTTGCTACAACGATATAATCAAGCTTAGAATCATCATCATTCCCCAAATAACTCATGGAAAAATGAGCACAAAGGAAGAATGACACATAAAGAGAAAAGATAAAGGAGAATCTTTTTGTGTCAACATGGAAGATATCTAAATTTCTTGACACTTTGCATCGTCCCCAAAAGGAAACACAAGATAAATGGAAAACACAATCATTACGACATATAGAATAATGAAGATACAAATAGAAGAATGTCACAACAGATTCACTTCCTTTTTATTCTTGCACCAACGAAGTGACAAGGGCCATCCAAAGTAGGCTCACAAACATAAAGACACACCAAGTAACACAACACAGGGGATCACATTATGCACATGCAATCACACAAAGGACATGAATATAAATAAAGATAGTATGACACATGCGAGCAAACCTAAAGCAAGTTGTTTGGATCCCAATCTTGTTCATCATATACAGAAGGAGAATGACTAGCCAAAGGGGCAACAACAAGTGTCATACTAGGAAAATCACTAGGTTCAACGTGTGGTGATGCACTCTTATTAGGAGGATCATCATGGTTGTTATCATCCAAGCTCATGGAAGAGGACAATAACAAATTCAGCTCATTATGTACTTCCTCATCAATCTTAACAATCTCATCATCATTATCCAAGTTAATCATAGCAAGAGGTCTAATGATAATTTGTATAGAGGTTTCATGTGTTTTTGTTGTGGCAAAGGTGGAGGATCATCATGTTTTTCTTGAGTTAAATTTTGATCTTGGTTTGTTTTTTTTTCCTCTTCTTTTAACTTATGAACAATAGCACACCGTCTACACCTATGCTCTTTAGCATTTCAGTTTCTTTTTGCACGGTTTTCAAGTTGTGATTGTGTAGGAGTGGGTTTATCAACCATAGGCTTATTTTCTTCTCATTAAGAAGGAACAAAAGGAGCCATCGAGGGTTGGTCAACCACTTTCTCTTTAGGTTTATAAACTTGTTTGATCTTAGGAGGCACAACAAGAGTTGTATGGTTATCTATTGGTCTTTTGTAGGAGATAGGTGGAGGAATCATGGTTGATTTGTCTTGGTTACTTGGAAGGGATTTTGGTTCAATCATGGTTTCATCAATGATAGGAGACTCAAGCATGGGTTGAGGGATATTTCTAAGATATAATTCTGCTATGTGTTTTTCCTTGAAATTTTGGTAAGATTTGGAAAAGAAGTCCTCATGAGGATTAATAGCTTCCATAGGTTCGGTCCAAAATAAATCCAATAAAAAAATTTCATGCGAAGACACAAGATTAAAACCGCTATGATGCACAGTGAAAATTTCATTTCCAAATGGAAATTTTAAACATTTACACACTATCGATGGGACATAATCCATGGAGCGTAGCCATGGATAGCCTAGCTTCACACAATATTGGTCTGACAATGGGATGATGGAGAATGAGACATTTAATTGTTTTGGTCCCACTTTTAGGGGAGAGTGATCAAACCTATCATAGGGCAAGAAAAACCATTATGTGTTTTGATCCATGCTTTTGATTGTTTATAATAATCTTGATGAAGTTCATGCACAAACAAGAATTCCTCGGTGATCACATTCTCTACACACATGAGATCAATTAATATCCCAATAGTAGGCTTGTCATTGATTCTTCTAGCTATGTAAAGAGGACCATTGGGTGCATGTTTAATTATGTCATTTTGTGAGATAGTAATGCCAAGAGATATTTTGGTTTCACCTTTATGAGGTTGAACACCAATGAAGTTGACCATAGTGTGTATATCATCCCTATTGTCAACCATGTTATCATTAGTCATGTCTTGTATATTGTCAACATTCATCACATCATTCTTAGTGTCACTAGCTTTAACAAATGAGATATTATGGTTTGGTATTGGATTCGAAAAAAATTACAAATTTTGGTTGGGTGGGGCAACAGACTTATTTCCTTGATCATTAACACCACCAATATGGATGCGATTAGAATCAATGAGGTCCTACATAATATTTTTAAGGCATACACTATTCTATATCGTTTCCATTTTATCGATGATAATGGAAAAAGGAATTTGGATTATAGTTCGGGGGTAAAGGATTAGTAGGATTAGGGGTTCTAATAGGAGGTAAGGTAATTAAATTATTACCCAAGAGTTGCAACATGATGAAATGAAGGGCATCAGGTAACGAAGTAAATTTTCTATTCTTGTCCCTGAATTGATATAGATTTTTAGTTTTTATGGAAGCCACTTGAGATTGAACTTGTTGATTTTTTTGAGGTGGATTTATTTGTATAAAGCCCTTATTTTGTTTCTTGAATGGTTGGAAATTGTTATGAGGCACAAATTCAGATTTTTTAGGATAGTTGCAGGAAGTTTTTTCTTCATGATGACTAACTGAATTCTAATAATCATGGATATCCATGCACAAGTGAGTGAAGGAAGGGAATCTCATCATCCCAACTTATCTTGAATATTGGTTTGCAAGTTTTCAATGAACATTCTTTGAAGATCGACATCAAGAATCTTAGTGTTGATTTGTGAGTAAAGAAATTGGTATTGTGCTATGAAATCAATGACCTTTTCATCTTTGCTTTGTTTACTTTACATTAAATCCAATAAGGCAATATTGGGACCAATATGCACTTGAAAATGGTTGAGGAAGGCATCAAAAATTTCATTGAATGAACTAATTTAATTATTCGGTAAAGAGAAAAACCATTCCAAGGCTGTGTCTTTCAAGGATCTAGGAAAACTCTTAGCCAAGAGCTTGTTTTCGAAGATAAAGTCAAGTCTACATAAGGTTGTGTATGTCGAGACATGGTTGTTAGGATCTTCTTTACCACCATATTTTTTCTCAAATATAGGAATCTCTATGCCTTATGGAATTTATGCTTTCAATATCTCTAATGACAATGGGTTGTGTTTGACATATTGTGAAAGTTGGCCATTTTGATTTTGGTTCAATGTGGAAATTTGTTGTTGGAGGGATAACACATTTTGTAAAAGTTGGTTGAGGAAAAAATATTTGGTTGTGTTTTGAGATGGAGGTGAATAAGGTGGAAATGTATAGGTGTTGGGAAGACAAATGAATTGCATGTTTGTGAGAGGTGATGGGTTAGGAGATATGATGTTTGAGTTCACAAAGCTAAAAGGATTCCCAGTGGACATACCCAAAGTTGGATGGACATTGCTAGTTGGTTGTCTTGTTGTAGTAATAGTTGAAGGAGTGTATGTAGGAATAAAGGCCATAGTTGTAGGGGGAGGAATTTTATTTCCACCTTGAATTTAGGTATACCCCAAATTTTGAGCACAACTAGCCACCATAGGAGCATGATCGTCAAGAATATGAGCTAAGATATGCATAATTTCTATTCCCAAGTCATATGTTGGATCCTGGGGGCTTGACCACCCTCTCAATCTCTGTCATTCTATACCATCCACATTGGTACACTTGAACCCCTCTTAAATGTATACTGTAGTGTGAGTTTTAAGCAAGTTCCCCCTCTCACTAAAGTGGAGGCTAAATGTAGTGTAGGAAAAAGTATCCCTTTTTCACACTTAATTTGGGAATAATTAATATTAAATTGAGCCTATGTTGCTTTGATTTAGTGTTGTAATGTGTTTTACACATTCACATTAGGGTTAGGGCCCTTTTAAACTAAATGGACCTAATTATGCCTTATTTAGGGTGCTATAAAGTCTATATTTACACTTTCACCCTATTCTAGGGCTTTATTAATTAATTGGGCTTATTTATGCCTTAATTGGTCCTATTTTGCATCCACAAGTCTTATTAAATGCATTTTCTGAAGGATAATCTTGACACTTATCAAATAACCAATCATAATTCAATATTTTGGGTCATGTGTTCCAGATTTGGTGATCTGGGACTCATACGCAACCTTGGGCGTATGAGTCCCACTTAGGTCTTGGAACCTAATTTCAATTTGCACATTGAACATGACACTCCTAGAAATATGTGTCCTGGGTTTTAGCTACTGGGGCTCATACACCACAACTGGTGTATGAGTACTGCTTTAACCAGGACCTATTTTGAATCAAATTCTTGGTAGGATTTTATTATCCTAGATATGATTTCGGCTTGTAGTGTTGTAATTTTAGAAAATTTGGCATAAATAAGTATGAATACAAGGTTATTTTACATAGTTTCATCCTAGAATTTCATAAGAAATTAAGAGTACTTTCAAAAGAGAATTATAGAGTATTCAAGAGAATTTGAGGAGCATCCAATGGAATATTTGAAGAATATTATTGCAGCATTCAAGATCCATTATCATGTCAAAGGCTTGATGCATCATGCGTGTGGTTTTGAGCTAAGGTTGTGATGTATTGTTCAAGATCAATTCAAGTATTCAAAGGCTTTATCTTTCATCAAGAATCATGATCAAGATCTACATCCATAAACGCTACTTCATGCTTGTTTACATATTTACAAGGTTTCAAACAAGGTTCTATGTTTCATCTTATGTTTCATGTTGCATTTCATCCATATTTCATTTCTCATTAAGGTTTGATTACCAATATAGGGTTTGACCAAGGCAAACCCCCATTCCCTAACAAATCAAAAATTTTCTCTCTTCATGTGTGATTGTAGATCTAGGTGGTTTGGAGCTTGAAGATCCTTTAAAGACTAAGTTGCAAGATTGAAGAAAGTTGTCATAGTTGTCAAGAAGTTGTCATGTTCACAAAAAGTCACCTATAGGCCATAATTCAATCATTCAGATTTAAAGATCGGATAGGAGATAAGCTACAAAAAGATCACTAGAGGATACCAGAGTTTCAACCAAACCTGATATAGGGACTAAATCACCACTTTGGGTGTAAGAGTCCCAATACAACATTTTCACTAGATTTCAGCAGATCTAGATCAGTCATTGAGAGATTCCAAGTCCTACCCAGAAACTCTAGACTGGGACTAAATCACCTAGTTTGGCGTATGAGTCCTAGTACACTTCAAAAAGTAGAATTTTAGGGTTTTAGACCTTGTTTTGGTTACATCACTCTTCTAGGTACCCATTTGTTCATTCTCAATTTGTTATTCTGATTTTTAGTTTCATTTCCTAGGTCATTTAGTTAGGTTTGCATAATGCTTTCATCTCTTTCTTTCTAAGCATTAGCTTAGTGTTGAACCCCTATTTAATCACATATAAGGAAACCATCCTAACCCTAGTCCATTCCTCAATTAAGTCAATTGGTTGAGGGATCTTGGTTTCCTTTAATGAACTAGAGTGAAATAGGTAGGTCCTAATCCCCTTAGTTCCATCTTCTAAAAGGTGGAACCCTATTTCCTTGTGTTCACATTTAAATTTTATTTCACTTTTAGTTTTGGGTTTTTGTTTCTAATTTTATGAGTTTTACACAAATAAGTAAGATGAAAACATAAAAAAGTAGCATGTACTATTTAGATGAGTGCTTGGTCTATGAGTTCACCAATATACTGATCTTTTTCATAAATTTATTGTTGTTCTAATATTTTAAAAAACAAAATATAGAGGATTAAGACCATACTCATAGCCCATTATCACATCTCCAAGATCGTATGGGGTGAGTAACTTCCTAGGAATAATTTCTTATAAATGTATAAGAAGTTGTAAATACCTAATGGCTTTCTAATCAAGGTTTAAACAAGGCTTAACTAGAGGAATCATATACCTTGTTATATATGAGACCCAAATATTTGTTACAAGGGTGTTGTATGAGTCTTGAATATTGGTGGGATGAAACCACCTCCCTTTGTAGTTTGCTTAAAACACACATCCACTTAGCTAAAAATGGGAGCTCCTCAAAGGAATTTATATAGCTCATCGGAACATGGACCTTGATTAGCACTTGGTGATGAAATCCAAATCACTGAGCCCCTAAAAAATCACAATATTTTTTATTTTCAAGATGACTATACAATACAAATAAAAGGGTATACATAAGTGGACTCAATAAACAAGTGACTAAATTATTTTTATTTTTAAGATCACCTTATAGTGCAAGAGGGGATCATACATGACTTGGTCATGTAAATAGGCATGGACAATTTATTAAAAAATAATTTATTTTTAATTATAGTTTTAGAGTGTTTTATTTTTGAGTCTTCGTCTAATGTGTTTACATAACAAGCATCATCAGTCTTTTGAAATAAAATCTCTTTGCAATACAATATTTAATAGATAAAAAATAATTTCATATAAATATACATTATAAATAAATAATATTAAAATCAATATCTATTTTATGTACTTAAATAGATATTTAAAAATATATATATCACACTAGAGGAGAGAATATTTTCAAGTGATATAGTTTTCTTAATTATAAAAAATTTAGACAAAAGATATATTTTAAGTAAACTTGACTATAAAAATTAATTAAAAAATAAAATTTATTGTAATATTATATTTTTTTGTCGATTAGATTTTTTAAGTTAACTAAGTTGATTTTTTTTTAATAAAAGAAATAAATTTTCTATAATTTTTGTGATGTACCATTAACCTCAATTTAAAAAATTCAACATTTATTAAAAGATTAAAAAATATAAATAAACCATTAGTTCTACATTTCATTAGTTTACATCATTTATAACTATTTATAATGTGTTTACAAATCATGTCATAACCATGTTAACAAAATGTATTTAGAACCAAATTCTATTTGAAATAATTTTAAAGTAAAATAAATATTCTTAAATAAATAAAATTAAATAAATAAAATTATTCAAATTAAAAAAACTAAATAATATAAATAAACTAATTCTTAAATAATCAGAAAGTAGAATTAAAAAAATTGTTAAAATTTATGAATGTCTTGTAATTTTTAAAAATTGAATATTAAAAAATAAATAATTTTTTATTTATATTTAGCGGATAGGCTACATAAATAAATATTCATTTGCCAATTGGATGAAAAATTCTATTTCCATTTACAGTGTCTTTTTCCACTTGCATTGCTTTAAGTTTTAAATCTTAATTGAAATATTTTAAAATGAGCTAATATGTTTAAATCTTAATTCAAATATTTTAAAATCAAATAATATGTCACGACCTCTTTTTTTTATTCTAAATTATTGTTACTATTTGAAAGTTCTAACCTATTCATGCATATCAAAATTTAAGTTTTAGTAAACTAATATCATCAATTTAAAAATTAAATCAAATAACAACTAACTCGATAATCAATTGAGCAAGTAATGGTAGTGATATTCGTGAATTAGACACTTTCACCCATGCCTCCCAAGTCATTTTCAATCAGATCATGAGACACTTGTAATTAAATTGAAAACCTATCAAACTTAAAGATTAGAAGTTTCTAAAGTAAAAAAAATTCCACCTACTCTGAGCTACTACGCATGAAGAAGAATTTAACATGTGCTAGCATGCCAAGCCCAGCCGTCCAACGCCGAATTCAATCACCTCAGTCCATCCATGTTATTCACATGGGTTATACTCCAACCGCCCCAAATAAATTTCAGAGCTACCCGCATTCTACAGTTGCAAAAAAATTTAATGCATTATAGATATAAAATGAGTGGACGAGCTTATGTTGGAGGACACTCGAAAATTCTATGTTTTGTGAGAAACTCCAGAGGGGCGTTCAATTGAAGGAAAGAGGAGTGTCGTCCTGAGCATATCATCCACCCTGGATCTCCTCCTGGAACTAGCGCCACAGGTAGGCTTTCATATTGTCCTCTTTACCTTCATTTCAGTTTGAGCATATCATAAAAATGGGGGTTGAATATAGAGTCTATAGAATAAAAGCGATTTGCAATAGTCCCCATAGAATTCAATTTAGAATGAAACTATAGATACTTGGAATCATATCTAGTATGTGGAACCTTGGGATTATTTTGAAATTTGTATATATATGTATTTATGTATACTATGAAAGCTTGTGATTATCCAAAAATTAGTCTTAAAACCATCAATCTCTGCAACCATATTTTAGTGTTGGAATTCTTTATTCCATTTCAGAATTATACACAACTAGTGGTACTTGGAATCATCAACCTCAGGAAAACTCAGCGACTTCAATAGTCATGGTGCAGTCTATATAACCTCACACACTCTGCCCTCTCTGGATTAGCTATCTTTTATTCAAAAACAGGCGCTTCAATTAGCAGGGAATGTGTACATGTTCAGTTTAGACGAAAGCACTCTTTTAATGATCTTATGTAGATATTAATTGTTAATTTTACAGATCAGGTCAAAATTTTAATTATTGTGAGTATTCTTTTATTTGTACATCAGTAATGATTTCGCAGAAATGAAATTCATAATATTGTCAAGTATAGAATCATGAGATAGATCTAATAAATGTTATAACTGAGAATTCAGCATATTGAAATATTATAAAGTAACTTATATTCATACTATTTCACAACATTGGAAGGATGATTCTTAGAGATTAGAAAGTATAAATCTGTAATATCAATATCTTATTAATGATAATTAATATTTTATAGAGACTGTGGAGTAGCTAAATATTTAATGATTTAATTGTATAATAAAAAAAAATCCATTGAATTCATATATGTTTTAAATTCCAATATAGTTCTACTCTAATTCTTTTTTTGTTGATAAAAAAAAGAAATCCAGTGAACATTGAAAGATCCATAAATTCCCTTTAAAACGTATTATTGATTTGGTTAACATCTAGATCATTATATATTTTGTGGGATATTTCATTAAATTTATATTAAATCACCTTTCCAAGTGAATAAATAAAATACTTCCATTCTTTATAGCTTTTAATTTTCAAAAGCTCAATTGGATTGTAGATAGTTGTAATAAGTACTCCTAAGTCTTGAAAGGAGAGTAATGTAACACAAATCAAATATATACATGGTAATGATACGAATTTGCTACTAGTAGTCCTGATTAAAACAATGATTACTTAGACATGCAATATGCATTCAAGAATCCTATTTGTGCATAAGTCCCTTAAAATTAATACATTCTAAAACTTAGGATAATTTGAAAGGATTCTATACAAATTTCCAATTCAATCTAGATTATGAGGCTTTCTCAAAAGTTGTCTTAATGAAAGGTTGTTAAGAGAAAAATTTATGTTATAATCTTAACAAAATGGATGTTCATGGTTCCATAATTTAGATACACTAGCCACTAAATCTTGATAAGTTTTCCCCAAAAGCAATATATAAGCCCTTTCCTTGTATTTCCAAAAGCATTAGAATGTATGTATATAAGATCTCTCTCAAAGAGAGACCTCTTCCTATGTTTTGGAAATAGATATTGAAGCTCTTGCATTCACACATAAAATGGTTGAAAGATAAGAAGAGAGGAGCCACCAAGGAAAAAGAGGAACATTGCATGTAGCTAAACTTAGAAACTCATTTATTGCATGAAAATACTTTCTATAAATGGTTATTGTCTAGTTAGCTTATTTATCCAATGGTTAAGATGGAATGTTTCTTTATTAGCAATAAATTATTCTAAAGATGTATTTGATCAATGCTTGTCGATTTACTGAAATATCTTGAGCGAATGTTATGCTTTAAATATTGTTATAATAATAGTCCTTGTAAATCTTAGATTCTTATGGGCTTCTTTCTTACGAAAGATAAATTATGTTGGAAAACCTAATCAAAGAAAGGAAAAACAAAACTAGCAGCGTTCGGTATTAACGATGCCTCTGGCTCACGTTTACGGGTAATGCCGCCGCGCTTGAGCTACTACATCTACAACCTAACACAGTTGCAATAACGGCGTCTGTGGCATCGTCCCTATAAATCACCGGGGAGAAATAAGGAACATGGGTTGTTTAAAATCCAAAGGAAGGGAAATCCCCTTTGGATCGATAATCTAAAAAGATAAAACAAAAATGAATCAAATCCGCTAGTGACAACCTAGAAAATTGTAACTTAGGAATTTTCAGTGGTGCAATTGTAATTCTAACTCAAAGATATAATCATGTGGATAAATGATTAGGAAATCATTTAAACGGGTCAAGGGAGACGAACATCATTAGGGAGTAGGGTTAGATGAATGTTAATAGGTAAACAATAAATGGTCAAGGCGATCGTTTATTATCCATGCTTCCCATCGTGGGTAGCAACCGCAGAGGAACTGTCTAGGGGAAATAAAAACCCTAGAAAGGGTTGCATACCCACTTTATAACAGTTCACATAAACATAGCCTAGAAAACAAAACTACATATTTTACGCCTTGATCTCGTTTGGAAGCAGGGTATGTAGGTAGTCTGGGAAACGAAGGGTGCTCCTAGTACTCAGGCATTCGGGAATGCGGTTTAGGGTTAAAGAGATCATGTAACTAGTTATAAGAGATAATCAACTAAAATACATACAACTATACTCGGAAGAATCCCGCATGGATTTCTTGATTCCCCGAAGCCTTTAGGCTAAATTTCGAGGCGGGTTTCAAGTTTTAGAACTACCATTTACATACCCCTGAGGACGACGACCTCGGTACACTTTCAGAAGGGAGTGTGGTCATCAGGGAGGCGACTCAGGATTGGATGATCCCGATGAGTCCAAGACTCTGGCCAGAGCACGTACCTATCATATGATAGATGCCTACCTCATTTAGGTGGATGCCTATTCCGATTATATGAATAGATGTATTCCTATTCCATATGAATAGATGAAGTGAATTCCTGTTCCGTATGAACAGATGATATATCTGTCCCGTATGGATAGAAGTTCCCGAGTGTACTTGTGAATGAATACTTGAAAAAAAAATATAGTGGTATTTCGATTAAAATTAATTGGGTCTTTACATAATATGTTTTAAATCTTAATTTGATGGCAACTTTCTTTTTCCATTTGTATTGCTTTAAGTTTTAACTATTAATTCAAATATTTTAAAATCAGATAATATGTTTAAATCTTCATTAAAATATTTTAAAACCAAATAATATGTTTTCAATATTAACTGACAACTTCCCTTTTCCACTTGCATCACTTTATGTTTTAAATCTTCATTCAACTATTTAAAAATCAAATAATTTTCTATAAATGTAGTTTTCCCTTTGTAGTGTCTTTTGTTGATGGCAACTTTCTTTTCCACTTGCATTGCTTTAAGTTTTAAATCTTAATTGAAATATTTTAAAATCAGCTAATATGTTTAAATCTTAATTTAAATATTTTAAAATCAAATAATATGTTTTAAATCTTAACTTGATGGCAACTTTATTTTTCCACTTGTATTTCTTTAAGTTTTAAATCTTAATTCAAATATTTTAAAATCAAATAATATGTTTAAATCTTAATTAAAATATTTTAAAATTAGATCATATGTTTTAAATCTTAACTTGATGGCAGCTTCATTTTTCCACTTGCATTGCTTTATGTTTTAAATCTTCATTCAATTATTCCAAAATAAATTTACTATAAATATAGTTGAATTAAAGAATAAATATACTTAAATTCAGTAACTACTTTACAAAAGAACTCTTGGACACCACATAATTCATCTTGTGCAATCTGGTATTTCTTTTCACAAAGTAGATCTAATTGCTAATATTTTTTGGTATTAAATTTCTTTACTGCAGTTCTTTCAAAATAAACAATTAGTAATATCAATCTTTTTAATAAATATTCTTTTTTGCATAGTAATATCAAAATTTCAGACTATTCTATTGTTTCATATTTTTTCTGTGTTGTAGGAATCATTGTGGTTTTATATTAATGATATATTTTAATTAGAATAAATGATAATGAAATATGGTACAAATTATAGGACCAAGTAGCACACTACAAAGAGCTTGCAATGGGCAACATATTGAAGAAGACGAATATCAACAATATATTTACTATTTTAATTATGATTATTTTAAGGGCTTTTGATGAATCTATCTTCTATCAATGTGATTTTTCTTTATATCTTTCTTTTGTTCCCTAACATAGGTTTTGTACATAAAATATTTTGTATGCTTTTTCCATAGGCTTGAAATTCTAGTTTCTACCTACACCACAATTAGTTTATCAATGAATTTAAAGTTTTGAGAACAACAAGCTATTCTTTTCTTATGTGAATTTATACGGATATTCTTTTATAAAATAAATTCCACCTTCTTCAAAATTTGAGGTTTTTCAAAAACGAGTTATTATGCTATCACCAACCTGTAGTGATGAATTCTAAGATTATGTCATTTGTGAAACAAATTTACTATCTGTAATTGTAAATGGGGGATTACCGTCCTAAAAAATTTAAGATAGAGTCTCATCTTGTGAATGGATTTACCATTGATCTAACAAGCCTTTTCTTTATGCAATTTTTAGGTTCTTTCTTGAAGTTGTGGATTATCAAACTAAATTTTATAATTCTTCAAGCAAGATTGCAGAGTCCACGAAAATTTGTTATAAAAAATTATATAATCTTTCATAAGAAAACATGTCCTAAATTGTGGGCCTTCTCTATGGTTGAGACACTGTTGTTAGTATTTTTCTTGAAGGTTTCATGCAAGCAATAAGGTTAAAATTCTCTACATATTTCAATGCTACTCCTGCTTAACTACAAAGTATAGGGCAGAGCAAAGATAGGTTCAGTTAGAAATCCTTCCCAAAACATAAGACTGCTACACTATTGCCATAAGCGAAGAGCTGTTAGTCTTGAGTCTTTAGATGTTTCCTTATTTCTTAGTTACAATTTTAAATGAGTTTCCATTCTAATATCCAGATAACAGAATGCCTTGGTAAAAATTTACTGTGGGATCCTTCAAAATCATCATTTGTTATATGAAATCCGTGTTAAATTTAATAACAATTTATATTGAATTATATCCTCATTAAAATATTCAAGAATTTTGATCTTCAGCGGTATGAGAAATCTATCTATTGTTTAAAGCCTTTGTGAACTATGTGAAATTGTGAAAATCTAAATTTTGTTTGTGTGCTTAGAAATTTTCTTAGATTTTTTTAAAGTTTGAATATGAAATTTGGTACATTTCTCAAGCGTTAAATAAAATTCATTTAGTTAACTTGTAATATGAAACCAAATGCATCTTTGTTTTTTAAAAGGAAATATTTGTTATTTGAGGTTTTGGGACATGCAAAAATCTTTTAGACCAAGATTACAGTATATGGGTACCACTTAAGTCGTATTGAGTATGTTAAAGGACGATTGTCGCTAACTTCTAGAAAAATGACATCAAATGCATAAAACTTGAAAGGGCATGTAGTATGGGATATATTTTTAGGTAAATCATAATGTTCATTCTCATTGCATTGTTCACACCTCAATGATGAAAATAAAACAACTATTTCTTCCTATACCCTCAAGTACATTCTACTAACAAGAATTGCATTCTTATGCCAACCATCCTAAGATGCACTAGGTAGATTAGACTATTATTCACATGCTTTCCCATATTGGAAAGATCCATTATCTGAGATAACAATATACATGTAAGTATTTGAGAGATAGAAATCTTATGTTTTTCAAGTGTTTTTTCTTCTAAGTCAAATTAGGAGCTGCATATGGTTACATTCTATCACACCCTATGAAGTGCTTGCACTATACTGATGAGTGCTTAGGCATGCTAAAAAACAAGGGCCTAAATGTGTTTATGTGGAAGAAATCTTAGTATCTGATGTAGAGCAGGGAAGAAAACCTTCTCACAATAAAAAAACAAGCAAACTCAAACTATCTTTCTGCCCTTACAATGCTATCTCATCAGCTCTTCACAATTTCATCCAATTTGCCTTGTAGCCATCCAATGAGAGAAATCTAAACATATCTTCCAAAATACACCTCAAAACCATAAAATATTTATCATTTCAAATACCCTTTAAGGCCATTTTCAACATATCCAAATTGCACCCACCTTTGTTATGGAACATCAGTCCCTAAAATGGACTGGTACGCTAAATAGGGGCTCAATTAGCCCTCTTTTACAAAGCAACTCCCACTTAAACTCTCTTACAACCCCCAAAATCCATGGAAAGTCCTCAAATGGGTTATAAACACCTAAAATCCACCATTTTTATCAATTGGAACAAACAAAACCTCATCAAATTACAAAACCCTTACCCTAGGCCAATCTATGCTTGAAACAAGGATGGTTTATTGGAAATATGCATTCCACACCCTCTCTCACCTTATCAATGCCTCAAACATGTCACACTAGGTCTTCCTATGCTTAAGAAACTATCATCCAACCTTTACCACTACAAATTCATCAAAACCCTACTTGAAAGCATCACCTTTAACTCAAAACTCAAGAAAATAGAACTAGGGTAGCACTCCAAAACCTTCCATCCGCCTTCGCTGCTAATTCCAACAAAATTAAATCAAAAAATACACCTAAGAGTGCCGTTCCAACAATTTTAAATTAGTTACACTCGGTGGAATGGCTCAAATTCCCATTTTTATACTCTCAAACCCCAATTTTCTAAGTTACAGAATCGCCTATAGTAATATGCCAATAAAATTCTCTAAACTTTATGAAATCCCTCCAAACCAAATCAAAAGTGGAGTTAACACATATATCTACCAATTCCAATGCATTTTAGGCTGAAAGAAAACTGTACGGATTTGTACAGGCCTTGAGAGCAACAGAGTACCAGAGAATTCACATAGAAAATAATGGCTTTTGATTGTGTTCCTTTTTCAAAACTTCAACAGGAGACTTACAACAAGTTCAGAAGCATATTTAAACTTTTTCCATCCCAAAAACAACTACCCAATTGACCAAACTAACATTTAAACTTCAAATGACCATTGGTCTTCCACATAGTGCAATTTTGCAATTTTTCAATCTTGCATATGACAACTTTTGACAACATTAGTAAAATGTGACAAAAAGAACTCAAATAACTCCCATTACATCATGGTCTATTATGACCTTATTTGATGAAAATTGACTCAAACCACTCTAAACCTATCACAAGACCAAAAATTGACCATATTTACAAGATTCAACATGGTGCCCTTGCACAAGTATTTGAAAATCATAGTGGCCTAGCTTGATTGAGTAGCTATTTTGAGGTTCACAAATCTGAGTCACTGTTAGGAAAATTTATTGATTTTTTTCTCCATTTGTGTTCTTTCTGTATGTTAACACCTATTAGGTCCTACCTTTGTCAACCTATGTTTATATTATATTTAACATTTTAAAGCCTCACTATGGCCGGGCTTAATGAGTACACTCTAAGCTCTGACAACTAGCTTTGAATTCCTACATTGCTCACGGGCTCGTCTCTTACTCTGTTCCATCAGATTTTTGTCTCATTTTCCATTAGTTGCGCTCCTCTTAGCTTACCATAGTTATGCTCACCGTAGCAATTAAATTTGAATATACACTCTCACCCAATCCATTGAAAGTTGCAAAAGAGGATTTCTTTAATCCCTATCGTAGAGAGTGAACGTGAAACATTTATCTGCTTACAACTGCTACAATATTGCTTCTGATAAAAATCTTATCTACCTTGATAATGAAGAAATATGAGAATAGCTCTACATTTGTGACTGGGTAGACACATGTGCTAGAACTATGGATTATCTGAACATGTGTCTTCAGATTTATGACCTTTTATCTTTCTTTTATCTCCTCTGATTTGGAATGTTTGATGGAGCGTGTGAAAAAGAGGATTGAGAATAGGGACCCACATACAATCCAAACTTAACATTTAGAAGGAAATTAAGAATAGCCTTGAAACCATGTATTTGGAAAGCCACACCGTCACATGCTTTTGTAGTTTATTTGGTTGTGTCAAAGGCACCAAGCGAAAGTGTTGAATAATTTTTCTTTGGGTTTCTAATTTGTGCAACATATTTACTGCTACTCTTTAGGTTGTTTTTGAAAGGATGTTGATTGAAGGAGTATTAATACCCAGACCAATAGTGGGAAAATACACTAAATAAATTACCTTCATCCTCGGTGGTGTGCTCTTGATCATCTCAGATCTTTTTTTTCTCTTTACAAAATTTTGATAGATATTGTAGAGGCTGACTCTATTTTTTTTAAAATATTACTTGAAAAATATGGACTTTTCATTTATTCCTCATAATTCTGCTTGAGAACCATAGCATTCCCATATAACATTCATATCCTACAATTAAAACTGCACTTCAACATCTAGAAAGGTTGAATAATAGTCCATTTAGAACGACTATTTTAAATAAGAGATGCAATATAGGGGTTGGTGATTTTAGACTGTATTTAGAGGATGCATGAATCATGTATGAGTATGCTGTAAGTTTGATTTATTTTTGTAGGATGGTAGAAACACCTATTAAATATAATGTTTCTTTGTAAGAAATTTTATTTATCTGTTAATTTGGATGCAATTGTTAAATATAAATTTAATATTAATAATTTAATAAATAAGATGTTGGAGAGATGTGTGGGTGATTGCTATAGATTACTTATGTTTTGATTTTTTAGATAAAATGATTGTTATGATCATGACATTTGATCACAATCTCATCTTTTCATGAATACATTCTTGAACTGGAATTATATGACCTAGGCTTATTCTTAAATATGCCAACTTACACCTCAACTAGAGGAGAGGGGCCCATAGTGGAGCACCCTAACTTCGCCTTTCTCAAAATCCTACATGGAAATTTCAAATCACTCTCAATTTTGTACAATAGTTTATTTGACAACTCACGTGCTTCTATATTTCATTTTAGGGCCACATCATCAATATGATGCCACATCAACATGCTTTTTGTTTAGGTATCCAAAAAAGGCTCAAAAAAAAGGTGAGACCGATAGTGGTGCACTAAGTCATGTTTTATTGGTGTGTTGATGTGGCATCACATGATTTGTCAGTTTGTGTGTTTTATGGATAAAAAGTGTTTTGCAATTGGATATTAAGGTGCTTCACTATGGGACCCACTAAGAACTACTTCTATCCCCACTATCGGACCCTGCTCCACTGTAGGCCCCTCTCCCCTAATACAATTTGGCATTGAAGTTGAAAAATCACAATTGCTTTTGGATAAAGTTAGATTCTAATATGTAGAAAATAAATTTGAATTTTGTGAGATGAGATCATACCAACAATCCTATCAAAGAGATAAGACTACATCAACAAATTTACATTGATAAACTTGCAACAAATATTTAAAAATTAAATGAAGGATAGAGGGGCTTTACTCTAAAGCCAATGATAGTGAATCATTGGTCATAATACTATGAATTTATTTGCCACCTCTAAAATTTTTATAGCTTTAGTACAACTTTAGTATGCTCACTATTTCAAAATTAGAATAGTTGCAAAAATCCTTGGAGTTTGATGTCAATTGTTGTAGATATAATCTCAACTACCAAAAAATTGAACTTATGGTACAAATATGAACTAAAAAAATACAACCTATTGGAACCTATGGACTCTAATCTTCAATATTTAAAGTGCTTTTGTGGATGGTTATGTCTATATAGACCTCTACGAGGTCTTTTTGGATTGCTAGGGTTAAGTTATTCTTGGTAAGAACCCCTTTTTACTAGCTCATTGTGACTTGAAATGAAGATTCAATGACAATATTCACTAACGTCCACATGTCCTATGAATGAGGTTCTTTTTTTCTTTTAGAAGATAGAAGTGTGTTTAAATACTTTCTAAGGATATGGATGCATTCTATTAATGAATTTCTTTGTATACTAAAACATAGTGCAATTAATTGCATAAACATATACTAAGTTGGCTCATAATGCTAAGTAGGAAAAGGTACAGGCTTGTAATTTAAATTTGAAGATTTAAAATTTGGGTTCAATCTTGAGCACATATAGAGTATTTAATTAAATAGTTTGATTATATGATATTATATATTTTGTAGTTTAATAAAAGGAATATAATAAAAAGATGTATAGTTTTAGCAAGGAGTAAATTGTAATGACATGAGTGTGTTATACAAACTCTTAATATGTACATATGTATATATATTTGATACATAAAGTGTGGGATGAGGGCCCACTCTTTGTATTTTGAAGATTATAATTAAATACAAAGAGTAAACTTCAAACTTCAAAATTAGGGAGCTAACAAGAAAAGTCTTCTACAAGACTTACGAAAAATAGAAGAATCTAGAGAAAGAAAACAATTTGTAGGCTAGAGAGACCCAAAAATTGAGAGGGTGTTTATGAATTAGTAGGACATAAATCTTCCCTTATAAGAGGAATGTATCATGACCATTTGGAAAGAATCTTCCTCCTCCTAGTAAGGAGGGCATCACTATTTCATTAAGTGTCATCATCAACAAAATCTCTTTGTTTCATGATTTTTTTGCTTCAATTTTCCAATATTTATTTTTAATAGAGAGCCTACAATTTAGTTTGGAGATTTAATTCATAGTTTAGGAGATAGTGGTTCTTTTGGGACATGGAATTATATTTCCTTCTTTATCAATGGAATTTGAGAAATCAATTTCTTACTCACCTATGAAGTCATCATCCTCTAGTTTATATTTTCCAAACCATGCATAAATCCTTTCTCATTCTTTGATAGCTAATTGATACCTCCAAAGTCTTCTCTAAGAGGACTCCATGACCTAGTGTATTTCTAATGTGAAGAGATTCTTTAAATATACTTAAGGACTATACATGATATTGTATCATGTCTTTGTGATGTTCTAATTAAGTAATGATAAGCTTGAAAATTTCCAAGCAAGTAATTTATAGAAAATATATATTAATTTTCTAGTAGCCAAAATGGGATGTTACAACCTACTTAGTTGGCCTTGTTAAAGTTATCCTAATGTATATCCTAGCATAAATGGTAAACTCCTTACTACTTGTAGCATCTAAACAGTATTGATATAAACTTAGATAGTTCCTAATTTCTTCCAATCCTTCTTTATACTCAATATTCCTAGCAATTTATAGATGTGGAAACACACTAATACATCATATTATAACACTTTTATTGGGTAAAAAGTTGGAGACTATGTATGAAGGTAATTTGGGCCTATGCTTACCATAGACCATTGGTCACCTTTAAGAATGATGCCTCCATCATTCTCTGACTAAAAGGTGATTTAAATAAATATATAGGGGAGAGAACTAATACTTTGCATAGGGTAATCAATCCATTTTGTCCCATCTAGGACTTGACTCAATTATGGGATAGCCATATGCATATGAGTTTTTTAATTATCATATTTTTCATCAAGTCTTTAACCATAGAGTGAATCAAATCATTTGGTATATCCTTGGATATCTTGAATTTGAAATCAAAAGGGGAAGCATTATATAGTTTCTCACATTAGTTCAACTAGTACCGCTTATTTAGCACCTCTTTAGTGTCAGTTTTGTAGGGCATCATATGTCTTAAGTTGAATTAGGGAATTGATTTCCCCTCTTATCTAGGTGATAGTTAATGAAGCAATGAGATAAGTGAACATTCACTACCTACCTTCTTGGCTATTGCTTATGGGGCACTAATAATTATCACCTTGCTCTTCTCACTCGAAACCTCTTGCACATCCTAGCTTGCATATTCCTTTTTGCTACTCTCCTTTTGCTTCTCACCATTAATTTAGTTTGATATAAAATTGAAAACACTAAACTATATTACTAAATACAACAATTTATTATTATATCAATTTTATATAAGTACTTCAAATATGTATTATTTTATGATATAATCATTAAAAATATCTTTTATATATAATTATTAACATAATTTAATATCAATATATTAATATAACATTTATTACAAATATTTATTAATAAGAATTTATATGATAGTGTAGACACGTAAAATATACTGATTGACATTGTGTATGTGATCCCGACTACTAACATCGTTTCTTCCAGAATCATCCCTTGGTCTAACAATTTAATCAAATCTCCTTATCTGATTGAATTCATAAACTTTCATCCCTTAATTAAATAAATCACTGTATCTAATTAAGTCAATTTCTTTGTTAATTAAATCAATCCATCTGATCTAATTATCCCTATTTAATTAAATAATTAATTTTATTTGATTAAATCTCTAAAGTCTATCCATTAAATTAAATAAATTAAAACCTTATTTGATTTAATCTAACACCATCTCTTTTAATTAAATAAATCAAAATCCTTATTTAATTAATCTCTCATCATATTCCTCCCTTATTTGATTTAAATAAATCCATAAATTTGATTCAAGTAGGTCACATCATCTAACCTCTCATTAAATTAATTAACCCTTGATTAATTTAATTTCATTTCATGTCCCATCCTCTAGATAATGCAAGTTGCACATGAAAATAGATTTAATTCATTTATTAAATCTCTATTTTCCTCACAAGGCATCTTTTGGAATATTCTCTCAATTTAAATTCAAAAATTCCAAGTCAACATGTACATCCAACAAGGCAATAACTTCATCTTACATGTCTTTTGCCTTGAGCCAAGTGGCATTTATTGCATTTTCCCTTCCCTCTTGCAAGTCATTTCAACAAATTTGAAATTAAAAAATATGCATTTATTAGCACAATTCTCAAATCTTGTGCATCCTTCATCCATTCATAGATTGACAAGTGGCATCATGCCATTGGATGAATGTTAGTCCCACATTGCTCAAATTTGGACATTCATCCATCTTGGAATTCTATAAATAAAGAACTCATATCCTCATTTTATCATCCACAAATTATGCAAAGTTACTATGCTAAAATATTTAGCCATTTTCATCCATCAATCTTGAGTTCTTAGCTAGGTTTTTTGCAGATTTTGGCTTGAAACTCTCATTCTTCACCATCAAATTGGATCATTCTCCATCAACATATCAAGCTTGCATCTTAGGAATTGCAAAAGGGCCAATTTTCACATCAAATTGGCACCAATTCCCCCATGGGAACATGAGTTTGCACATTTAAATTAGGATTCAATCTTTGTTTTGTCATTTCCATTGTATTTTTCACTATTTTCTTCCTAGTTTGAGTGTTGTAAATGGATTTCATGGGGAATCCTTGTTTTAACTTGCAATCCCTTGTTTAACTTGTTTATTCATGTTGTTTTGCAAGTACTAGGACTGGAGTTCACACGGATAGTAACGGCTTTCAACCCCTTATGGGGTGGTCAGTGTGCATATCATGAATTATTTTACCCCGAAGGTTCAGTATACTACTGTTCATGGGTACCACTTTCCCTTTCTTTTCCATATTCATGGAAATGAAAAGATTAATATACCTTTCTTTCTATTTTCTTCTCTCAAACAATGTAAGGCTAAGGAAGCTTCACCCCCCTTCACCATGGTCTAATTCAGTGCCTCTATAATTATGCCTTGACCATTACTCCCTTACCTGATCCTTCTTTGGGTAGTAATCCTACTGTTAATGTCGCCCTCGAGAATCAACTAGACCCCCTCCCCTACCCTTCTCAGGTCAATACTCTTGGTGAGGGTACTTCCGCTGGAAGACCTCCTCCCAAAAAACCCCCTATTATTCCCTCTCGTTTGAAACAATTCTCTATTAAAGGTCTCCATATTAAGGGAAACCCTATTGCTTAGAATTTGAAAGGTAAGGAGAGTAGGTCTAACTCCCTAAGTAACATCATTAGAGCTAAGAGGAAGGGTTTAAATAGTGCTAAACCTAAAATGGCTAAAAAAGTTACTATTGAGATTAGATATGAGGAGGAACAAGGTAAAACAAATGACTTGAGTATTGGGAAGGGCAGAAGAAGGTTGACGAGGCTTGCGGGCCAATTGACCAAGGGTAAAAATCTATGCTTTGAAGAACCTGGTGATGACATTGAAGAAGAAGCTTCGACTGTTGGAAAAACAAGGACAAACAACTAAGAGGGGGGGTGAATTAGTTGTCACAAAATATTTAAACTTTTCAAGCTTAACTTAATCTCAAATTTGATGAATGAACAATAAACCATAAACAATCAACACATCAAAAACACCGAGAACACCAATATTTTTACATGGAAACCCTGTTAGGGGAAAAACCACAATGGATTTTAGACCACAATATTATACCCTGTTAAAAGTATAATGAAGAATAATGGGAATGCACATGCATTCAGACACACTGCCTAGAGCTCACTACTCAATTACAAGAGGGTTCACTGCCCAAAGAAGACACACTGTCTTACAACAATTCATATTAGACCCGTAGGGTATGAACTGAGAAAATAGCTTCTGCAAAATCCTGATTACAATTCCGATTAAGCACAAAAACACTTCTTCACACTTCACTCAAAATTCTTCACACTCTACTCTGCAATTGAATGATTAGTTCACTATTCACACATTTTCACTTTCTCTAGCTCTTCTTTACTCAACACACTTCTTAATTTTGCACAAACAATGACTCTTATATATGCGCAACCTGGATTTACATCAACAACTTCATTAGCCAAAATATAAAAAATATACACAATGTCGGCCCAAATTTACAAGTAAATTTTCAATGCGAATTAAACATCATCGGCCACAATATAATGAAGACTTAAAAAAATATCCTCGAGCATGCCAAACATTCAAATTTTAATCTCCAAGGATCCACAACACGTTACAACCACCATGTCATCCAAGAACATAAAACCCGAACACAAGAGAAAACTCTCTGACCACGAGCACACCGATTAACGCGAATATGTAACAAAGATAGAGAATGATCTAGAACCATCCACAAGAATCAAGAATCATCAGAGAAGCATTCACAACAACTGAAATTAATAGAATCACATCAAATTCAATCAGAAACACTAACTGAAGCCACAAAAAAACTGTTAGAACACAACTGTTCATAGCACGATTAAATCTTCACGCGAACCTCGAAAACTTTTGATGGATAAACTAGATATACTCAACAATAAAACCTTTTGTCCACAATGACTGATCATCAACGTACTGAGCAAGACACCTTCATGACCTTCACTATTCCATTTTCAACCTGCAACTCTTTCTTTAACAATTTTCTCAATATCCTCGACATATACAACCTTCATTACATCAATGCTAATAGTGTTGACATCAAATCAGCAACACAACCACATCATCCAACAATCTCCCCCTTTGGCATTGATGGCAACACATGATGTGAAAAATAGCATCAACACAACAACACTTACTCCCCCTTAGGTTCTGACTCTTCTTTTCTCAATTCTTCTCCTACAAATATTTTTCACATTACTCTTCTCCCCCTTTGACATCAATGGAAAAGATAAGCATTATCCTTCCACATACAAGCTCTAAACCACATATCTGCACATTTGACTACTCCCTCTGAGTAGTAGCCAAAAAAACATCAATCCAGATTAGAATATAGCTATGAAGCACATAGATTGATGCAGTAAATGCATCTCTAGTTCATATCGGAGGGCCTAATTACCCCTAGCATCCTCTAAGATACTCAAAAGTATCCTTTGGAAATGGCTTGGTGAAAATGTGCGCAATCTGTTCTTTAGTAGGCACATACTCCTAGTCTCTTCTTTCTCACTCACTTTCTCTCTTAGGAAGTGAAACTTGATTGATATATGCTTGGTCTTAGATTGTAGCACCAGATTCTTTGATATTTTTATTGCACTTGATTTGTCACAATATATGGCAATAGGCTCATCATAGACTACTCTGATATCTTTCAACATTTGTTTCATCCACAACACTTGAGTACAATTATTTGCAGCAACAATATACTTTGCCTCAATAGTAGATAGGGAAATAATGGAATTCTTCTTTTTGCACAACCAAGACACCAGCTTCTTTCCTAGGAAGAAGACACCACCACTAGTGCGTTTCTTGTCATCTGCATCTAAATTACTTGTCAGGTATGGGTATGTGTACTTTCGGGGGTAAGATCATCATCTTTGGGATACCAAAGCCCAAATCAATTGTTCCTTTCGGTGTCTAAAATTCTCTTTACATCGGTCACATGATATTCTTCGGATGCGATATCTAGCAACCATACACACAACATTCATGATGTTTGGTATGGTTTGAGTTAAGTAGAGCAATCCACCAATCATTGACCTATATCTTGTTTGATTTTCCTTAGGAGAATCATCATTTTGTGTTAACTTGCATCTGAATACCATGGGTGTACCAACAGGCTTTGAGTCTTCCATGCAAAACTTCTTCAATAACTCTCTCACATATTTGGACTGAGATATGAAAATCCCATTGTCTAACTGAGTGACTTGCAATCCCAGAAAGAACTTCATCTCTCCAGCTTCAATTCTAGCAACATGGGAAAAGGTTTCTTCAAAATCAATACCTTCCATTTGTGAATACCCTTTACATACCAGTCTTGCTTTATTCTGAATCACTTCACCTTGTTCATTTAGCTTATTCTGAAAGACTCATTTAGTAACAATCACATTTTTATCTTTAGGTCTGGGAACAAGAATCCATGTATCATTCTTTTCAATCTGCGTTAGTTCCTTCTTCATAGCTTCTATCCAGTGTTCATCATTACAAGCTTCATTGACATTGTTAGGCTCAATCTTAGAAATTGAACAATACTCTTTTGCAGTCCTTCTTCTAGTCTACACACCTTTATTCTTGTCTCCTATAATTCAATTTTCAAAATGATTTAGCTTTACATACCTTATAATTTTAGGATTTTCTTGCACTTCTGGTTCTTTTGTTCCTTCTTCTGCACTTCCACTTGTCTCTCCTTCCTGACTTTCTTGATTTACTAAAGCAATTTGAACTTGATTCTATGTCTGAGAATTCTTCCCTTTGTCTGTACTATCTTGATGGTCATTTGAATCATATCCACAGTATCTGGATGATCTAGTAGAGTCCTCATCAACTTTGACATTTGCACTTTCAACCATTTTTCTCAATCTTCTATTATAGCATTGGTAGGCTTTTCTTTTAGTAGAGTAACCTAGAAAAATTCCTTCATCGCTCCTTGCATCAAACTTTCCAGAAATACCATTGACATTTACCCAGTTTAAAGTGTACAAAATAGTGTTTACAACCTCTCTCCAATAGATGTAAAAGCACAAAGTTGTGTCACACTTTATAAAGGTAATGGCCAATGCTGATCCAACTTTTAAACTTGAATCAGTAAAAAGTGGCATATATGTTTTGAATTTTGAATAGATGTAATCTAGTAAAATATGTATTTTTTAGTATATTTTATGTTTGTATTGTTAAAAAAAATTAAAAAAATATTTTAAACTAGTTTTTAATAAATTAACACTATAATTTAGATGCTGATAAAATGCTAAAAACGAAGTTGCATGGGACGTCAAACTTTTGATAGTAAATTTTATTTTTTTTCTTTCAAATTTTTTGTGTGTATTTATAACTTGAAACTTTAGTGCATGGATATATTTTTTTCCAATTTTGATAAATATACATTTTTAAATAAATATTAAAATGTGCGTGAATCAAAAAATAATTGTTTCCATCGGACGTCAACTTTCATAGTAAATATTTATCTAAAATGGAAAAAAAATTATACCATCTTGAAATAGATTCTTTTATCTAGTGCATCATATTTTTTTCAATTTTTTTTAATAAGTTTTAGTATTTTCCCTTGGCATGGTAATCAACCTAAAGTTTTTTGCTGATAACCTACTTTTAGTAAAAATAAAAAATAAAATATAAATAATAATCAAACTATTAAAATAAATATATTTTTGAAAACTTCTGACTATGGATAATCTAGAAAGAGTGTTACATATTTAAAAAAATGTTGTTATTTTATATTAGCAAAGAGTTATTGAAACTTCAAGTTTTCAAATAATTTTATCTTTTGGTAAGTGGACTTGAGAGTAAGACCTCCATATATTTTGGCAACAATTTTAGTTGAAGTTGTGGAAGTATCTAACTTAGCTAGAATGTGATCTTACTAGATCTTATGTTTGACAAGAGTGGTGCTTTTTTAGTGAGAAATACCTTGACAATGTTATCAAAATTCACATGACATAGCCTCCTATGCCATAACTAACTTTCATCCAGTTGAGAAATTAAACAACTTACATTAGCAGCACTTAGGTGAAAAATATTACCTGTTGTCTTTGTACCTGAAGCAATCATATTTCCAGAGCTTCCAAGTATCCTTAATCTTCCATCTTTGCACTAAAGATCATAACCCTTGTCCACCATTTGTCCAACACTCAATAGGTTATGCTTCAATCCTTCAACATAAAGGACATCATCAGTGTTATGTTTACCACCAAGACAAATACATCCTCTGCCATGAATCACACCACCATTGTTATCTCTGAATCTTACAACCCCACCATCATATTTCTCTAGACTTACAAATTTGCTTTTGTCACCAGTCATATGATGTGAGCATCCACTATCAATAACCCACTCATCCTTTTCTTCCAATTCGGACTGCAAGAGCTTTCTCAGCTTTAGCAGATTCAGTAGCCACCAAACCATTTTCCTTGATATCAATAAAACCCATTCATCTTCATTTCCATTTTCTTTAACAAATTCTTCATCAATCACACCTTCAACACAATGCATTTCTTTTGAAATCTATGTTTGTTAGGCTTAGACCTAGGAACTCTTTGGACACCTCGAAAGCAAAATGACCTATTTTATTGCAAGAGAAACATTTAATAGGCAACTTTCCTTTATACTTACCTTGTCCTCTGTCTTCTTTCTTCACAATCAATACTTCCAACTCTTCTACCTCTCTTTCTTCATCTTCAAGCTATTTCATCTCTTCCTCATATTTGAATGTCTTTCTAGAACTCTCTCCTTGATCATATCTTTGCTTGTTTCTTTCGGATATAGAGGCCTTAAATGTAGATTCAATCTTGGGGGCCCAAAATCACCAAATTCACTCAACTCAAAGGCAACAAGTTTACCAATTGGCATATCTCTTGTCACATTTGTTACTGATTTGAACTCTTTAATAGCACGAGCTTTTGATTTGTAAGAGGGAGACAATGATCTAAGCACTTTAGCTACAATTTCTTGTTCTTCCAAGGTACCACCAACACATCTAATACCTATCACAAGTTCATTTACTCTTTGCATAAAAGAAGAAATATTTTCATCTTCACCCATCTTCAAATTTTCATACTTTCCTTTCAAACTCTGTAGCTTAGCGACCTTCACATGTGCATCTCCTTCATACAAAGTCTCTAGCTTCATCCAGATCTCATGAGTTGTCTTCAGATCCATCACATTGGTCATTTTCAAATCCATCAGAGCACTCAGTAAAGCTTCAATAGCCCTGATGTTAATCTCAACCTCTTTAATCTCATCAGGAGTGGAAGGACCATTCTGAGGAATAACATATCCAGTTCTTTGTAATCTTCCATAAGGGTTCACCAATACGTCTCAAATGACACTCCATTTTGGCTTTCCACAAAAAGTAGTTTGTTCCATCAAATCTAGGACTGTCCTTCTTGTATGATGCCATCTCATATCACCTCAACCTTTTAAAATTCTTCAGAGGAACCAACTCTGATACCAATTATTGAAAAAACAAGGACAAACAACTGAGAGGAGGGGTGTGAATCAGTTGTCACAAAATATTTAAACTTTTCAAACTTAATCTCAGATCTGATGAATGAACAAATAAACCATAAACAATCAACACATCAGAAACACAGAGAACATCAAGATTTTTATTTGAAAACACTGTTAGGGGAAAAACCATGGTGGATGTTAGTCCACAATATTATACCCTATTAAAATTATAATGAAGAATAATGGGAATGCACATGCATTCAGGCACACTTCCTAGAGCTCACTGCTCAATTATAAGAGGGCTCACTAACCAAAGAAGACACACTATCTTACAACAATTCGGATTAGATCCGCAGGGTATGAATTGATAAAATAGCTTCTACAAAAGCCTAATTATAGTTCTGGTTAAGGACAAAAACACTCCTTCACACTTCGCTCAAACTTCTTCACACTCTGCTTTGCAATCGAATGATTAGATCACTATTCACACATTTTCACTTTCTCTGGCTCTTCTTTACTCAACACACTTCTTAATTTCGCACAAACAATTGCTCTTATTATTTGCAACCTAGATTTACATCAACAACT
The DNA here is from genome assembly GCA_007258455.2 of Sequoia sempervirens. NCBI lineage: Eukaryota > Viridiplantae > Streptophyta > Pinopsida > Cupressales > Cupressaceae > Sequoia > Sequoia sempervirens. The sequence goes on from VDFB02000008.1 coordinate 42,442,370, forward strand.
TTGTTGGCCAAAATATAAAACATGTACGCAATGTTGGCCCAAATTTACAAGTAAATTTTCAATGCAAATCAAACGTCGGCCACAATATAATGAAGACTTAAAACAATATCCTCAAGTGTGCCAAAAATTCAAATTTTAATCTCCAAGGATCCACAACACGTTACAACCACCATGTCGGCCAAGAACATAAAAACCCAAACACACAAGAGAAAAATCTTCGACCACGAATACACTGATCAACGCGAATTTGCAACAAAGATAGAGAATGATCTAGAACCATCCACAAGCATCGAGAATCATCAAAGAAGCATCTGCAACAACTAAAATTACTAGAATCACATCAAGTTCAATCAGGAACACTAATTGAAGCCACAAAAAAAATGTTAGAACACAACTGTTCATAGCACGATTAAATCTTCACACCAACCTTTGAAACTTGCGGTGGATAAACTAAATATACTCAGCAATAAACCCTTTTGTCCACAATAACTAATCATCAATGTATTGAGCAAGACACCTTCATGACCTTCACTATTCCACTGCCAACCTGCAACTCTTTCTTTAACAATTTTCTCAATATCCTCGACATATACAACCTTCAATACATCAATGCTAATAGTGTTGACATCAATGACAACCACATATCAGCAACACAACCACAACATCCAACACCGACCTCCATTAATCTAAGTAAAAAGGAATTGTCGGTGATTTTGGGTGAAGACCTCTTAGAGGATTCTACTAGCAGTGATAAGGATGAAGATTTGGAGGGTAACAACCAAAAGGTGGTTGAAGACTTAGAGGACAATGAAGTGGAAGGGGTCAAGAATATGGAAAGAGAAGTAAAGGAAGTGGTTATGAAAGTTTTAGAAGAAATAGAAGAGAAGGCCATGGACAATAAGGAAGAAGATGTACAAGATAAAGATAGGCCCCTTCATTTTTATGTCATGCAATTTAGGGCATTGCAAGAAAAAGTGGACAAGATGGAAAAAGATTTCAATAAGTTAATGGCTATTACTTTGGGCATCATGCAAAGGGCTATTTTTGGTATTGTGAATGGTACGACTAAGGTAAGGAAAGGCTACATAAAGATGAAGGCCTCTTAGGCCTTGGAGGTGCAATTGGATGAGGGGACTACCAGTTCTATGGAGCAGTATAGTGAGGAATTGGAGTAGCTGGTGAATAAATGGAACCTAATTTGCTATTCGAGACAGTAATTTGGGTCTTTTGATTCTCTATTTTTTGGCTTCTTGGCTATGTTACTTTTTGGGCCTACATGCCCCTCGTTTTATTGGACATGGCTCTATTTTTTGGCTTGTTGTTTTTGGTTGGTATGTATTTTCTCTTGTATTGTATGTTTAGGGTGTTGGTTCTGCTATGGGGTGTTGGTTCATTTTATACCCTTGCTATTTTGTAGTGGTTGTTTTGATGGCCTATAGGCCTAGTTTCATCTTCTCGTTGGGTTCAGGGCCCCTTTCCCCCACATTTGTTATCAAAAACATAATACATAACAACTATTATATATAATAATTTTAAATATATAGTATAAACTTAATTATTAATTAATGTTGAAATGCATTCTATAGTGGCATAAGTACTCTCATATCATGATTCATTCCATCCATTCCATTTATTCATTGTTCCATTCCATTTCAAGATAAGGGTTCCATGTTCCTTCCTCCATCCCTTCCTTCCTTCCACTCCTCCTTCCTTCCTTCCTCCCCTCCACTCTCCCCTCTCCCTCCTCTCCCTTCTCTATATCTCCCTCTCACTCCTCCTTCCTTCCATCCCTCCTTCTATATACCTCCTACCACATCTTCATAGGGATGGGAGGGGTTCCCCATGGGATTATTGCCACCAGCTCCCTCCTACTCCTAGCAAGGAGGGTGTTTATAGTCTATTAAATGTCACCATCAACAAAATCTCTTATGTCTATCTATAAGTATTTTCCTTAGTTTTTTGCTATTTCTTCTTACTAGAGAGACCACAACTTTTTTTGGATATTTTTTCATGCTCTAGGAGATGATTCTTCTTTAGTACATGGAATAAGATCACCTTCTCCATCAATGGATTTTGAGAAATAAATTTCCTTCTCACCCCATGAAGAATTCCTCATCCTTTAACATTTATTCTAAGCCATGTAGAAATCGTTCCTCATCCATCAATAGATGATTAATACCTCAATTATTTTCTACGAGTATTTTAGAGGGATGGGGTTGCAAGATCCAAATATTTTTAGCAGATTATAGGGATTTCAAGATGAACCATAGAATTTGTCATTTCTTGAGGATGCTTGAATTTTTTTATGATTACACCAAATGAATTCAATAACTAGATAGATAGTTTTCTTCACCCATTTATTTAGAATAACCAATCATAATTGAAGAATTATTTTTGATATACATCCTACAATTTTATGAATAATTAGATTACAAGACCTTCAAAATGCAAGAGGTATATCTAGATGCCCATTTAAAAATTTATTCTAACTAAGAGTTGTGAAGCCCAAAAAAAGTCCAATAAAAAGGTTACTACAAGCAAGGTGATTTGTGGCATAGATAAGGTTATACACTATAACTACTAACTATCCCCATTATATTGTGCTAAATTCTCTAAATGTTAGTTTTACATGTCCTTCACATTATTTTATAACAGTAGGAGTTCTGAAAAAATAGAGGAACAACAAGCTTAAGGAAATTCCTCCAACTACTATAGAAAACAAGGATAAAATAGAATTATTATTATTAAATCAAAATTGAGTATAATTATAATAATAGTTGTAGTGGACAATCTACAATTAGAAAAGTCAAGAACATAACTATAGGAAATATCCTAGGAACAAAACTATAAAAACCTAGCACAATTTTACCCTTTGAGATGACTTGTAATGAGGGGTGAAATTATTTTATTCAATGAGAATATTAAACGTTTTATAAGTTTATATTCATATAATAGAAATTATAAGTTGGGTAATAATCCATTGAATATCTACTAGACTTGATTGAATATCTACTAGACTTGATCATTATCTATAAGAAACATTTTATATCATAATAAAAATTATAATTCTTCTACCCAACTAGTTTCTATCTAATAAGAGAGATATGATCATATAATAAATCTCAACTAAATCTTCCACATTAAACTTAATTATTTTCACTAATATAATTATTTTAAAAAGCATTATACTATACTATGCTAACAACCACCATCTACTGGAAAGGATGTCTGGTTCAAAAGAAATAACCAAACAAATTAGCATGTTGATGTTTTCATTGTTTCATCTCATATATTCTAACTGTATTACATAGCTTCTTATAATTCTAGTATTATGATTTTTGAATTGTAATTGTGTGTTCTATTTTTACATTTTAGGAAAATTCACCTCCAATTAATTCACCGGAAAATAGGGAGGATATGATCATATAATAAATCTCAACTAAATCTTCCACATTAAACTTAATTATTTTCACTAATATAATTATTTTAAAAAGCATTATACTATACTATGCTAACAACCACCATCTACTGGAAAGGATGTCTGGTTCAAAAGAAATAACCAAACAAATTAGCATGTTGATGTTTTCATTGTTTCATCTCATATATTCTAACTGTATTACATAGCTTCTTATAATTCTAGTATTATGATTTTTGAATTGTAACTGTGTGTTCATTTTTACAGTTCTAGGAAAATTCACCTCCAGCAATTTAGGGAAAATTCACTGCCACCAGCAATTCACCGCCATGGAAAATTAACAAAAATTCATGCAATTAATTTTTCACATGGTGAATTGTTATGACGGTGAATTTTCCTGCCGTGAATTGTTGGTGGTGAATTTTCGGTCCATGAATTGTTGGCATTTGCTGTATACCCATTTTTACATCATAATACTATTATTATAGATTGTGAAAACAGAATGTTAATAATTCTTATAATTATTTTTTTCCTATTTAAATATTAATAAAAAACTACTTAATACTTTTCATACTTTAAATGATTCTGTAACTCATAGTTTTATACACTCAATTATAAAGAGTACAAAGTGTATAATCCATCTCTCAGAAAAAAAAACTATCATTGAATCCAAGTCTAAAGCATTAAAACTTGGTGCTGAAATTCGAACTAGAGAAGTCCAAATTATTTAATTCATGAAAAGAAAACTTAAATTTTTAGTGGTTTCATAAATTTAGGAAAATGTTTATTGTGAGAAAACAATTATTTGTGGATTTATTGGGTGCAAGATTATAAAACGATGGAAACAATTTTGTGAGAGAATGTGGTGTAAATTTTATTAAAAAAGGAAGTCATTGAAATGATTAAATTCACTTTTTCTTAAATTATTCAAAATCTCTTTGTTCAACTACATCTATTGCTTCTTAATTCAAATTGATATAATGCTTAATTGATTGTTTAATCCTCCACAAAAACAACCGGAAGAGCAACAGTAAATATGATGCACAGATTGGAAACCCAGAGAAAAAGTATTCAATACTTTCGCTTGGTACCTTCGATACGGCCAAAGAAACTACAAAGGCACATACTGTGCAGCTTTCCAAATACGGGGTTTAAGGCTATTTTCAATTTTTCCCTGAACGTTGAGTGTGGATCCATATTCTCAATCCTCCTCCTCACACACTCCATCAAATATTCCAAATCAGAGGTGATAAAAGAAAGATAAACGTCAGAAAACCCAAGAAACATGTTCAGATAATCCCCAGATCCAGCACATGCTTCTGCCCAGCCGCAAATGTAGAGCTATTCTCATATTACTTATAATTTTGAAATTATTGATGATAAATTGTTTTTATATTTGTTCTATTTTTCTCCATGTTATTTTTAAGGTTGAAGACTTCCAAAAATTATGACACATTCTAGACAAAAATACACAATGGAGCATACTTTGTTAAATTTTCATTAACACTATTGTGACATAATATCATTTTTCTATATAAAATGGTAAATTGATTGCCATTTCTTAATTCTATGGTCATACAATTTCAGAAAACAAATTTCAAAAGATCTTGTGAAATTTACTCGATGTTTAACCCAACTCAGCTTACTGCTTCCATAACGAGATGAAAAAACATAATGAACTGATGAATGCTTGAAAATCTTTTTGATTTCTTCATGTGTTTGCATAACTCCTTCCTACACTTACAACAAAGATCAAAAGAACTTAACTATTTCAGTTTATAGTATCATGCTTACTTACATAAATTTCTTAATGTAAATTCAACTAGAATAAAATTGTTGAAACTCGCACTTATGTTGCCAGCTATAATTTCCTCTGCATACTCAATTTGATCCCAAGGCTGCAACATGTCATTCACAAAAAAGAAAGTAGATATAGAGAATATTTATTAATGCCTACAAATGACAAGAGTACTTCAATGGAATCCAAAAGTGAATTTAATTATATTTGAAAATTCAATTACATTAAAAAAGGAATAGGGACATAAGTCAAGATGTGGATTATGATAGAGAGTGTAAACATATTGTTTTAATTATGAACTTGTCATGTGATGTTTTTTCATCCCAAACCAATAGCAACACACAAACACCTTCTTGAGATTTGTATTTCAGAAGTTCCCGTAGATTAAAAGTCCTCCCTTTGGCAATGGTTTTGTTGGTTCCCTCACAAGCTTTATTCTGTGATATATGGGCCATCCTGTAATGTAGACCAAATGATGTGCTTCAAGTATATCATGACAAATATCCTTTCAACATTTTCCACGTCCAAACTCCTTTCCACCATCCAATTGAATTGGCAGATGTAATTGGTATGCTAAATTTGACTATGTGTTATTATGCTTTAATTTGGGAAGATAACCAATGATTCTGGGGTTCCAAGTGAATCTTTATCACTAAAATTTTGTGGCCACATCAAATTCAAAGAAAACTTGGGTAATTCTATATAAAAAAACCATTTTGATTACAATCAAATTGATTTATAAACAAAAAAAATTGCCACAAATGAAAGTATCATAAAAATTGTTATAAGAACGTACACATTACCAAAATTTTGTACATTTTATAATCAATCAAGTGTATATATTTCAAACCAGACTACAATAGCATGCTTACTTTAACAACCACTTTTATTTTTTCTACAATTTGTACCTATATATAAAAGTAACAGTGCATTTATTATGTAACTCTTTAACTTCTTCATTAATTGTACAAGTCAAAGAAGCAAATCTTAAATGTGCATTGACATTTTCTCACCTTAAATATGATCAAGCAGACAAGGATAATCACTGGGGAACATCGAGTTATAACACTGAATGTATATGCTCATGTTATGTAAAGATTTAAATGGGGTAATAATTAGAACTAATAAAAACTAGGTAATAATAATTATTCGGGGATTGATGGCTTTGATTTTTTCCCAATATATCCCGCCTTCCTTCAATGTCTACCTCAATTCATCCGTCCCCGATGAGGAATAATCAATCTTTTGAGTGTTTACAGCCGCTCCAATCCCTCTACTTTATTCACCTTCCTACAGTTCGATAACTCCAACTTCTTGAGGCATGCCATCGCTCCAACCTCCATTTCCGGAAACTCCTCCAATTCAGGGAAATCAAATATGAAAAAGAAGCGGAGGTGTGGAAAGCCTCCCGACTTTCCAAATGCCCTTGGCAATTCTCTGCACCTCCTGTTCGAGAAGAAGTTCAAACTCACTAGATTGGGCATTGTTTCTAATTCCGGGTAATTACTGGAATCACAATCGACCAAACAGAGGTACCTGAGATTTGCCAAACAACATATCCAGCTTGGCACTGCAAAACAATCTAGTCTGAGATGTTCCAGATCTCTCATTGCACTCATTCTTTTCGGAAACTGCGCAAGATCCGGAGACTGCATTCCACGGATCTCATTTCTGACGTACAGCCGACGCATCTTCTCCAAGGGCGCAAGGATCCCTTCTTTCATCCTCTTCAACTGCGATTCATCCTCAACACAAAACCCTAATTCCTCAATCTCAGCCATCTTCCCAACATCCTCTAACCGTAACACACCGTCTTCTTCCATGGACAGAGACAACCGACAAATTGATCGCAGTGTTCGCAAAGACTCCAGCTTTGATATTCCCTTTGGCATTCGCTCTAACCAGCCTTCCAAATGCCGAAGACACCTCAGTTCACTTATCCATTTGGGTGCCTCACTCCCCATTAATCCCCTGCATTCAGAGACATTAAGGTAAGAGAGGCTCTTCAGACATCTCACACAGTCTGGTACCTTCTCAATCTCTGTTCCCATCAAATTCAACACCTTAAGAAGTTTCATCTCTCCAACGCAAGAAGGCAATATGGAGATATTTGTGTTGCTCAAATCGAGAACCCGCAGAACCCTCATACCAGTAAACAACATTGCCGGAATGTTTCGTCCAATTTGGCTATTGCGGGAGAGCGACAGGGTGCGGACAAGTGTGGGAGAAACAGGACGCCTCTGTGAGATGGCATGCTCATCAATATCTTTCTTGGCCAAAAATAGGCGACAGCAGCTACCACTACCTGCTTTCACAGAGTGCAATCTAGAGAAGGCATCGCCAACAGCAAATGCACATTTATTTTCTCTCGATATAAGTATGGACAAATCCAGCAATAAATCATGAATCTTACAAAACTTGATCAGATTTGCATTTTCCCACACTTCAACCAGACACAGATTGGCAAGCTGATATATACAATCCCACGGATTCTCTCCTGCTGGAATGAATCCTTCTCCCATCCATAGATATAAGAGGTACTCACACTCTATTATCTCATCCTCGGGAAAAAATGAAAGATAAACAAAACAAGCCTTCAGATGTGCAGGCAGGGAGTCGTAACTCAGTTTAAGAATATCCATGACAGGATCGGTAGGAGTGCCTACCATTTTCAGCTTACTCAACTTGGACTGCCAGACCCCTGGCAGTGTAGTGTTCGCCAGAGATGCTGCTGTGGTCTTGATGGCAAGTGGCAAATTCGCACATTCCTTCACGATGTTAAGAGCTACCTTCTCCAGGTACTCTGGCGCTCTGTTTTTCTCAGACTCAGGAAATGCATGAACACAAAACAACTTCCAACTCTCTTCATCTGTCAGACTTTCCATCTCATAAATCTTAGCATTAAGATTTTCAGAAACCTCTCTGCTTCTTGTGCTAACTAAAACTTTGCATTGACAATTAGCTCCGGTTGGGATTCCAAGTTTAGTTAGCAAATCACTTTCTCTAGTAGCCCTCAAAACATCATTTAAAACAATTAGACAACTCTTCCCTTGGATAAATCTATGAATCGACTCTGCTGCTACTTCTTCACTTACTCCACCCTCCTTAATTTCCTTACTTAAATCTCTACTCAATTGAAAGGCTAAGTCACTGAGCAACTTGGAAAAATAATAGAACTGAGAAACTGAAAGCCATACAGATATCTCGTACCTTCCCTTTTTGGGCGTCGTAGACATGCTGAAGAAGATAAGTCTTGCCCAACCCCTCCATTCCAACCACTGCAATAATTGGAAATTGGGGATTTTCTAGCAAATTCGTCACGCCTTCGACCTTGGGCTGTATCCCCGCTGGTTTTGAATCGCTGGGCAGGACACTTAGTCTCGTAAACTGTCGTCTCTGGGATGTATTTGATGATTCTGCCTCTCCTATGTGGGACACCGCAGTATGACCTATATTCAGTTGATTTCCATCTTCAATAACGGAGCTCATTCGGGCTTTGACCTTCTGAATTCTTCTGCCCATTTGATGGCGAAGAATCAATTGATTACAACTGAAAGTGCAAAACTGTGTATTAGTAGCGTACATAGAATCCACAGCACATATTTGAAGTATGTCCTCTGCCTCCCAGGCAACGTCGCCAACTCTGTGAAGCCATTGTTTCACAGACTCCTTTTGTCTACCGCTCTTCTCATCAGCTTCATTTAGAAAATAATTGATTCCCTCTATTTTGGCCTTCAACCATTCAAAGTCTTCCGTGAAGTTCCACACTATGCTTACCTCATTAGTCACTTGTTGAATGCCCATCTCACAAACTTTTCCAACAACACCCTCTGCAAGTGCAAGTATAGACGCCATCTTCAAGTTTTTTTCTTAAGATGAGAAAATAGAATAGCTGAATGCAATTGGAACTTCAAAAGCTTGGCTGCAGTGTGAAAAACATTAGTTACAACAATTCCATATATATAGGCATCTTCTTCTTTACTTGCAATTCCAGAAAAGTTTGGATTCTCTTTCCGTGTTCGGATTGTAGAAAAATATTATCGCATTTTTTAATTGACGGAAGGCATGGGATTTTTTTTTTTTTTTTGGGTTGGTTTTAATTTAATTTTACTTATCAGACAAGACAACTGGGGAATCGGCACTCAGGGGAGACATCTATTGCTATCTTTTTTCATAAAAATATTTTAATATAATATTAAAAATAAAAAAGTTTATATCATCATTTGTCATTAAATCTAGAAAGAATGGGGAAGACCATAAGTTAAACACTCCAAAACAAACATAAAAATCAAAGATACTTTTGAAATCACATTCAATTTTTTTATTTTATTTAAAATAATTTCACCTAATTTAATTATTTTATTTTTAATAATATATTTAAAAAATATATATTTTTTTATTTTATAATTTTAAATTATTAAAAAAAATCATAAAATTACTTTAATGTAATATCAAAAATAAAAAAGTTTACATAATTATTTGTCATTAAATCTAGAAAAAAATAGGGAGACTATAAGTTAAGCATTCCAAAACAAACATACAAGTCAAAGATACTTTTGAAATCACATTCAATTTTTTTATTTGAAATCATTTCACCTAATTTAATTATTATATTTTTAATAATATATTTAAAAATTATTATTTTTTTATTTTATAATTTTAAATTATTATAATATTTTGATATGTCAATTTTTATTTATTTTTATATCTTATAATTTATTATTTAGTATCAAGTTAATATGCAAGTAAAAATAATGTGAACAGATTAAATTTGATTTTAATGTATGGTGTGATTCCATTATGTTCAAATATGACCAAATATCGCCTCGGCCCCCCAAAACCTGGCAAAAAAAAATTAAAAAAATGATCAAATAGAATATTTAAAAAATATTATTTTCCTCAAATTTCTAAATAGAATATTTAATAAATATTATCTTTCTTAAATTTGGAGAGTTTATTTTCATAGATATTATGAAACAAAATAATCTCAACTTAAACATTATATCAAAAATAAAATCACTTCTATGTGGGGTAATCTCATTCATATGTATATAAAAGGTTTCAATTTGCTAGTTTTTGTTAAATGGGCAAGATTTCTAATTCTTTTTGTTAATTGATCTATTTAATGAAATACTTGTAGATGTCTACTACATCTATTTTTATACAATTTTGAAACAAAAATATGAACAAAGAAAATAAAGACAACACTCTAGAATTTTTGCCTAAAAAACTCTTTTGAGGGAAACATTATGCCAATATAAATAAATGTATATAAATATATTTCTTTCCTTACCTTTAACTTATCTTAAACAGAAGTCAAGTTTTATATTTTAAAAAAGAAATAATTTTTTAAAAAAAAGGTAAGTTAAGATAAACATAATACTTTAAAAAAGAAAATATAAAATATTATACAATGTGTTATGATCTATTAATTTTTATTATTAAAACTTGTTATATTAAAATTTTATTGTTAAATGATGTTGGAATGGTCATAATAGCTTATTGTTCAATCATAAGAGTTTTAAATCATTCTTTCTCCTCACACTTTATCTTCACATAACTTTCCATTTAATGGAGATATAATGGTAAGGTGCCTTAATTTTGTAATTCAATGGTTGTTTTGAAAAAAATATGGAGTTTGTTAGATGCACTTTTAAAAAATAATTTATTCTTTATTGTATTTTGTTTTATTTAATTTAATTTTTTTATATTATATATTGATATAGATATATGTTAAATTTTCTTTCTATATATATTGAGATAAATCAACATAATTTTTTACAATTTTTTTAAATACTTTGGAAAAAATCTTTCTCTTGTTTTCATATATTTATTTACATATTTATATTAAGGGTAATAGTTTGATGGGAGAATAGAATGAATTTGGGTTGAACTTTATATTTTATTGAGGAGATGAGATTTCTTTGGTTACCTTTAAACTTATTTTAAATAGAAGTCAAGTTTTATATTGTACTAAGGAGATAAGATTTTTGTGCTCAATTTAACTTACCTTGATGAGCCTTTTTTTGGTCCAGTTTTGGGTAGAATCTATAGTCTATTTGCTCATAGATGTCATGGACTTTAATGCTTAAGTGTTGGTATTGGCATAATGTTTCCCTCAAACCATTGACATTTGATATTATCCTATCTTTGCAAGTTTTAATGATATTTGGCATAATATGTGGGTCATCTATATTGATTTTGCATGTGATTGATGAATGTTTCTTAGAGTGGTTATAGATGTGCAGTTATTATGCGTAATAACCTTGACATGTAGATTTAATATGCCAAGTTGAGGAAGACACCGCTAGCTGGGCATGCACCATAACGTCCAACTGAGAAATAGCTCCAAGTCAAAGGCAGCTGGCAGCAAAGATTCTTCATGCAACTAAACGTAACCACCTTGCAGTGGACCTTAATGATCGAGCATGCATGGGAATTACCGCTATGCTGGATCTGCGCTTGACTTGCATGTCTGACCAGATTCCATGCATGCATAACCGCCATCACTCCACTTTCCCCTATTTTCCCTAAATGGTGTCCTCCCAGTTGTGGAGTTGACTGCCTTATTTAGCTATAGTATAAATAATGATTTGATGCTCCTTCTTTAGAGATTGCACAATTTGACATTGTACTCTCATTCTCTAGTTTTAGTAATACATATACATTATTCCTTGTATGCATGATTTACAGTGAATGAAATAAAGTTATGAGTTTGAGCATCTGAGTTCTTGTTAGTTTAGAGGATACTTATCCAAGGGGGCCCACTTGGTGAGTAATTCATCTTCTTAGTTTAGCTTTATTTTAGCATTACTTATTGTTTAGTGCTTAGAAATATGACATTGACTATTCCTACAACCACTAGAATTCCATTCTATGACTATTCCTGTAGCCAAGTAGATAGAGTAACTTCCTATTTTTCATTCAAATTTTAATTCTTGCTTTGCATTTCAACTTAGCATAGTTGTTGGTTGATGTTCAGCATTGCTTTATTTCCCTTTAAGCAATTTACTTTCAGTATGGTGTTTCTTAGTTGTAGAGTGCAATGACTACTTGAGCCCCTAGTGCACATACCGTGTTGACTCATTTCAAGTTCACATCCCTGGGTTGACAAGTTAAATGCACCTTCATGATGATTGAATAAATATTCAAGTTAGATGTTAAGTCTCTAAATCATGTTTGTAAAGGCTTAGTTATGAAATCATTGTAGGATGCCAACATTTTTGCTGTCATTGTCAGGGATGGTGTCAAGCTAGGAAGTCTTTTGGAGTCATTGGTAGTTTTTCTTGTTGTAGTATTTCTAGAAGTTGTTCTTAACATATCCTCATTTAGGAAGTAATGACCCCCTTTATTCTTTACCAATTCTTTGTGTGAGCTAACTAATAGTGAGTGACACTGCATGCATAGAGGAAGGAGAAGGGATGCTTATGGGAGATTTCTTCCTAACAATCCTCGTCCATTCCAACTAGTTGAGTACCAGAACCTACCAAAAGAAGAGGAAGAAGAAGATCCACACCCCTTTGCTAATGCATATCCTAGCCTGACTAGTTTTGAAATCTCCTCTGAAGATCAAAATCAGTTTGAGAACCCATTTGTCTTGGAACAACATCAAGTAGGCATGGGTGATGCAAATAGGAACAGACAAAACCAACTAGCTTTTCCTTTCCCATTCCCCATCAAAATGAATTTGACAACATCAAGAACATTCCTGCCTCAACACTCCCCAAGTTTTATGGACTTGTGACAGAAGATCCTGATACCTTCTTATTTGAGTTTGCCATACTTTGCAAGAGTTATAATTATACTACTGATGCCTACATGCTTAAGTTATTTCCCACTACCTTGAAAGAGGCTGCATTAAGATGGTTCATGAGCCTAGGCAGGGATACTGTGGAAACTTGGGAAGACATGAAGACAAGATTCCTTTAAAAGTATAATGAATACTACAAGGGTAGTGACATGAGAGGAGGTGACATTTTCAGGATGCAACAAAAGGAAGATGAGAGCTTGGAAGACTACATTGCAAGGTTCTTTTTTTTCTTGCAAAAGACCCCACATCATGCACTTAATGAGGACTCATAAAAGTTGCTTTTCCTGAGAGGAATTAATGACAACTGTAACGATGCCTTGGACCTCATGGAAAGAGGAGATATCTCTCAAGTTCCTTGGGAGGACATCAAGAAAATATGATAGAACTACTCTAGGACAACTTCAAAGAAAGGGAGAGCTTATCAATCTTCCATGGGTAAGTCAACCACTGATGGAGTTTCAAGAGTGGAGATCACTCATTTGCTGGCAGATTTCAAGCAAGATATTATCAACAATCTAGCTACTCAGCTAGATACATTTTAGGCCAAAAAAAAGCAAGAGGAGGAAAATATGATGTTGACAGAGCATTGTCCTCACTGCAGACAAAAGAAGGACTGCAAATGTAAGATGGTAGGTAACCTAGAAAGCAAGTAGATTCCACCCAAGTTCAAGTAAATTCATATTGAAGAAGACCAAGTCTACTATGTTGCACAAAGGAAGCCTTGGGCTCTAAGACAAGGTATGCCACCAGATCCACTATCCTATGTTGGGCCATATTTTAACTCTTATTCATCTGGTAATCAATGGCAACCCCCATATCCACCTAGTTATGGAGGATATCCACCACAGCCTTGGAGTAACCCTCCAAATGCTTGGCCCAGTTATCAGAGTTCTCCACCTTAGTGGAAACATCCTCAAGGGAATTGGAAGCAATTTCAAGGGTACTGGCAACCACCTCTAGGAAATTGACAGCAAACAAATCAATGGAGAGGAGGACAAAAATGGCCTACCCAGACAACTAGTTACATGCAGCCACCTTCTCAGCCCCAACAACCTGCTATAATGCCTCCACTTGCTAATCCAAGCTCAAATGCACCTAAACCAACTCAACTATTAGCTCAACCCACACCAAATCCTAATAAAAAACAACAACATCAACCTGCATACTCTGCTGATTCAAATCAATTTACTGCATATGTTGTGAATGTAAGTGACATCCACTTGCATTTAGGAACTACTCTATCAGTCCCTCCCAAGCCAATTATCACTAAAATTCCTACAAAAGAGGAGGAGGAGGAGCCCCTGAATGATCTTATTCAGCCAAGTGCACCTAACAATCTTGAACCAATTCAATCTAGGCAAATTGAACAAGAACCACCATTCCCTCAGATATTGGAAGTTTCCAAGAAGAAAGAAGAGGAGGATACCACCTTTGACATCTTGGACCAACTAAAGCATATATGTGTTCAAATACTACTATTCCAGGCCATAAAGGATGTTCCAATCTATGACAAAGCTATCAAGGAAGCTTGTCTTAAGAAGCTAGGAAGAAAGAAGAGAGACCCAACTATAGTTCATGTGGTGGGCCAGTTAGTTGACACCATGTTGGGAAAAGTGACTATTCCCAAATATAATGACCTAGGAAGTCCTGTGGTAGCAGATGTCATAAACGGGATCCAAGTGAAGAATTCTCTAATTGATTTAGGGGCAACAATCAATGTGATGATCAAAGACATCCTGCAACAACTAAACATTGCAAGTATGAGATCTACTCCTACTATCCTGCAACTTGTTGATAGCTCTGATGTTAAACCTGATGGTGTAGTGGGGAATCTTGTGGTAGTTCTGGATTCCTAGGAATACCCATCATATTTTATGATTCTTTCTCCTAAGGCTACACTACGAGGGTATCCTATCATTCTTGGAAGGCCTTGGTTGGAAACTATAGATGCATACATTGGATGTTGGTTAGGTGACATGACCATTTCAGATGGAAGGAGTAGTAAAATTTTTGTTCTTTATCCACCTGCTCAACCATCTCATGATGAAGATGATTCCATATGGCCACAAGTTGGTGAAGAAGCTGAGGAATTTAATTCTGTAGTGCAACTTATGATGCTAGGAAGAAGCTCTTTCATGCAACTCCAAGATAAAGATGAAGTATTGGCTAATCTCATTCAGAACTATTATGAAGTGGAGGAGGCATCATCTTCTGCTTCGGTCAGGACACTTCTGCTTGCTCTTCTTGTAGCCACTGTTCTTGTAGACATTCTTCATGTAGATGATCTTCCTGCAGCTACTGCTCCTACAGACAAACTTCCTACAGCAATAGGTATGTTCCATACATTGTTGTCACACAAACTAAAGGTACCTTGTGTTAATGAAGCAACTATGATAGAGTTAACTACACAAGTCCAGGTGTTGGAAGGAAAATATCTGAATGTTAATAGTAAATTGAATGAAGAGCAACAACTGTTATTGGAAAACTTATTAAGGGCCCATCAGCATCTATTTGCATGGGATTATCATGATATGAAGGGATTAGATCCTAAAATTTGTACCGCAAAATTTATATCAAAGATGATTGAACTCTAGTAAGACAACCACAAAGAAGGATTAACCTTGCACTAAGAGAAATTGTGAAGGGAGAATTGCAGAAATTGCTAGATGTAGGATTTATCTACCCCATTTCTGATAGTTAGTGGGCATCTCCATTAGTGATTGTGCCTAAGAAAAGAGGAAAATGGCGAGTTTGTGTTGATTATAGAGAACTTAATGCTACCACCAAGAAGGATCACTTTCCTTTACCCTTCATTGATCAAGTTTTGGACACCCTTGCAGGAAAGCAATACTTCTCTTTTCTAGATGGATTCAACAGCTACAATCTGATCCAAATTGCACTAGAAGACCAGGAGAAGACCACCTTTACTTTTCCATGTGGGACCTATGCCTATTCGGTACTCCCATTTGGCTCATGCAATGCACTTGCAACTTTTCAGAGGGTAGTCATTAGCATATTCTTAGACATTTCTCATGATTGCATGGAGATTTATATGGATGACTTCACCACTTATGGTGCTGATTTTAATCAAGCATTGGAGAATCTCAAGGGATTCCTACAGAGATGTGAGGATCAAAACTTGTCCTTAAATAGTGAAAAGTGCTTCATGATGATGCAAGAAGGTGTAGTTCTTGGAAACTATATATCCCACAAAGGGATTCAAGTAGATCCTGCAAAAAATGAGGTAATCACAAATCTGCCTACACCTGCAAAACATAAGGATGTTAGGAGTTTCTTGGGTCATGCATGATATTATAGGTGATTCATCAAGGATTTTAGCAAGGTAGCAACACTATTATATACCCTTCTCACTAAAGATGTTGAATTTCAGTGGACTGAAGCTTGTGACAAGGAATTTTTTGACTTGAAGACAACTTTGACTCATGCTCCTATACTCAAGGGACCCAATTGGGAGCTTCCTTTCCACATCCACATTGATGCATTAGATTATGCCATAGGAGTAGTCTTAGGGAAGAAAGATGGAGCTATTGAAAATGCTATTTACTTTGTCAGTAAAAATTTGCAAGGAGTTGAATTCAATTATACAGTGACAGAGAAAGAAATGCTGGCAGTTATCTATGCACTGAACAAATTCATACATTACATAATGGGCTACCAAATCTTTGTGTACACTAATCATGCAACCATTAGGTATCTCATGAATAAACCTTTGATCACAATTAGATTGACAAGATTGTTATTGTTGATGCAAGAGTTTGATATAACCATTGTGGATAAGCTAGGGAAGACCAAAGTTGTTGCAAATTTTCTTTCAAGGCTGACTACATCAGAAGACAATTGGCCCATAGATGAATCTTTCCCTGATGGGCATCTATTTTCTCTTAGTGTACAAACACCCTGGTATGTTGATATAGCCAATTACTTGGTTACAGGTAGAGTTCCTTCTCACTTCTCCCCGAAAGAGAAAATGACACTCATTGAAAAATCTTTTCCTTTCTTTTGGATTGTTGGATGTTTGTTTTATACTGGACTTGACTATGTCATGAAAAGATGTGTAAGAGAAGATGAGACATGTGATATTTTGAATGCATGTCACAATGAACCATGTGGAGGAAACTTTGCAGCCAAGAGGACAACAATGAAGGTTTTGAATACAGGGTATTACTGGCCAACACTCCACAAGGATGTAGGAAGGTATACCAGAAAATGTGATAGATGTCAAAGAATGGGCAGACCAACCAGATCTGATGAGATGCCACTCTTCCCTTAGGTAGTAATCACTACCTTTGACAAGTGGGGATTGGATTTTATGGGACCAATTGACCCTCCATCAAATGGCAAGTCTTATATATTGGTATGCACTGATTATGTGACAAAATGGGTAGAAGTCAAGGCCATGAAGCATGCAAGAGATAACAAGGTTGCAAAGTTTCTTTATGAAGATATTTTCACTAGATATGGATTCCCTAGAGAAATAGTGACTGATCAAAGGGCACAATTCACATCAAATCTTGTTGTAGCACTAATGAATGAGTATAATATAAGGCACAGGAAGTCTACTCCTTATCATCCTCAAGCTAATGGTCAAGTTGAGGTGACCAACAGAGAGCTTGAAGCCATTCTGACTAAAATAGTGGCTATCCATAGGAAAGATTGGGCAAATAGATTACCAGAAGTTGTTTGGGCCTATAGGACAACATGGAAAACAACTACAGGCTTCACCCCATTTGAGTTGCTGTATGGAAATACAACTATGATGCCAATTGAATTTGAACATAAAACTCTGTGAATTGTAGTGGATTTAGGGATGAATATTTCTGAAGCACAATAAGAAATAATCATGTAGCTAAATGCCTTGGAAAAATTAAGAAGAGCAACCCTACAACATACAAAAGTACTATAGAATCAACAAATCAAGTGGCGTGAAATTTTTATCAAGGACAAGAAGTTTAAACCAAGAGATTGGGCTTTGCTCTATGATTCAAGATACCTAGACAATGCAGGAAAATTACAGAAAAGGTGGCTAGGACCATATCAAGTTACTGAGGTCTTTCCTAATGGAGCTATTCAACTCACCACCATTGACCCTGTCAGGTTCAAATTACTTGTCAATGGCCATTGCCTCAGATTATACCACAAGCCAGCCTCTAAAGAAGAGTTCCAGCAGCAATTCACAAAGCACTCAAAGCTTCCTATAGCCAAAGGTAGTGGACCTACTATCCCTCCTTCAGCCTAATTGAGGTATGTACTTTTCATAATAAAGACTTTCACTTGCATGGAAGTCCATTTCTTCATCATCTGCCCATCCACCCATCCATCACTACCTCTCTCTCTCTCTTCCATCACTTCATTCCAACTCACCTCATTCCGCCTCATCTTCATTTATTGCTCAATTCATTTTCCAACAAGGCAAGCGTCACTTTATCTGCATTCTTTGCAAAAAAATTTCCACACATTTAGGTATGTACACATCAATTGCTATCTTTAATCATCTTTTAAGTGTGTTAATTTAATTATTGTACGTTAGTATGGATGTTCACATAAAATGCCATCATTACTTGTCACTCATCACTCCCATCTCACACATGTGGACACATGTCCAAATTTAGGTTGGGGGGAGGGGAACGAAAAAGCTACAAATATTTTATGAATTTATTGCCCATGTGTCAATCATATTAGGTTGTGTAAGAAATTTTAAAAATAAGTTGATTTGAAACATGAGCAAGAGATCCTGCAGCAATAGCCAAAACTGGAGTAGGAGTTCCTATAGCCACAACAAGAACAAGAGTCCCTACAACCCGAGTCCATGCAAATAGTGCCATATAAGGAGCCGCCATCAACAAAAAGACTGGTAGGCATTCATAATCCTCCTAGTTTTACAATACATGTAGCAATTTTAAAAGAGAAATACAAAGAAGGGAGGAATAATGGAAAAAGGTATAAACAACAACAAAGGAGGAAATTGTGAGGAGATGTTTATCCTAGAGATGGAATAGTTTGACTGATGAGCTAAAATAGGCTAAGCCTCATTCCATCCAAAATTATGTTGCAACATTAAAAATAATTGAGAGACATATTCAGATTGGGAGAACTTAGGGACGACATTGGCTTCCCCTGAATTTTCAGCCACCCGTGCTCATGTGGCCTATGCCAAATTTCAGATTCTACCAGTATGACATTGTTGTAGAAAGACAAAGATGGAACAGGTTTGACAGATTGGGAGGATTTTATTGGGACCTTGACTCATGTATTGCAGCCACTAATGTTGGGAAGCTCTTAGTTACAAATTTCAGAACTTTGGCCAAGCAGAAGAACAACTCTTCCCTTGCTGGAGGACCAACCAAATGTTAGGTTGGGGGGAGTGATGAGCCTAGTTTTTGGTCCAATTTTGGGTATAATATATAGTCTATTTTCTCATAGATGTCATGGAATTTAATGCTTAAGTGTTGGTGTTGGCATAATGTTTCCCTCAAACCATTGACATTTGATATTATCCTATCTCTACAAACTTTAATGATATTTGGCATAATATGTGGGTCATCTATATTGATTTTGCATGTGATTAATGAATGTTTCTTAGAGTGGTTATGTGCAGTTATTATGCGTACTGACCTTGACATGCAGATTTAATACACCAAGTTGAGGAAGACACCGCTAGCTGGGCATGCACCATAACGTCCAACTGAGAAATCACTCCAAGTCAAAGGCAACCGGTAGCAAAGATTCTTCATGCAATTTAACGTAACCGCCTTGCAGTGGACCTTAATGATCGAGCATGCATGGGTGTTACCGCTATACTGGATCTGTGCTTGACTTGCATGTCTGACCAAATTCCATGCATGCATAACCCCCATCACTCCACTTTCCCCTATTTTCCCTAAATGGCGTCCTCCCAGTCGTGGAGTTGACTGCCTTGTTTAGTTGTAGTATAAATAATGATTTGATGCTCCTTCTTCAGAGGTTGCACGATTTGACATTGTACTCTCATTCTCCAGTTTTAGTAATATAGATACATTACTCCTTGTATGCATGATTTACAGTAAATGAAATAAAGTTTTGAGTTTGAGTATATGAGTTCTTCATAGTTTAGAGGATACTTATCCAAGGGGCCCCACTTGGTGAGTAATCTGTCTTCTTAATTTAACTTTAGTTTAGTATTACTTGCTATTTAGTGCTTAGTTAGAAATATGGAATTGACTGTTCCTGTAGCCACTATAATTCCATTCTATGACTGTTCCTGCAGCCAAGCAGACAGAGTAACTTCCATTTGTCATTCAGATTTTCATTCTTGCTCTGCATTTCAACTTAGCATAGTTGTTGGTTGATGTTCAACATTTGCTTTATTTCCCTTTAAGCAATTTACTTTCAATATGGTGTTTCTTAGCTGTAGAGTGCAATGACTACTCAAGCCCCTAGTGCACATACTGTGCTGACCCATTTCAAGTTCACATCCTTGGGTTGACAAGTTAAATGCATCTTCATGATGATTGAATAGCTATTTAGGTTAGATGTCCAGTCTTTGAATCATGTCTGTAAAGACTTAGTTATGAAATCATTGTAAGAGGCCAACATACCTTAAATAAGAAATTTCTCATGAATTGCACTCTATTACTTTTCTTTTTCTTTTTAATTTTTTTTATTTAATATTAAAAATATAAATGAGTATATTTTGAAACCAAAAAATATATTTTATAATTTTTTTTTTGAGTTAATCTAAAGATTTTTAGGGATAGAAATTGTAAAGATAAATAATGCATATATCTTGTATTTACATCCTTCATTTAATGTGGGTATTCTAAGCATTTGTATTGGCACTCAATATTGATTGATATGTAATTTTCATTAGTCTTGTTTTCTTTCTAACCATACAAAATGTGAACTTACCCTTACCTAGAAATTTGATAACTCCAAAATTATCATTTCTTAAATTATTAAGTTGAATGTGACTACATAGAAATGACTCAAATGAATTATGCATTATGGATTTGATTATCATCTTCAAAATTCAAAATTCTCTCTAGACTCCCAATACATTGACTTTTATATGAAACCATTCAAATTGTGTGCCTATTAAAAAAATTACCTAGTTGATAAAATCATTTCCTACATAACCCCATGAGAGAAAAGCATGAATACAAGCTTTAAAAATCAACATAAAGTAAATATCTAAGATATGCATAAGATATACCCTAAAAAATACTCAAGAATGAAAAAAAAACCTCCAAAATAATCCACAATCAATGTATTACTCATCAATAAAAAAATTAAAATACAATTATAGAGTCTCCATAAATACTTTTGAAACATTGAAAGCTCCTTTGATGAATCCTTTATGTTGGAGGATATGTGTCTAGATACAATCACGCATTAACAAAAAAATCATTGCTTTAATAGGTTTCTAGTAGTGTTAGTTTTGGTTAGTTGCTTAAAGAGGATTTTCAAAAATAGTTTGTGTAATCTAATGATGCCATCTTCTAGAGGAGCTTAATTGGTATATGTAGGTCCAATTTGATGAAGAGTGCACAAAATTTGGCTAAGTAATGGCTTTGCAGGTTTGGGTCTAAAACAAGTTGTGAACTTTTAGGTTGTTGTTTAACCTACCTTGCAATAATTTTTTTTGCTATGGGACTTTGAAGATAATATTTTAGAACTGACTATTTCAATAGGTTCCTAAGTATTTGACTGGTTTTGATGTGTTTACTACACAATCAACAATGGAAGGTTTGTCTATACTATGAAAAACTCTTAGTCAAGTGAATCAAATTATATTGACCTATACTTTTAGTTGGTTCCAATAAATTTTCTCTCAAATTGGTATTGTTGGATTTTCCAAATAGATAGAATTTTAGGGTCATCTAGCCTATGAAAATCCCTTGTTATTTGCCTCTTTTGGGAATTTCATGTTTTACAAAAGTCCACAGGTTCTTCTTCACAATCAAAAGTTTGTAAGGAAAACCAAGTGCATGGAACATTGAAAAGTTAAACAAACCAATTTAAATGAATATTTTCACTAATGACATCACATGATGTTAGTCAAATTCAATAGGATGCTGACATCACTATGTATGGATTGTAGAGTTTTGTTGACCAAATAATCTTGAAGTAGGATTTCTTGTGTGAACTAGTCATTTGTAGGTTTTCCACATGCATCTACATTTGTAGCTTTTTATATTTCTACTGTACTTGTGAACTTTCATCTTGGTAGTGAACTTCAACATTTCTACAATGAACTAGTGGTTTTAACAACCAAGATAAAATCTAATTTGATTTCCTAGCCACTAATGGATAAAATGAATATGATTACACACATTTGGGGATCTTGAAAAGTTGTAGAAATGGTGATAATAATCAAGAACACTTTGAATGTATCCACATAATAGAATTCTAATACTAGACATTAAGGTTTTATTGTATTTTTTATCAAAATATTAATTTTATGTTGAATATATGTATTTGGCTATGTGATTGGGAAACTCAATAGGATTCCTTGACCTCAATTACATCAAATGGTATCAAAGTGAGGTTTTGAGATCAAAAGTCTATTTTGATTATGTTAAGATAAGAAAACCTAGATAAATTTTGCACATGGGTAAGGAAGAGAAAGAGAATACCTACAAATATAGAGGGTTTGTGAAGAAATGACAGAGAGGATGTGGCTGAAGAGGAGAAACACTACAATCTAGTGATATTTCTATTGTTGAAATATTATGAGAAATACAAAGATTAGGATTGCACATTGATGATGTTAATGAGTAGGAAGAGGAAGAAGTGACAGAAGGAGGAGTTGAAGCTAATGAATCATAGATGAAGTAGACCAAAGAGAAGAAATATTCTTAAGAGAAATATCTAAAATCAATAGAAAACCAAATATTCATCCTCCAACCTACAATGACAGTTTGAACCTTGAAGATATTATAGAATGGATATAAAAAATGGAGAATTATTTTGACTTTGAATTGTAGAGTAAGGGGATTCATCACCCCCAAGGCTTTGGGTCACGCGAGAGCCTCAAGGAATGAATTTCCCTAAACTACCTCAAATTGACTAATGAATTAAGAAAGGAAATATGGGATGAAAGGGAAGGGTAAACAAGACCTTATTTCCCTTCTGATAATGATAGGTGCTTTCAAAAAATAGGTAAGAAGACTACAAGGGTCTCAAAATATGAATCAGATAGCTCTCTGTTTGAGGACAGTAGCACGAGAACTTAACTTTAGCACACCATGTTGGAGTCTTAGGGATGCGTTGGAATCCTATACAGATAGAAGGTTGGATGACAGATAGAAACAAACAAGGTCTACTTGTGACCTGAATGTTATAGTTTTTCAATTTGATAGAAAAGTAAAGGAATGTGAAGTACAACAAGAAGAATACTATAAAAGCTACTCTAATAGCGAAATGACAAAGAAAGAAAAATAATTCCAACTTACTCGAGGTCTATTTTGCTAGCTATCTCCAAGAAAATGAACAACACCTACACACATAGTAATAGGAAAAATTTCGGGGTTGTGTTTGGAACTTTCCTTATTCAAATCCCTATTTCAGTGTTCCCACCTCCACGAATTTAGCCACTAGACAATGATATTATAGAAAAGTGATAAAGAAGTAGATAGAGAAGACACAATAAAGTAGAGAGCAATGACAACCTAGATGTTACTAGATATAAGAACGATAAGGTAAATAAGAAAGTAAGAAAATAGACACAATATCACCTTCCCTTCTCCAAAAGAGGAAGGAGAGCAATATCACCATGCCAAGGAGGTAGAGCTTCATGAACCTTCAATGCAAATGGTTTTGGAGAAAGAAGAGGCTATAGAAACCAAGTAGAAAACTAGTAGCAACAAGAGATAGTGAGAATGAAGCAAGAATAATCTTGAAAATAATCAAGAAGTGTTCTAGAATGAGAGAGATTGATCTTGAGAGTGTAGAGGTGAATAGAGAGAGTGATAGAATGAATTTTGAATGGATAAATGGAGGTAAAGATTCATTTTTTGTCGGTCAATAGTCAGTAGGAGACATTACTTCCACAAGAAATTAAGAAGCATAATGTTTCAATGGATTCTAGAGGCATGAATTTGTCAGGATGGCAGGGTGGCACACAGACATCCACACGGAGTGCATGTCCTTGATAAAAATTCCTCCACTGACACAAAAAAATAGGAACACGTGGGAAAATTGGGATGAAGGTGGTGGGTTTTTGCATCATCAAACTTGTAAAGCTAAGGTAAGGGTAAATTAATGGGAAATTTACCTAGGTGCAAATTTATGTCATTACATTTTATCCCCACTTAAGCAAGAATACGTGTCAATGCATATGTGAGCTAAAGTAGATAGAGGTTGAAGAGAATATACCGATATCATCAAGGAAGCATATCTTCAATTTGATGTACCTAGAAATGAAAGAGGGAGGTCCACTAAGATGCAAATATGGCATGGGTCTTTGATCTTGCAAAGCTAGCTGTGATCTCACCACAAACATGTTAGGTGAAAAATACAATCATAAGAAACATTCGTAAGACACAAGAAGAAACAATCCAACACGATAAGCCTATGGCTAATACAAACTATATTGCAGGATAGTCACAAAAAAGGCGGGTCTATTCAGGTTTCCCCAAAGCTAGACATTGAGATATAAGATGTCTGACACCAAGAAACATGACATCAAATGTTAGATAAAAGAAACACTACAAAATACTAAATAATTATTTTGAGAAGAAAGCTCTCAGAGGGGGTTACTTTGGCAAGGAGCCCTTCAAGACACCAGGGGGCCCATTGAAAGGAACACTCCAATTGAGAGACACCACATTTTCCACAAGTTATTATGTCATCAAGGAATCCTTTTGAAAGATATTTCATCAAGTAATTCATCAGAAATAATTCTCCTTTTTCAAAGGAAATTTTTTAGACTTTCATTTTAGAAAAAGTGCTCCTTTTTCAAAGGAAAATTTTTAGACTTTTGCATATGGGATCCTTTTCAAAAGAAAATTTCATCTAGGATTCCTAAGAGAATACAATATTTTAGAAAATAGGAGATTTCAATAAGGGATTATTTCATCAAGGAATTCATTTTAAGGAAATTTTTACACCAAGAAATCCTTTTGAAATAATTTTCCTTATTGAAGATTAGAAAAGCATGGTAGCCCCCCCTTAGGATGGTGTGTGTTGCACAAAGGAGCACTTGACATCCTAAGGAGAGAAAGGAGAGGTAGAGATGTTGTGACATGTAACACATGAGGAGATGTATTCATGGTATGTTGTCACACATGTGAGGGGAAGCACCTAAGAACCACAACATCAAGAAGCAGAAAAGTAGGGACAAAGAAATCAAGAGACAGTGGGATCTAAGAATTCAGGGTCAGATCTATTCATGAATACAAATAGATTGTATAATATGGTATACGTATGAATGGTCATCAATCCCCAAATTTATCTGAACATGAAGATAAAGTAAAAATAAAAATTGGTTCAACATGGAAGAAGGCCTAAATGCCCCCAACACTTTGCATCATCTCTAATATTGAAAATAAATTTTACGACATATAGATGAATGATGATACAAACAAAAGAAGTGAATGAAAAAATATTCACACATGTATTTAAGTACCTACAAGGGTAGCAAGATTCCTCCAAGTAGGATGAAAAACATAAAAAGAAAAGCACGAGGGAACATAAACACATAAAGAAATCTAATCTACAAATGTAGAAGAGGTACCACCCTTGTCCTCATCAAATAACATGCCATTCTTCTCCCAATCTAGATCATTGTAAGGGTAGGGTGGATGTGATTGTAAGGGTAGGATAGTGAGGGTAGTACCCTTTGACTCGCTTGCAACAAAGGCCAAGGAAGAAGGCCCCTCATAGTCTTCTTCACCGAGCTCTTATGAAGCAAAGGTCATTGATCTTGCAAAAATTGAGGAGAGAGATGAGATGTCATCCATTGAATTGAACATGCACTTTATTGAAGTTCCTTGTTGAAATTGGGTGGGATAAAGGTTATGCAATCGAGAGTCACCACCAACCTCAAAAAGAGGGTAGTGACTAGCTCTGGGGAAGAGGGGCCATCTCCACCATGAGGATGACTTAGGCCAAGACAAAACCAACTTCCAAATAATGTGAACCCTTCTTTCGACCTCCACTCACAACGAGGTCATCCTTCAACTTGCAGTTCAACAGAGGATGTGGAATCCCCACAAAAGAAGTGGAAGTGGAGGAGGAAGAAGAAAAAGTCACAATATACACCATTATATTCAGCATGACTATGGTCTGTGAGAAAGGAGGGATGTCTAGGAGGGACATCAAGAGAGGGGGCTCCATGGAGGGAGTGATGGAAACTTGCACCCTTTTAGGGTGAGGATCATCAGGACTCATCAGAGGATTTGAAACTAAGGCAGAGGTCATGGGAACCAAGGTAGAAATAGGATGGTTCCACAATAGTGTGTCTCACTTTCAGGACATGCTGATTTTTGCCTGAAATCTCTTTTTTTTAGAAAAACTAGTGATTCAAGCCTTGAGAGGTTCCATCTAAATGTTTTTAATTGAAGAGGGATAGATAAGACCCTTTAAATCAAAACCCCTTGGATAGAACCCCTCTATCATTAAATCATAACCACAATGGAGTCTCCTTCACACCTATCGAAATGCTAGAAAAAAACACTTTTTATTCACTTTTTGAGGGACTAAATAATGTCATTTATAAATTATGCTTTACAAGATTGTAGCCCTTGAAATTAGCTTTCCAACAAGTATAGTTTTGATATGTTTTCATTTTATCATGTAGTTAATTTTTAAATTTTAATGAACATAGGTTTTTGTTCGAACATAAAAGCTTTTCGTTTTGTAAAGGTGGAAAAATAGTAAACCATTGTAAAAGAAATTCAAAAAATACCCTTTCCCTAGGTATTGATGTCCTTATTTCACCAAAAAAAGAAAAAAAGGATTTCGATATATACACAAGTTAGGTTCTATGACACACATGTATGTCCAAATTATAGTTACAGTGACTTCAAAAATTAATTAAAAAAATATATATGTAACAAAAAAATATGAAAAAATATCCTTTCCCTAGATATTGATGTTGAGAATATATATTTCAAAAATTATAATTTTATCCTTTATAATTTTTTTTTATGTTGTATGACACAAAGATTACTTTATGAAAATGTTATTTAAAAAAAAAACTACTTATTGAAAGAGATGTTGAAATATTCATGATTTATTTTGGAATTTAAAAAAAAAATATATATTTGGAATCTACACATAATTTCCACAATTCACTAGTTTGCATCATCTTCAAATTCTTAATGGTTTAGCTGCTATAGGTCTCAAAAGATGAAGATTCAATTACAAATATTGATGTGAATGTTGTAATGCCCTGCCACGCAACCCTAGAGGAAGTTGGAATTAACTACTCAAACGTACTAATTTTTTTTTGTTTAAGTACAAAAACATGCAAGATCACTATCCATTGCCAACAACCTCTAAGGTTACGAGACTGGGATTACTTAAAACCCAAACAAGAAACATGAATTGAAAACATCACATTTAATTACTTAATAAATTAAGTACACACACATTCCAAACATGATAAATTACACCAAAGCATAAGAGATACCACATGATTCCAATAATATGAATTATAATATGATTACAACACACATTCCCCGAAATGAGGTAAATCCAAAAAACAAGGTTAGAAATTACATCTTCCACCTCAATACAAAGAGGGGTAATAAATTACAATAATAATAAAAGAATAAGCAGGAAAGCACTGGATCCCACGAGCTCTCCAACTGGAAACCTCATCCACATGAACAAGAAGATGAACCAATAGATTAAGGTGCACGTACCACCCAACCATGTGATCCTCGAAGGCTCACCCCCCGTGCTAGGAGATAGTAACAAGGAATCCTAGACAAGACCATCAACCTCTAGACACAGGATAACTCACACTGACACATCCAATCACATGAACCATACAACCATAAGGATAAAACAAGTACAACTCTAACATCACTGACATAAGTCACATTGCTTCGAGAAATAAAATAGATTGAGTATGATAAGAAAACCATACACATAAAACCAAATACCAACTGTTGTCGTAGAAAGAGTGTCATCACACAGCTCATCATGGGATATCCTCTAGGAATCTTCCTAGGCTCTGCCCCCCACTATGAGTTGTCCTGGTGGCCTCTACTGAATCTTGACACCCATACTCACTCATGCAAAATCAAATACCTTTCATAAGGACAAGATAGATGAACTTTCCATTCCAGGCCTTCCCGTCTCATCCCAAGTCTATACAAGCCCTTGCATCCATGAGCGAGGCTCAATTATCTTAATTAATGTGAAAAACTACCTAACTTCTAAGTACATTAATTTTAGTTATCACTTGATTAAACCACTTCTGAAGGTTTCCCAGTTTACCTCTTTGGGCTCTAGCCCCTAACATAAGCCACTCTTCTACTTGACAACAAACCAACATGAAACCAATCACCAAGGATGCCAAAGGGCATACAAACAAGATAAACAATCACTCCAACTCTAGGAGGAACATATAATGAAAACCCACTCCAAACATTGGAGGCAACAAAAGTCAAAACCCTCCCCAAACAGTGGAGGCTACAA
Source organism: Sequoia sempervirens (assembly GCA_007258455.2). NCBI lineage: Eukaryota > Viridiplantae > Streptophyta > Pinopsida > Cupressales > Cupressaceae > Sequoia > Sequoia sempervirens. Next base: position 42,471,041 of record VDFB02000008.1, read on the forward strand.
AGGTCAAAACCCTCTCCTAATTCAAAGGAGGCACAAAACATCCCCGTTCGTAAAAACTAGGTAAAACAACAGGTACAATTCTATGCACTACCCAAAACAATATAATCCCCAACCTCAAAGGAAACCCAATATGGAAGACTTACATAACAATAGACACAATTTCCCAACATCGAGAATGGACAAGAACATCACTAGAAAGCATTTCAGGCAATTTAAATAAACTAATGCTAGGATTTCCTAAATCCAGTCAACTCAATCTATGTTACTTGCATTTATCCAAAAATACATAAGTTTTATTTCACGACGTTGAGGAATTTAAAAACCAATAAGTTAGCTATGAGTTTCTCAATCATACTCAATAATCAAAACAACTTGATAAAAAAATCATTTGATTAAAATAAATCAATCTTTATTTCAACTACAAATATAAATAATCAACTTAAATTTAACTATACTTGGATACAAATATATATTAAATATATACATAAAAGTATATACTTAATGTATATACAATTACATATATATTTTTTAAATATATAATTAACATTTAAATATAACCAATATAAACTCAACTAATTAATTTATTTAAAAATACATAAAATATATATATACAGTTTATATATATATACACATATACACAATAAATGCATATTATATATATACATAAGTATATATATATATAAATAAATAATTATTAAAAAAAATATTATTTAAATATTAAAATATTATATATATACATATAATATATATATATTATATAATATAATATTAATATATATATATAAATAATATTAAAATATAATAAATAAATAAAAATTTATAAAAATGAAATTTAAAATAATAAACAAACCCACGTATGGGCTGCGGGTCCCTCCCAAAAGGGAGAGGCAGCTGCCACACCCCCCATATGGGGTGCACTGCAGTCGACGCTGCTTCCACAACGCCTTCCATGGGGCCCGTGGGAGCAAGGCTACGACCCCCCCCTTCTCCCAAAAAACTTAAAATAAATTTTATTTTATTTATTTATTTCTTTTTATAACTATTTTTTTTTTAAATAATCAAAACCCAAAAAACAAAAGAAAACAGAGCACAAAGAAACTCTGTTTTCTGGGTTTTTCTCCAACTGAAAACAAAATAACAACTGGGTAAAATTTTTGAAGAAAAAAAATAAAAAATCCCTAGATTGAAATTCAAAACACACATATATATATAACACATATATATATATGTGTGTTTATATATATACAAATTTACATTGATTAACAGTGAAGTTATGCAAGTTTTTTCTCCAAATAAAATACATAGCTAGATAATTGCAAGCACAAATTTCTTAATTTGCTAGTTCATAACAATTTTTTTTTTGTGCAACTTCTAATTTTCTGAGGTTTGAAATCTTTTCTTTGTTTTCTTTCCCATGATTTCAACAAAGTTTGCAAGTTTTGAAACCAATTTACATGGGTTTTCATTGAAATTCAAACAACATTTTGAAGATTTTTCCAACAGCATAACAAAGATTCGAAACTCATTTCAAAATGAAAAAAAAAATCAAAGAGGGAACCTGGTTTTTCTCCAAAGCTTGAAGGACTCAAATGGTGCTTCCAAATCTTTTTCCAACCCACCCAAAAATTTTAATCTTCTTCTTCAAATCCAAATCAAGCCACAACAAAAGTCCCCACCAAATTGAAAATTGAAAATTATATGAAATTGAAATTGCTCAAATAGAGTTTTCCCCAAATTTAGTCAAACCCCTAAAATATCCCATCCACCAAATTTATTGCAATTTTGGGGATATTTCCATTTCTTTTAAATTTAAAACAATTTTACTTTCTAATTGAAATTTCATGCATTTCCAAAATTTCTTTTAAAACAAAAGAATTCAAAGTTTGCAAAGAATTTATTTTATCTAAAATTTTCAAAAAGTGAAATTTAAAACACATTTTCATTTTTTTATTTTAATTTAACTCTAAATATCGAACATGATTTCCATTTTTATTTTAATTTAAATCTTAAAATCCAATAATGCTAAAACAACTACTTTATTTAATTTATCACTATTAACCTAATTAATCAATAAACTAAATCTAATTTTATTAATTAAATCAAATTAATCAATAAAATAAATAACATTTCAACATTGCAACTAGATATATTTAATCATCATTTTAACTACACCCGCCATTTAATAACCTTTATAATATAAAATTAAATAAATAACCAAGGAGGAATGAACCATATCAAAACAACTAAACTCGACGACAACCTGACGACACACTATGACTAGGGTGACGACTTGGCACGAAAAACCTAGCTACTATCTCCCAATCGATTACCGTTGGTCAATGGACATGCTCAAACCTGTGAAATTAGGTGGAGTTAATGTCCTGTACCTATCAACCTGCGAATAAAGAGTATATCGAACATGCATATATATATAATAAAACACACCGTGAAGAGGAATTATCGGAATTGTAGGGTGCTCGCAAGCGAGTGATACAATCCCGTCCCCTTCACCAATACACACTTTTTAAACTGACGAGTCTAACATCAACAATATAACAAAAGAATAAAGCATTTTTAATTAAATAACTGCTACGCTAATTCAAAATATGCCATAATGATAACATCAGAGTAAAATTCCATTACATCAAAATATCACATACGCATCGCTTAACAGTCGCAATCAAATAGAACCAAGTACCAAAGTCATAGCATAACAGAAACACATAACAAAGAAAAACATTGCCGATCAAAAGATCCAAAATGGAGGGGTGTTACAAATGTCCATCTAGGGAAAAAAGTGAGACACGGTATTGTGATTTCACCCAATAGTAGAAGAAAGCAGAATAACATTAGAGGATCCAGAGACAAATGCCATTGGCTCCCTCTCTATCTTCTGTGGTGGTGTGTTCTACGGCCAAAGCCTTTCGCCTATGCTTGTGCTTACATGCAAGTTAGTTACATCGATTTTCGGCACTAGAAGACACAACCTGGTAATGGATAAGAGGTTGTTGCTCAACCACAAGAGTATCCTTCATAACCATTTTCAAAGGAAGGATGGTCTCTTAGGTAGGAGAAGGAGGAGAAAGAACTAGAGTAGAAACAACCAGAAGAGGAGAAACAAACACAAGTGCCTTAGCGACAAGCCTCTTCCTATTCTCTACCCTAGGAGTGGATGGAAGAATAGTAGGAGGCCATAGAGGCCAAGACGTAGGAACAACCCCATGGGAAGACTTCCTCTTACCATATTTAGTGGGTTGAGGAACCATGGGTAGCACATGAAGCTCAAAAACTTGACACTTAACTTTCTGCCATGCAAGCACTCTCACACTTCCCATGTGAGGCATAGGAGCAAGAGTCAAAGATGTTGTAGTAGGACGAGAAGAAGAAGAAGATGGAACCATAGACACAAAAGGAGAAGGCTCTAGAGCATGAGGAAGCTTCCCCTTTCCCTTGAGTAGGGTAGAAGGGGCAGCTTGTTGTTGCACTATCATAGAGGCTTTTACATAAATAGCACAAGGAGATACCAGATAGCTAATATTTAGTGCTAATCCCTTATTCTTATAGTTAACATAAGCGTTATATTTAAGGCTATTGATGTATCATTTGTTGTGATCCTAGATGTTGACTTGTCCAAAGTTAGGATTACGTAATAGACAAACTTTAATGTGAATAACCTAGCAATAATTATAGAATTCATGTGCATGTTTGATGCATGCTTCTTGTCAAGGTATTTTTGAGAACTACTCACTTGAAAATCAAAACCTATATGAGTGAGCATGTGGGATATGACATCTCTAGTCTATTCATTATGGTTTTGAAAATATTGAGAAAAGGAATCAAACATTTGTAACTTAGGTCAAGTTTTTTGAAATAGAGCAAGCTAGAAAATGCAAATAGGATCTAGAGAGATAAAATATATTGAACATAAGATAATGAAGAATATCCTAATTAGGATCCTTACATTGCATGAATTTCTAGGACAAATTTATATTGTACACAATTTTTATTTTCTTCATTAGTTAGCATTCATTCTTTGTCACAAAGCTAACACTAGTAGAATTTGGCAAATAAATGACTGTGTGACTAAAAAATTTAGTCACAACAACTAAAGATGACTAAATTCTACTCATTTTTTGCAACACAACTATAAATGACTAATTTGATCATCATAAGTGACTAATTTGATCGTTGGGTAAAAAACACAACTAAATAATTAGTCACACAAATAAAAATTAGATAGTATGATATTAAAGTGGATAATTATAAAAAATATTTCGAATTGAGGAAGTGGGTTGTATTATAATATAATAGTATAATATATTTAATATTATAATATTATATAATATACTATAATTTATAATATTTATATTATATTATCAATATTATAATAATATTATTAATATTATATAATATTATAATATATTTAATAATATGTATTGTAATTTATTTTCTTTGAATTCAATTTTAAAATCCATGGGAAAATTAGGGTGGGAAAATTTTCATTTTAATAAACATACTCTAAAACCCTCATCGAAACCTTATTTTCAGGCTGCAGCTTGCCGAATCAAAGAAGTGAAAGGTGAATACCAGTGAGGAAGAGTTTCGAGGAGCCAAAACCAATAGTGGCAGGGAAAGTAGCAAACAATGGCGGAAAACACAAGTAATAAGTTTATGAGATCTTGGCCGTATTTTCATTTTAATAAACATAATCTAAAACCCTCGTTGAAACCTTATTTTCAGGTTTTAGCTTGGAAAATTGGAGAGGTGAATGGTGAATACCAGTGAGGAAGAGTTTGGAGGAGCCAAAACCAATAGCGGCGGGGAAAGTAGCAAAAAACGATGGAGGTCATACTCACCAACCACATGTGCAACTTATTTTAGGTGTTTCTTACATAAATATCATTAAAGATTTTGGGAACCTATATTAAGCTCATCTCATGTATTCTTTGCTACCATATATTCTCTCCAAGTTAGTCTTCATGGCGCATTTTGCAGTTTTTTCAGTTTTGTGATAAGGAGAATTGAAATACTAATTTTTTCTTTCTTTTTTATCCTTTGATGGAATGTAATGCACATAGTAAAATTATTTTATTTTTATTATCAGTATATTAACATGGATGAATTAGCAGTTTGGTAGTGGCCATGTCTTATGGGCTTGCTTCAATGGCCATGGTTTTCATTAATAAGGTAGTTCTCACGGAGTATCCATATTCAATGGCTCTTCTTACCCTGCAAGTGACATATAGGTTTTAGAATAATTTTTTAATTAAACTTTTCACTTGAAATTAAAAAAAAAAAGAGAAACCCTTTTCCTTATGAATATCCTTCAACTTATTCAAGTTTTGATATTTCTAGTGGTGGTGTTGTAGCAATTGGTAATAGGGGTTTAGTTGTTCAGGCTTGTGATTACTTAGATATAGTCATATGTCGTGTGATTGATCTGCAAATAGAATGCTACCCATAGCTTCAGTCGACATCCAAGAGAGCTTTCCAAGATTTCATGAATAGGAAAAAAGATGAATTCATTCGCTATGTGGAGGATACCATGGAGATGTAGTTTATGGTTTTCACCTAAACATGTGCTCATTATCGGAGGTTGAGTTCTACTATGGGAAATTTATGGTTTTTGGTTGTTGCCTTATTTTCCAGTCTTATTCTCTATGCTCTATTATGCTTTGTACAACAGAGTATATGTGGATTTATTGGATCTTTGTTTATACAACTATGTGTTGTTTGTAATTCCTTTGGTTATGTAGTTTGCTGCTTGTATATTCATTTTTTTCATGTTAATCCAACACAAAAAAAATTTGAATATCTATGATACTTGAAGTTTATATGCATAAATTTATGAGGATTAATTAAGTTAGATTTGATTTGTAACTTGAATCACTGATTCACCCAAATAAATGACTAAACCATGACTAAAGAAGTGACTACCATGACTAAAATAAATGACTACCATGGCCAAAAAAATGACTACAATGACTAAATATATGACTAACATGACTAAAATAAATGATTGCAATGACCAAATAAATGACTACAATGATTAAATCTATGACTACCATGACTAAAATAAATGAATACAATGACTAAATAAATGACTACTATGAATAAATAAACGACTACCATGAATAAATAAATGATTACCATAACTAAATAAATGACTAGTTAATAAAAATTAATGACTAAATTAACGACTAAATATACTACCAAATTGATCAAACAAAACAACCAATAAATGGCTAAAAATGGTTTAGTCATGAATTTGGTCACGTTATAAATGACTGGCAATAAACTACTAATGGTCATGTGACCAATTTTTAGTAGTTTTTTTAGTCATTTATTGTTGTTTTTCTACTAGTGTAAGAAATAGGTGAAATTTTAGAATTGTGTCACACTTTTTGGCCAACAATATAGTTTTAACCAAAATATTTTCACCCAAAAAGGTTTCATCCTAAACATGGAGCCAATGATTTTGGTCAAAACATTTTCACTTGATGCGGGAGCATCTAGTGGTGGAGGGGAAATTTTGCATCACCCAAAAAAAATGTTTTTCCTTATTTTTTGTTGTTTTGAGTCCCATTATGGCACTTAAGGGGTGTAAGGCAGTTAGAATTTAGAAAAGGTTAAAAAGGTCACTTACTATTTTTAGTAAGTCAACCTAAATATGCTTATATGGATCTGAAAATTTACCACAAGGAGAAAAATCAAAAGACATATCCAATGGAAAAAATATCATCTCAATATCTTGTACCATTTGGGAGATATTAATTTTTTTTTCCTAAGGAAGTTCTCTAATACAATTTCAAAATAAAGTTTGGAAACCTTAAAATCCTTGAAGCAACTCAAAAAATGGATGAAATTTCGGTTTTGTCTATCTCATCAAGAGCTTTCCTATAATATGTTATAATAGCCATTCATACACCCAAACCAAAAGTTATGGCTTCGAGAAGTTATGCCACCAAAACTGAATTTCCATAAAATATCTTTTTGGGTGGGAAAAATGAAGGGCTAGACTTTTGGGCGCCAAAACAAAGGGGGAAATCACACTTTCTAGAACATTCTAGGGTAGTTGTTGGTACAAAATAAAGGGGTAAATGGAGGTTACATGAGGTGGCTCCATTAGTGTAGATTATGGCTCTAAATAAGCAAATTTTTCTTAGAGATTTGATTTCATTTGTAGTGATTCAAGCCCATGAGGCTATAGCACTGTAATTTCTAAATCTATAATTCAATTTTCAAAAAGTAATCGAAAGTGGGTTATTTTTTGTCTTTCATTTTCTCTGTTGATATATATTATTGTTTTTTTTGACACTTTTGAACTAAGACTTTTGGTTTTGGCTTTCTAAGGAAAGTGATTAGAATTCCTTCACGAAGAAACCGTTGGAATGGAAGGAATATTGTTTTACTAGAAGAGGGTTTTAGAGCTTTATGGAGAAAAATTCAAGCAATGTAAGAGGAGTTGTGTAGAGGGTTTGAGCTAAGAAGAGGAGATGAAATTGAAAATGAAGTTGAAAATGAAGAATAGTTTGAAGAACAAGATGTAGTAGATCCTGAGAAATTTAGAGTATTTAAGGGCATATCCAAGATTGGAAAAAGACCAAAGATTGATGTTTCTACATTTTCTAGAAATCTTAATCTAGAAGAGTTGATTGATTGGATCAACGATATATGTAGGAATACTTTGAGTATGAGGAGGTGAAAGATCCTAAGAGGGTAAAATTTGTAAAGATCAAGCTAAAAGGTCATGCAAATATTTGGTGGAAAGAGGTACCGTTAGAAAAAAAAGAAGGAAAAAAGAAGAAGAAGATGGGATTAGATGGTGGAAAGGATAAAGAGATAGTGCATTCATGTTGAATATGAATTAGAGTTGTTGAAAATGATGCAAGGTTTGAAGCGGGCTAGTAGGTCTTTCAAAGAGTATAAAGAATATTTTTACAAGGTCATGATCAAAAGAGGCCATTCTAAGGCCAACAAGGAGAAGGTATCCCATTATATAAATGGGTTGAAGCCTAGCATTCAAGAGGAGCTAAAATTGGTCAAGATGGTTACTATTGAAGATTCTTATTAGTTTTCCCTGATGGTATAAGAGAAGCTTAATAGAATATTTGAAATCAAGTAAAGAGGAAGAGGTTGTGGTGGAAGGATTAGAAAAATATCATATGGAGGATGAAATAAAGACCAAAAGGGAGATAGTTCCTACCACTCTTGTGATAAAAATAATGGTGATCAAAGAAGAAGAGGAAGAAGCTAGCATTAGTCGAAACAAAAAGGGAGATAGTTCCTACCACTCTTGTGATCAAAGAAGAAGAGGAAGATTTGGATGAAGTCCTGGAAGAGGAGGCTTCCATGGAACCTATTTCCAATTATGTGGAGAAGAAGAACATCAGGCATACGAGTGTCCACACCATCAAAGAAGGAAAAATATAAGACCTAAAGGTAATGCACAAGTTGTATGTGTATATGAAGATGTTGAATATGAGCATTCTAAAGATGCTAAAAGAGGGTAAGTTCTTGTCACAAGGAGAGTCTTGATAAATGAGGAGAAATCTCTAGTTCAAAGGAAGAGTTTATTTTGCACAAGGTCAAAATGTGAAGGAAAAGTTTGTAATGTTATCATTGATAGTGGTAGATAATCTTGTTTTAGAGGAGATGGTTGAAAAATTATAGTCGGAAGGAAGGAAATATCCGCATCCATATCAAATCAATATGGCTATAGAAGGACCATAGAGCTTTGGTCAATGAACAATGTTTAGTAAAGTTCAAGATTGCTAGGAATTATTGTGATGAATTATCGTGTGACATCATGCCTATGGTGGTTGTCATATGTTATTGGGGAGACCATGTAAATTTGATTGGCATGTGGTACATGATGGACATGCCAACACATATTCCTTAACAAAGGATGGAGTTCACCACAAGTTGAAGTTGTTGAAGGAAGTGGAAGAAAATTTATGTAGTAGTGCTAATACTTGTTTAGTTGATGGTAGAAATTTTTGGATGGTGTGATCATAGTCATAGTATGAGTTAAATACAATAGATCCAAATGAATTTAAGCTACATTTAACTAACTAAGCTATAATCTCAATGAAATGTTTGAAAGCTTCAAACCAAGAAACCATTAAACTAAGCATGAAATAAACCATAAAAGCATAAAGGAAACCTAATCTAAAACTCCAAACCTCATCCCATTGAGGGATTGGTATCATATTGATGTGGAATGACAAACCTTTCCCAATCCCTTTGATAAAATGAACATCTAATCAAACTCCATTGATGAAAGCTTAGCTAATATTGATAAAACTATGATAAAGATGGATGAAAAAGCTTAATAATGGTGCAATATGAATAAAGATATTATTCAAATTTTCAGCATAACTTTTCTTTGATGGAAGTGGATTCATTTCTCTCCAAAATGTGAGGTATTTATGGGAGAAAATGGTGAATCAAGGGATAAGATTGATTTGATCAATCAATGGTCAAGATGCAATGTGAGGTGAATGCATGGATCACATATTTTCATCAATGGATGAGAATGCAAGCTCACATGGATCAAAGAGTTATTCAATGGCTCACAATGATCAAAAGAAGCACACTTCCTAAGACTTAGGAAGTTGGTTAGAAGTTTGTTAAGAAAAAATATTCCATTTTTGGAGCTCAAATGGGAGAATATTCCAAGTGAATATTCCCATGCAAGTGGATGGGTGAGGTAAATAGGAATTAGTTGATTAAAACAAAGTTTTAATTGTGCAAGTTGAGTGAAATTAGGATGCTCATTAAATAATTAATTTATTTAATGAAAAGGGGATGCAAATGACATTTAATTCAATAATTTAGGATTATTCAATTAAATGAGAGGACATAAGGTGTTTAAATTAAATAATTTACATTATTCAATTAAACTGGATGAAAGTTAGTGTGAAAGGGGGAATTATCCAAATAATATTGATCATTTGATTAATAGAAGAAATTGATGCTGTGAGGCCTACCACTTGATACACCATTTGGCTATCTTTTGATTCGATCATGTTGATACTCTATGTGTTTTGGACTATTTTGGATGATCATAGACACTTGATGTTATGCTCGTTTTATGCTTATGATGCTATGATGATTATATGCACGTTATGTTCCTTTATTGATATGCTCATATGATTTGGTTCTCACGATTGAAATGGACAATTGTTTTAAAATGAGATGGAATTGATAGGATGCTAAATTTAATTTAGTGATGATGTGATTTCCTTATTATGCCATGACTATATATGAATTGACATAATATGTTATTGCTAGAGGAAGAATGATTATGGATATTGAAATTATTGATTTAGAGTTAGATTGTGCTAAACATATGCATATGGATTTATGATTTAATTATTGATTATCATGCATTGGATATTTTGACATGTGGACATTGAGTGTGTAGGTACACGCCCATGGCCAATGGGATTGGAGGTAACCAAGGGTACCCGATTGTGTCAGCCAAGTGAAGCCACTATGGTCCATTTAGAGAATGGACCATAGCCCCTTTGTGTTGTATTTTAATTTGTGATTAAAAATATTTATTGTTGAATCTTGTGATTATGTTTTTTTAGGTCAATCAAACTTTTGATGAGGGTTTTGGGGCATGTTGGAATTCTTTTATCATTTTTAAATTTCAATTTCTTTTTGAGGGTTTTCAAAGGTTAAATTACTCCTTAAATTGGGTTAATTGGCCCTTAATTAACCCCTAGGATGGTCACCTATGGGTTAGGGGTCAAATCAAACCCATAACTTGTGAAAATTGCAAATTGTGACCCTTTTTAATTAGCTATTAAGAAGGGTGACGGATTTTGGGGGATGGAATTGGAGTGTTGGCTCCAAAATCTCATTTATAAGATTTGAAAGCCTTGTTGAGTGTGGAACACTCTTTGGCCTTTCACTCCCCCAAAAGTTCTCACACATGTGTGAGAATTTGTGGGGTGGTGTGTCCATAGGAGTGAATAGGAGGTTGACATGTGTCACACTCTCCTCCAAGAGTTTCCAACCCTTGACTCCTATTTGAATCCTTTGGAAAACAAAAGAAAGGGTTCTTTTTTTTGGATTGGGGTTTGGATTGCTTGGGAGAAGGAAAATCTTGCTTGGTTTTGAAGGAGTAGGAATTTGGAGCTCATCTTCAACCCTCCCTCATTGTTGGCTTGGATTTTAGGTAGGTTTTACTCTATCTTTATGTATGTTTTCTTTCCTTTTCTTTTACCTCTTTGTATGGAAGTTTGAGAACATGAGTTATATGGGTTGTTGTCCATTTATGTGTCTTTGCATTTCCTTGTGTTGGTTTGGGGTTGTATAGGATAAACTCACCCAATGTGGGAAGATAATCCTTGTGGGGGATAGGAATGTGTAGGAACCTCTATGGGGAGATTGTCCCTCCTTTGAGAAGGAAAGGCACAAAAAAGGTATGAGTACCCAAATTTGTTTCATGATAGTATGGTGTTTTTGGAAGATTGTTGTATAGAGGGAGTATGATACGAAGAATTTTGATGAATGGGTGGATTGGATAAGAAGAAAAATGGTGATGCTTAGTCTTTTATTTATTTTCTAGCAACTCTCCCCATATAGAAGTGATGTCCACCTCTATCCCCATCTTTGGATTCATAAAGAATCCCTAAGTAAATGTGTGAATTTGGGTTGGGAGTATTTTGTTTTGAGCATTCTGGTTTGAAATGGCTTTTTGTCCTATTGTTGTGTGTACCTAGTAGTCTGGTTACCTCCTAGCTCAGGGGGAGGTTGGTTTTCCAACCCAAGGTTGGGAGGTGAGCACACCCAAATGGCCATGAGAAGAAGTTGTTTTATGTATAACTTGTAGATTTAAAGATCACCTTTGCAGCTGTGTAAAAGGAGTTTTCGAAAAAGAAAAAGAAAAAAAAATAGCCTTCAATGTTAGCCATATTGTGTTTTGTGGATTGACATTTTAACATGTAAAGACTATAAAAGCATTGGAAGGAAGAACTGTACTTCGTATGATCTATCCTATGTGAAAGGAAAGAGCTATTGCATGCAAACACCCCTCATACCATTCTGCTCTGTAATGTGTATTTAACTGTTATAATAGCTAGCTCCAAGAGAATGCATTATTTATCTTTCCAATGAATGTTATAAATATATAAGTGTTGTCTTTAAGATCTATTCGCTCCTGCTTTATTGTGGTTGCAAGAGAAAAAGTTCTTAAACACCTCCTTTCTAGTTTGCGTTGACAAAAGTCTATTTGAAAGATGATAGAATAAATGATAAGTTTTCTTCAGAATGAAGGCACTAAAATAATGATTATTGAAATACATATGTTAGTGGTAAGGGCATAGTTGCTTGATTCTGAGTTTATTTCTCACTGTTCAAAAAGAAAAGAAAAAAGAAAGGAATGTATATATATGTATATGCTTGTACATCTACCCTTGAAATGATTGGATGTAAACTGTTTGAAATGCGCATTTCATACTTTTTTTTTCTTTTTCTGCAATATATAAATGACTGAAATTTCTCTTGACTGGGTTAAGTAAACCAGTCTGGTATGCTCGTGTATGTCCCTTCCTTCACCTTCGACAGTTGGGGTGGGAAGGAAAAAGCTTGACCTATAACACTGTTAGTTTTTAAACCATAAATTAGCTGCCTGTAACAGTTTTGGTATGCAAATATGACGCATGATAGAGTGGAATTAAAACAGAAAAGAAAAAAATAGCCCTAAAGGAAGGAAGGAAATCTCTCTTAGAATTATTACCCAGTATCTTATATGAATTTTGTAGTTGCTTTAGTGACACTGCCTACATGGTAAATCTTAGATAGCAATTGTAGAGCTTTAATTCTTCCTAATCCGCTAAAACGAATGGAAACCATTGCTTCTTGAAAGAGAAGATAAATAAATAAATAAACAAAACAAAACAATATTATTTATTTTCCCTATATCACAACCAACTGGTATTGGCTTGTCTGAGGCAAATGAATTTTGTATCCCTATAGCATTGCATAAAGTCACTTTTCACCCGTTGTCCCTTGCTCTGCAAGGCGTACTGGTGTTGACAACAGTAAATAGGGTGGGGTGTTAGCTTTTTCGAGCAGTCTGGGAAGCAACACTTCACTGTGGAGTTTTGTCCGTTCACCTGCACAGCTCAAAAAGAATAACATTGAAAATAAGGGCAACTTTCTTTTAACCAAAGATAAAATAAAAAATCTAGATGCTCGTTGTTAAACTAGACGCCTCTAGCAATGACAGTCAGGAAATATCTAGGCCAACAAATAAATTTCCCTTGGTGCCCTTCCAACACAATGAAATGAATATTTTAATGACGTCCACGAGGCCAAAGAAGCCTATGGGACCCAAGATCAGCACCGGAACAACCCACAGCACAGCCCTAGACACAATGGAGGCGCCGTTCGAGATCAACCCTTCGAGAGTGAATTTTGATGATGAAGTTTGCAATTTTGTCGAGTCTTGAATCTTCAAACAAGGTATTTAAATTGTCAACCTGCACCACATCCCCATAGCTGGCCTGAATGTCTTTATAAGCTGAGCATTCTATGATAAAGTGCCATTCCGACTCCACCATACCCTCGTTACAAAAGCGGCATATTCTATTTTCCCACTCTTCTTTAGGAACCACCCACCTACCCGTTTCACACCTAAGATGGTGTGAACTAGTCCGCAATTGGGCTATCAACATTTTTGCTTTCCATTTGATATTCGCTCCTATATAAGCCTTTTCTTCATGGTCCCTTGTGGGATTGAATTCTTTGATATAATAATCCTTTTTATGCCCTATTTTTTTCGTCCATATACCATATTTAAATTTTTCTCTCACATAATTTTTTATTTCTCCATTTGTGTTTGGACACTCATGCATCACAACATCCCATTTCTTCATCCACTTGATATTAAGTTTCATCCATGTGTTTTTTCTTCTAGTTAGCTCCTCTTTCATAATTAGCTTAGGCCATCTATGATCCTCCATATTCTGGACCTTCTTTAGGTAGCTTAATAACCGGGTCATCGCTGAGGCCTCCAGAGGAAAAGTACCGGTCTCAGCCAATAAAATTTCATAAGGCACTGCAGTCTTAAGCTTGAGGCTGCATATAATTAGATGTTTTTGTATCCTTTCCACTTGTCTCCATTTCTGATCTGACATGCTGCTGCCCCAAATTTCACACCCATAGAGAATTACCGGAGTAACAAGAAGACCAAAAAGCGTTCTTTTAGTTTTCCAATCCCATAATTCGGCATTTCTACATCTATTTTGCAAAGAGTACAACGCTTTCCAGCCTCCTTGAATTCTTTTTGCTCTACATGTTTCCCAACTAAGTTTGTTGTGAAAATCAAGCCCAAGGTACTTATACTCGTCCACTATTTCCAGTGGCTTGCCTTCAAAGATAAATTCAATCTGCTGTTTTTTTCTTCGCAGTGAGAAGATCATTATTTTGGTTTTTGAAGTGTTCACTTGCATCCCGACCTCTTGACAAAACGTTTCAAGGGCCTTCAAATGTTTTCTCAAATCAAGCGCAGTTTTAGCAATTAATATGAGGTCATCGGCATATAACAGTAATTTTATTACAAAGTTGGCCAAAAGGATGCCTTCCCCACCAACCTTGTCAATCCATTCTTCCAGCTTATCAATGTAAAGCCCAAATAGCGTTGGGGAGAGCGGGCAGCCTTGTTTGACACCAATGTCACTGCCAAAGCATTCTGACATACCATCATTGGTTCTGATTTTAGCTTTGACCTGCTCGTAGAGCCTATGAGCAGCCGCCCTAAGCTCATGCGGAACTCCCAAATCCTCCATTCTCTTCCATAGCTTGTTCCGAGGGACCGTGTCAAAGGCTTTTTTAAAATCAACAAAGCAGCAATAGGCTTCGTCTCCTTGAATGTCCCAAATTTTTTCAATAAAAAATCTAAGGGTAACTCCATGATCAATAGTGGAGTGTTTGGGCCTAAAACCAGCTTGACCTTTTGCTCTTTTCCCCTCTTTTTCAGCCCAGCTGCTAATCCTGCGTTCAATCATGCTTCCAAAAAGTTTCCCCATAAGAGGGTTAACCATAATAGTTCGGTAGTTTGATGGGTTATTTATGTCACCATTTTTGTGCAAGGGGATAACAACACTAGTGGTCCATCCTTCTGGGAAGCCTTCTTGAATGACCCTATTGAAAATGCTCTTAATACAAGGTGCAAGGACTTCAACACCCCACTTTAAATGTTCTGCTTGCAGCCCATCAATATCTTGTGCTTTCCCTCCTGCCAACCTTCTTATGCCTTGACTGATATCCTCTACGGTGAAAAGTTCGGTGGCTGTCTTGATTATTGGGGGTCTATGTTTATCCTGCTCATGCTCATAAAGAAGTTTTGCATAGTCTAGCCATTGAGAGCTTGTAATATTATTTTCCATTTGTTTTCTTTTCTGTTGTAGCTCCTTCCAAAATTTTTTGGGGTTGTTCTTTCCAAGGGTAATCAGCTCCAATCTTCTATCCCTTACATACTTTTCTTTTTTACTTCGTATCATCCTCCAATAGAACATTTCATTGCCGTAATCAACCAACAGTATAAGTGGTGAAGTCATTGAAAAAAATATTTTGCTGTGCCAAACACAGAAAAATAAAATAAAAATAATAAAATAAATAAATAAGCAAAACTGGTAACCCCTCTCCAGCGATATCGTGCCTTGACAGAAGTCCAACATTTGAGATGAATAGAAAATAGATTAGGGTTGCGACTTTCTTTAAGGCGCCTAGCCTAAGTCTAAATTTGAAATGGAACAGCGAGTTAATCATTTCACAATTTAACTTATTAATTAAGCTAGCAATGTGAAAAAAAAAGCACGCCTGTATCTTACCAGAGTGTAGGTTAAATATTAATGTTGGTCAGAAATAAAATTGTAATAGTAAAAGTAGATCACCAGCGTATTAAAGGTGATGCCAGAGATTGGCATGACGGCTGCCTAAATTACGGAGCCCAAATTTAATTTAAAACGAAAATCAAGCCAATTCTTGAGATCATATCTTTCCCCATCCGTTTCTTCTTACACTCTAGAAATTAGGCAACTGATTGGATGGGTGAAATAAATTTACTCAGCCCTGGATTGTTTCCTTTATTGCTCATAAATGCTGCCATTAGATCTTTAGTGAGGAAATCTATCCAAGTCAATTACCAAATGGTGTTAACGAATAGTGCAAACAATTGTAATAAAATTAACAGCAAAAGATAAAACATACGTTTTCATATAAATGAAGAAATAATTCCGTTGGAAGTTGCCATTGAAAACAGTTCAAAAAAAAATCGGCATCAATTAAACTCTTATCTAACTTTTCAAGTGATAGCTCCTATAGAAGAATAAATGATGTAACATAAAATAAATACCTAATTTGAATAGGTCACCACTATCTTAGTTATAAAGTATAAGATGACCTGTGATATCTTTGTTTTACTAGGAAAGAAAAATTATAAATAAAAATAAAAGTCATCATACTATATATATAGGTATTAATTCTTAGCTTTGAAATACTTTACTTTTTACTTTGAATTTAGTATAAACACGTGTGCTTCTTTAAGAAGTAATTAAATTTATATATAGATAAATTTTTATTAAATTATATAATAAGATTAATTTAATTATATTTATAATTTTTTTATAAAGATTATTTGTTAAAGATAATGTAAATTATAAAATAAGATTAATTATATTATATTTATAATTTATTGTAAGAATTATCTATTAAAGATAATTTAAATATAACTTGAAGATTAATTTTATTATATATATAATTTCTTTCTAAGAATTATTTAGATTTCTATTAAATGGAAAATATTTGAAAAGTGAACGGAAACGTGGTACTTTGACAACAATGTTAATATTGTTGTATCAAAATTATAATGATTACCTCGGTTAATCCAAGGAGAGGAGAAAGCGTTGCATTATCGTAGTTAATATTGATAATACTATTTTATTTTATTTTATTTTATTTTATTTCCTTTACGAGAGCCTTATCCTTGAATGCGGAGGTTAGTATTACTACTTGGTGGTTAAACTATGATCCTAGAGAAACATAGGGTTAGATCCAAACCATTCCTCGACTGAAAGACTTGCGACAAATTTTCGTGCCCCCGATTGTGCTTACTCACCCACTTGCTCTCGAGCATCGTGTCGATGGTGTTGTTGCCATCAATACATGCATTATACAACCATGTTTGTACATGTTTAACGATTGATTAGTATTTTTAGCTTGTACCTTGTATCATTGTTCAAAAAATTTGATAGATGTGTTTTTTCCCTTCATGCAAATTTTAGGCATGACAGATGCATTCAATTAAACAATGAATATTATTCAATTGAACGGTCACAAAGAAGGTAAATTTTAGGACGAAAGGATGTTAGTGACCATATTCAAGTGTGTACTATCATTTAGGAAAATTTTAAGTGTCTACATTTTTCCCATCTGAAGCAAGGTACTAGTTGCATTCTGACGCTTTTTAGATTAATGCTATTGCTTAGATTAAAAATTTAAAAAATCCTAATTTTTCGGATGCCCCATGGTTGCCCTAGTGGAAGGAAATTAAGCTGGTACCTTGTCCCCTCAATAGATTAGGCAAAAATTTGATTTTTTGTGTCGAGATTGCAGCAAAGGTTCAAGATCAGTTCATCTCAAAGAGGACTAGAAAGCTCAAATGTCTAATGTAGAAAAAATTGATGATGTATAGATAGTCATCGGCCATGGGTAGCCTAATGTATATTTTAATATATCACACAACTTAGATACTTGGTTAGAATTTCTAGTAAAGATAAAATAATAAGAAGAATGAGAATGAGATAGAAGTAGAAGAATGGGATGAATATTGTGTTGGAAACACAAGGGAAAAAAATTGAGAGGGGGGTGTGAATCAGTTCTCACATAAATTATACTTATTAAACTTATTCTTAGATCTAATAAATAAACATGAAAGCATAAACCATCACCACATCAAAAACACACATAACACCAAGATTTTTTACATGAAAACCCTGTTAGGGGAAAAACCATGGTGGAGGTTAATCCACAAGATTATATGCTACTAAAAGTATAAAATAATTATAAATGGGGAATGCACATGCATTTAGGCACACTTCCTAGAGCTCACTGCTCAAATGCAAAAGGCTTACTACCCAAAGAAAGACTCACTGTCTTATAGAAATATTCAGATTATATCTGAAAGATTTTGAACTAAGAAAATAGCATTTGCTAATGCCTGATTGTAGTTTCGGTTAAGCACATAAACACTTTCTTCCACTGAATCTTCTTCACACTTTACTTCTACATTCAAAATATTAGAACATTATTTTCACACAACACTCACACACCATACTTTCAAATGGCATAAACAATCGATCATATATATCCTCAACTAAGGATAACATCAACTACATGTTGGCCCAACAAAATATAAAATGTGTACAAACTTTTAGCGCAAATCAATAAACAATTTATCAAATATTCATGCAAACCTCTAAAACTTAATGCGGATAAACTAGATATACTCGTCAACAAAACCTTTAATCTACAACCTCTTATCATCAATATACTGAGCTAGCTACCATACTAAACTTCACTGCATCATCGACAACCAACAACTTATTTTATTACAATTTTCTCAATATCCTTGACATATACAACCTTAAAGACATTAATTTCAATAGTGTTGACATCAATGACAACCACATATCAGCAATATCCAAAAATCTCCCCCTTTGGCATTGATGGAAACACATGATGTGAAAACACCATCAACGCAAATTTCTCTTAGCACTTTCTGCCCCTTAGATTTTGACTCTTTTCTCCTTACTCTTTCACAATTTTTCACATGACTCTTCTCACCCTTTGACATCAATGAAAAATATACACATTATCTTTCTCCACACAAGCTCTGAACCACATTTCTGAACATCTGACTACTCCCCCTGAGTAGTAGCCACCACAACATCAATCTAGATCACGAGATATGACTATGAAATGCATAGATTGATGCAAGTCAGTGCATCTTAATTCTAATTAGGAGGGGTAATCATCCCTAGCTTCCCCCTGAGTAGTAGCTACCACAACATCAATCTAGATCACGAGATATGACTATGAAATGCAAAAATTGATGCAAGTCAATGCATCTTAATTCTGATTAGGAGGGGTAATCATCCCTAGCTTCCCTCCGAGATACTCAAAATTATCCTTAGGCAAGGGCTTGGTAAAGATATCTGCAATCTATTCCTCAGTGGGCACATACTCCAATCTGACATCTCTATTCCTTGGTTTTTGAATGCAGCACCAGATTCTTAGAAATGTTAATTGCACTTGAATTATCATAGAATATGGCAATAGGCTCATCATAAACAACTCTGATATCTTTCAACATCTGCTTCATCCACAATACTTGAGTATAATTGTTAGCAACAACAATGTATTCTGCCTCTGCAATAGATAAATAAATGGCATTCCGCTTCTTACTTAACCATGAAATCAACTTCTTTCCCAAGAAGAATGCACCACCACTAGTACTCTTTCTATCATTCACATCTCTTTCCCAATCAGCATCAATAAAATTACTCAAATTAAGGTCATCTTCTTTAGGATACCATAGGCCAAAATCAACTGTCCCCTTCAAGTACCTGAAAATCCTCTTCACAGCTGTCACATGAGATTCCTTAGGATCAACTTGAAATCTTGCAACAATGCATATTCCATTCATGATATTAGGTCTAGTTTGAGTCAAATAGAGAAATCCACCAATCATGGATCTATATCTAGTCTAATTTGTTTTAGGAGAATCATCATCTTGTGTCAACTTACATCTAGTCACCATAGGTGTACCAACCAGCTTTGAATCTTCCATACCAAAATTCTTTAGAAATTATTTCACATACTTGGACTGAGATATAAATATCCCTTTATCTAGACGAGTAATTTCCAATCCCAAAAAGAATTTCATTTCTCCAATCATAGACATCTCAAACTCACTCTGCATCTCATCAACAAACTTCATGCACAAACTATCATCTCCTCCAAAAATGATATCATCAACAAAGACTTCAACAATCAAATATTTATAATGATCAATCTTGAAATACAAATTACTATCAGCAATAGCTTTATTAAATCCAAGATTCAACAAATACTTGTCCAATTTGGCATACTATGCTCTTGGGGCTTGCTTAAGTCCATACAATGCTTTCTTCAGCCGAAAAACCATATATCCCTGATCAGTCAATTGAAATCCATTAGGTTGCTCAATATACACTTCTTCTTCTAGTTCACCATTTAGAAATGCTGACTTGACATCCATCTGATAAACCTTGAAGTTTTTGTAAGCAACATAAGCAAGAAA
The DNA here is from genome assembly GCA_007258455.2 of Sequoia sempervirens. Lineage (NCBI taxonomy): Eukaryota > Viridiplantae > Streptophyta > Pinopsida > Cupressales > Cupressaceae > Sequoia > Sequoia sempervirens. The sequence goes on from VDFB02000008.1 coordinate 42,491,403, forward strand.
TAGTCTCATAGATTCAATCCTAGCAACAGGGGAAATTTTTTCTTCAAAGTCAATTCCTTCTATCTGAGAATATCCTTTACACACAAGTCTTGCTTTGTTTCTAACAACTTCACCTTGCTCATTCAATTTTTTCTGAAAGAACCATTTAGTTCTGATTACATTTTTGTCCTTAGGTCTAGGAACAAGAATTCATGTATCATTCTTCTCAATTTGTAGTAGTTCTTTCATTTCTTCCACCCAATGTTCATCTTTGTTTGTTTCATTGAAACTATTAGGCTTAGTCTTTGAGATCAAACAATATTCTTCTACAATTCTTCTGCTAGTTTGAACACCTTTGTTCTTATCACCTATAATCTGATCTTCTGAATGATTTAGTCTTAGATGCCTTGGAGTCTTAAGGTATTCTTGAACTTCAGGCTCTTGTGATATCACTTATGCACTTTCACTAGTTTCTTTCTCTTGATTTTCCTGATTCATCGGAATGATCTAAATAAGATTTGGAGTCCGAACTTTCTTTACTTTATCTGAACTATCATTTTGATCATCTAAATGATATCTACAAGTTCTGAATGGTCTAACTATGTCTTCATCAACCTTGACATTAGCACTTTCAACTACTTTCCTCAATCTCTTATTGTAGCATAAGTAGGCTTCACTTTTAGTAGAATAGCCAAGAAAGATTCCTTCATCACTTCTAGCATCAAACTTTCCTATATCTTCATCTCTTTTGTTATAGCATTTAATCCCAAATATTTTGAAGTATCTAACAGTAGGATTATGACCAAACCATAGCTCATAAGGAGTCTTACCAATATCACCTTTGACTTGTACTCGATTGAGAGTGTAAACGAAAATACTCACAACTTCTCTCCACTAGATATGTGGGATATTCCCTTCCAGCATCATAGTCCTAGAAGCTTCTTGAATTGTCATGTTCTTCCTTTCCACAACTCCATTTTGTTGAGGGGTCTGTGGTACAGATAATTGTCTCTTTATCCCATGCTCTTCACAAAAAGAATTAAGCTCACCGGAAGTGAATTCACCACCTCTATTTGATCTTAGACATTTAATCTTCAGACCTATCTTTGTCTCAACCATAGCCTTAAAAATATTGAATTTCTCTAGAGCTTCATATTTTTCCCTTAACAAAGTAACCCACATCAATCTAGAATAATCATCAATGAGTAACATGAAATACCTATCTCCTTATAAACTTCTGACTATAGAAGGACCACACAAGTCAGTATGCACAAGGTCTAACACTTCATTTGAACAATATTGTTTACTCTGAAATTAAACTCTAGTTTGCTTCCCTAACTGACATTCCTTGCATATAGTATTGGTAGGTTTTATCAACTTAGGAAGATCTCTCATTTCCTGAGTAGAACTTATCTTGATAATATTGTCAAAGTTTACATGACACAGTCTCCTATGCCACAACCAACTTTCATAAACTTGAGCAATCATACAAATTTTACTAGTAGCACTTAGGTGAAAGATATCACCTTTTGTTTTTGTACTAGATGCAATCACATTTTCAGAATTACCCAATATTCTACACTTTCCATCCTTGAATTGAAGATTGTATCCCTTGTCAACCATCTGTTCAACACTTAAGAGATTATTCTTCAAACCTTCCACATATACCTATCATCAGTATTATGCTTACCATCAAGAGAAATGGATCCTCTACCATAGATTACACCAAATCTTACAACACCACCATCATACTTTTCCAATCTCACAAATTTACTTTTGTCACTTGTCATGTGTTGAGAGCATCTACTATCAATCACCCATTCATCTTTTTCTTCAACTTTGGCATCTAGGGATTTCTCCACATTTATACAACTAGCAAATTCAGTAGGTACTGGTTCATTTTCCTTGACAACAATAAATACCCATTCATCCTCACTTACATTCCCTTTATCAGATTCATCATCTGCCACACCTTCATCAACAACATAATAACACTTTCTTTGGAATCTAGGCTTGTTAGGTCTTGGCTTAGGAACTCTTTCCGAACACCTTGAGGAAAAATGACCTATATTATTACATGAAAAACATTTAAGAGGAAAATTCCCTTTATACTTACCTTCTCCTCTGGGTACCCTCTCGACAATAAGTGCTTCAAGCTCATCTAGTTTTCTCTTCTTCTTCAATCTCTCCCATTTCCTGCTCATAATTGGACATTTTCTAGAAGAAATTTATCCTGGATCATATCTCTAATTATCTTTTCTCGAGATAGTAGCTTTGAATGCAAATTATGTCTTAGGAAGAGAATCACCAAACTCACTTAACTCAAAAGTAGCAAGCTTACCAATCAGCATGTCTCTAGTTACATTTGTCATAGTCCGGATCTCCTCAATAGCAACAACTTTGTGTTTGTATGCCACAGGAAAGGATTTGAGCACTTTAGCAACAATCTCTGATCTTCCAATGTTCCACCAGTACATCTGATATTACACACAAGTTCATTCACTCTTTGCATAAAAGAAGTGATGTTCTCATCTTCACCCATTTTCAATGTTTCATATTTCCCTTGCAGACTTTGTAGCTTAGCAATCTTCACATGGGCATCACCTTCATACAAAGTTTCCAATTTTTTCCAAATCTCATAAGCAGTCTTTAGCTCCATTACATTTGTCATCTTGGAATCAGTCAGAGCACTCAACAATGCTTCCTTAGCCTTGATATTATGCTTAGCTTCCCTAATCTCACCTGCAGTAGAAGGAACATTTTGTGGGATGATATACCTTTTCTTTGTAATGTTCCAGTAAGGTTCACTAATGCATCTCAGATGACACTCCATTTGAGTCTTCCATAAAGAATAATTAGTTCCATCAAATCTCAGACTATCCTTCTTATATGTCACCATCCCGGATCAACTCAAGATATTAAACTTCTTCCAAGGAACTTACTCTAATACCAATTGTTGGCAACATAAGGGAAAACAACTGAGAGGGGGGGTGAATCAGTTGTCACATAAATTATACTTATTAAACTTATTCTTAGATCTGATAAATAAACATGAAAGCATAAACCATCACCACATCAAAAACCCACATAACACCAATATTTTTTACATGGAAACCTTGTTAAGGGAAAAACCATGGTGGAGGTTAATCCACAAGATTATACCTTGTTAAAAGTATAAAATAATTATAAATGGGGAATGCACATGCATTCATGCAAACTGCTTAGAGCTCATTGCTCAAATACAAAAGGCTTACTACCCAAAGAAAGACTCACTATCTTATAGAAACATTCAGATTACATCTGAAAGATTTTGAACTAATAAAATAACATCTGCTAATGCCTGATTACAGTTCCTATTAAGCACATAAACACTTTCTTTTGCTGAATTTTCTTCACACTTTACTTCTACCTTCGAAAGATTAAAACATTATTCACACACAACAATCGCACACCATACCTTCAAATGGCATAAACAATCGATCATATATATCTGCAACTAAGGATAACATCAACTGCATGTCGGCCCGACAAAATATAAAATATGTACAAACTATTGGCCAAAATCAATAAACAATTTATCAATGTGAACCAAACAATGTCGGCCAAAAAATAGTAAGGACCCAAAACAACATCCTCGAACACAAAAAACCTTCAAAAATTATGCCTCAAAGATTCACAACATGCTACAATCACCCTGTCGGCCATGAACATGAAAAACATGAACACACAGAAGAAAATCACCAATCACAAGAACAACGATCAATGCAGACCAACAACAGAAATAGAGCATGATTTGGACACATCCACAAGCATGATGAACCACCATAGAGGCATCTGCAACAACTCAAATTACTAGAATTAGATCATCGTCTTTCAGGAACACCAACTGAAGCAACAAAACAACTGTCAGAACATAGATACCCATAACATAATCAAATCTTCATGCGAACCTTTGAAACTTCATTTGGATAAACTAGATATACTTTTCAAAAAACCCTTTAATTCACAACCTATTATCATCAATATACTAAGTTAGCCACCATATTGAACTTTACTACATCATTGACAACTTGCAACTTATTTTATTACAATTCTCTCAATATCCTCGACATATACAACCTTAAATACATTAATGCCAATAGTGTTGACATCAATGAAAACCACATATCAACAATATCCAACATATTGATTAACCATTATTTTGAGATTGATTCAGAAGTACAACAAGTCTATGAGTCATTGAGACTTTATTTGATATGGTGATGAGATGGATTATTTGCTTGTTTCAAGGATTCAGATACTTGGGCACTTCATTCCTTATTTTTGATATAACACATAGACACAATGCATCATGGTATTGATATAACAAGGATGGTGTTGTATCTAGCAAGATGGACTTTGACTCTGCAAAAAGATAGGATAATCCTTGCTCACACTTTGATGTACAAAAACCTCATTGGAATGTAGTTTATAAGTTTAGAACATTTTGGACCAAAGCATACGCAATAGTCAACAACCCATTCAAAATGACCTCCCTACACACAACTAAGCAAGTATTCGTCGAAGTTATTCTACAAGAATATCCCACAAGCACAATAAACAAAAGATAATGATCAATGCCCCATTCCTTTCTCTCTAAATCATTTTGATAGACATCATTGAGAGGTCCTCAAAATGGGTCAACAAGATAAATCATAAGACAAGATCAAAATGAACAATCAATCAATGTTATTTATCTCTTGCCAAATAGGTGTTATGTGTTTTATTTAGGATGAGTATCCAAAATTATTTCCAATGATAATTCCCATTGTAGGAAGGATGCATCCTAGGTAATGTTAGTGGATGGTGGCTGGTTGATAGGTTGTTTGAAAGGCCATTGATATAAGGTTCAATTGACATGTTTGATAATGATCAAGAGTTTATTTTTGCATTTAAAGGTTCTACTTGTGTTTATTGTTGTATTTGTTTTTCGTTTGTGTTACCAAAGGTTGATGATGATGATCATTTTATTATGGATGAAAGTTTATTGTGAGTAAAAGCGAAATGGGTGGGTGGTTTTGGATTTTTTTTGGAATATTTCAATGTTTTTATGGTATTTTGCAATGTTTTGGGGCTATTTTTGATCTTTTTAGGTGTATTCGAATGTTTAGGTTTTTCCAATGTTTTGAGTTTTCAAGTTCCCAATTTTTTTTATGTTTTCTAAGTTTTCAAATATTTTTGTGTTTTTTGAGTTTTGACCTAGACCTAAAGGGGACAGACCTAGGGCCTCATGGGCTTATCAAAGATTAGCCTTGCCTACAGAGACCATGTAGTTCAATTGACACTGACCAATTATTGATGAGATATGATCATTTAATGGATTGTCATTTTATTATGATGGACTTCCAAAGGACTAACCTAAAGTGTCTTGGGGGAACATTTGTAATGGCCTTGCCTACGTTCAAGCTCAAACACAACATAGTTTGACATGGAAGCGTTTTTAATTTTTTGATGTTTTGACCTGTTTAGGGATTTTGATATGTTTTGGATTTTGACTTTACAACTTTTTGAATGTTTTTGGATTTTTGGGATTTTGCAAGTGTTTTTGGATTTTGATGATTTTTTAATGTTTTGGGATTTTTGATGAGATTTTGAGGTAAACGATACCTAGGTTAGAAATCGATGTTGCGTTATGAGATACAAGACACAGATCAAGAGTTATTTTGAAAAAAAGAGTGCAATAACCTACCCCCAGTGTCTAGCAATGTTTCATAGTGTAATAGACAAACCAAGATAGGTAATGTGTATGTGAAGAGTTCAACAAAGTTTTATCATGCTAGATATGGGCTATGGGACTTCATGAGACAAAATGGTAAATATATTCTCAAGATTTTTCCATGACTAGAGTTGAAGTATATGCCAAATCTTTGTCAAGATTGAGATAAACTAGAATAGTTGGATAAAGCTAGATTGGATGGATGGAGGGAACATTGGATTGATCATGACAAGGATGAGATACTTTTGTATGAGAAGGATCATATAGACGCTCAATTCTACTCATGACACCTATTTTCCAAGTTTCCATCATAGCACTTGCCCAAAGCACCACCGTAGTGGTTTACACTAGAGGACGATTTTTATTTTTACCATTTTCTGGATTTTTTGATTTTTTTGATTTTTTTAATTTTTTGAAAATATTACCCTCATGTTAAACTACCTAGTGGTACTAATGTAGAGGCTATTGTCATAGCGTCCAATGGTATCCTTCTTGAAGAAGTTTCTTTTCCAAGATATGAGCATTTGAATGTAACTTTTGAGAACTTTAATTTTCCTTGTTGGTACCAGAATTAATCTTGTCTATGTGTGTGCATCGTGATATAGTGCCTTCAGAATTCTTATGATGAAGAGTAGTTTTCAACACACAGTCAATACGAGAATTAGATATCATGAATGGAGTGTATGGTTTCATGCATGAAGGAATATGAGATGGATTAGTCGATGGTTTGGAACCTTTGACTCTCCAAACTTGGGAATATGAGCAATAATGAGTGGATATGGTGGTTTTCATGAATTTAGTACCAACTACTTGAGAAGCCTACTTTTGCATTTGAGGAAATATTTGATGTATCCATTTCCATTTTTGACTTTTCCCCATAGTTTCTTTGACTGATGGAGTACATGCTTGGGATGATTTTATTTTGTATTCTTTAGTATCCATTTGTATTTACTTTTTCTTTTTTACCTTACTACTTCATTTTCCTTGATGATCTTCTCCTTGCTTTGATAGGAATCTTTCTTTTTACATTGGTCCCAATTTGTGCATGAGATGATGGGTGGATGATGATTCTTGATATGCCTAGTTGTAGTGTTAATAGTATTTTCCCCTTAAGGATCCTTTGTGCCCCACATGTTGATGTTTGCTTTAGACAAGATTTCCCTCAATGTTGTGAAGGTATTAACAATACCTAATCCTTTACCCTAATAATTTATCCTCTGATCCATAGCCATTGAATATGACTTGTCGTGAACACATAATATTTCTATGGGTTCTTGTTGTTTAGGAATAGGAATTGTTTTCTCAGATTCTATGAAATCTTTATCTATTGATACCACTTCATAAGATGTTGGTGTTGATTCAGAAGATGTGGATGATGCACAATCATTGTGAGAATCAAGAATCTCAACCGTTGCTTGCTCTTGTGTGGGAATATCAAGAGTGGGAGACTCTTGTTTGGGATAAATAACATCTATATTTCCATTAGAAAGAAAAATCTTAGGGGTGATATCAGGGACATCTTTGGAGTTTAAAATGGTGTGGAAGATGTACCTCAACTCTTGATGAAACTCTAGGGATAGGGGTTCTTGATCTTGACTCAATTAAGAGAAACTTTCGTTATCCTCAAGAGCCTCCTCTTGACATGATCCTTGGGTGGATGACACATCATTTGTAAAAGAGACTTCACAACATTTTGTAGGTATGGGTGCAAAAAGGGACATTTATTGTACATTTGGAACTTCTTCAATATGCCCAATCATTGAGTCATATGTGGGATAGATATCACAATTTGATACATATTTGATGCCATTACGGTATGAAATATTGCTAGACATTTTTTATTGGTTTGAACTTTGTTTTAAAATAGTATCTTGATGTAGGTCTGATTCCTTATGTTGTGATGAATGAAAAACATGAATGTGTGCTACCGTGGTATCTTCAGTATGGTTTACATTATTTGAAGTTGATGCCTTTCTCGAATCCTTTGCTTTTGTATGATCAAGCATATGGTTTGTGTAAATTTTTAGATTGTCATTCCCAAGTTTTTGATCAACATCAATGTATCCTTGTTCAATAAGATCTTTTATTAGATGTTTGAGTCTAAAACAATTTTGTGTGTTATGACCTTTGTATCGATGAAATTCATAAAAAATGATCTTCTCTATAGCTAAGAGGTTTGAATTATGGTGCTTGATAGTTTGAAAAATCTGGGAGTATGATAAGGTTAGACTGTATCAACTTCTTCAACACATCCTCCATAGGCTCCCCTAAGGGAGTGAATTGTCATTTAGGAGCATTTTTTGTTCTTTGTGGTTGATGTTGAGTATTTAAAACATTGACCGTTGGTTGATTGTTTGGTGGTACAATTTGCAACATGTTTGTTGGTTGGGTAGTTGCTTGTCTAGGAGAACTAAGGACCACCTTTGCATCAACGACACCATCACTAGCAACAATTGTGTTCTTCGCCCAAAAGTGGGGCTTGTCATTAGAACTAGCAGATGGTTGGTAGTCCTTGTAAGCTTGTGTGTTCCCTTGTGCAACAAGGGATCTCTCGATGTTAAGGGCCCTAGGGATAAGCTCATCATATGTTGTGACACATTGCATTTTCAACTAAAAAGATGGGTCTGTATCCACATTGGCAATGATGATTCTTACTTGTTGTTCTTTGAGAATAGGCCATTTTCTCTTGCTAGCTCTTTGTCTCCACCATTGTAGAAAATTTGCAAAGGATTCACCCTTGTTTTTTTGAGGGTGTATAGCTCTTCCAAGCTCACATCCATGTCAAGATTGAAGGAGAAATGATCTATGAACCTATCGATTATCTGTTAGAAGTTTTGAATTCCCAGAGGCAATTGTGATAACCAATCAGTTGTCAGCCTGACCAAACTATATGGGAAAAGATGCACCAAGTAGGAATCATTGTAAGCTACCTCCATACACATTACATGGAATTCTTGATGTGATCCACCAAATTCCCTTTCCTTTCTATTTATCAAATTTTTGGACTTCAAATCCAAGTGGGAAAGGTACCATCGTGATGTTCCTATCGAAAGAGTATGGACACAAGTTTTGTTGTGTATGTGGTTTCTTGGTCTTTCCCTTTTGAATATCGTAGATTTTATGCATGAGTTCCTTGACCTGTGATGACAAATCACCTTGCAGATTCAGAAAAGGAGCATTTGTGGTATACTATGGGATGGTGGATGAGTTTTATTTGGTATTTTGATATGGTGGGGTGTTGTATGGTGTGTAAGGTGGAGTGTGATACTATGAAGGTGATGGTGATTGAGGTGTATATGCTCCTTGTGCATTTGGATTTACGATGTTTTATTGTGTGTTGACATATTGTTGGGGATTGTAATACAAGCTTTGTTGTTTTTTTTTATTGTTGCACAATTAAGGCTTGTTGTTGTTGGTCATATTTTTGTGCTAGAAATGCTTGTTTTTGGGCTTGTTGTTGCTGGTGTGCGAGTAACACTTGTTTTTTGGCTTGTTGTTGTTGTTGTTGTTGCACAATTAAGGCTTGTTGTTGAGCTTGTTGATGTTGTAAGGCTTGAGCTTGAGCTTCTTGTTGTTGTAATGCTTGTTGGTAGGCTTTTTGTTCTTGCAATGCTTGTTGTTGGGCTTGTTGTTGTTGCAAATCTTGTGCTTGAGCTTGTTGTGCTCGCAATGCTTGTTGATAGGCTTGTTGTTGTAAATATTGAACTTGAGCTTGTTGTGCTTGCAATGCTTGTTGATAGGCTTGTTGTAGTTGTAAAGCCCGAGCTTGAGCTTTTTGTCCTTGCAAAATAGAAGTGTTTTTATTTTGGGGTACGTGAGATGGATTTTGAGTGATCATGGCAGAGTGAGTTGCGGGTTGATTTGATTGTGATATGGTTGTTGTGGGATGAGATTTTGGGGTTTTTTTTGTGCCATCATTCCTTGTAAAATTGTCGATTGGGGTGTAGGAATGTAGTTTTGGGATCCCATTTGATTTTGTATGGCTTGGGGGACCAATGGTTGTGATGGTGGTGACATTTGGTGTTGCAATATCAATGGCACATTTTAACCTTAGCTCAATGGATTGGGAGGGTTCCCTTGATTGATTTGTTTTAGAGGGTTATCTTGTTGCATTTGATTGGGGGCCAAGGTGTTACCTTGGTTGATAGGATTCGTGACCAATGGGTTGCTTTGATTTGGATTTGTGATAGATGGGTTTGATATGCTTTATGGAACCAATGGATGTGATGGGTCAATTGGGTGGTTGGATGACGATGTCCCTTGTTGTGTTAAGGGTTGACCTTGTGTAAGGGTGTTAACTTTCCCTTGTTATTCTACTTGGGGTACTTGGCTCAGATTACCTTGTGTAACATTATGCACACTTGTGTTACCTGTGGTGGTGGATGAAGATGGTTGTGCTTGAAAAGTTGAGGCCATTGTGGTTGTAACTAAGGTAAAAATATAGCTTAGCATGAAAACAAAATGCATAAATGAAACCCTAACTAAACAATGAAGTAAAATGGAGTAAAATAGCATAAAACAAAGGAAAAGCTTCACTAAACAACCTTCATGCCCTCCATGATTGACCTTCATTTCCCTTCTCCATTTGTTGTAAAATGATGTTTTCCCTTAGATTTTGATGAGAAACTATTGACCTATGACAAAGCCCTAAGCAAATATTGAAGGATTGTACTATTGCTGCAAATGTACTCAAAAATTGCAAGCAAGCCTAAATCCTGAAGCATAAAGTAGCCAAGCATGAAGTCAAGAGAGGTACAAATGAGGTTGAAATTGCCTTTCTATAGAAAACTCAATTTTTGATGAATGGCCAGGATTGTCAGTTGAGAAATTCCCTAAGATCAAAGGCTAAAATTGTGACAACTAGCAATTAGGGTTAGGGCAACATTAGGGCAAAATTTGAAATGGAGGGCTAAGATTTGATTTTAAGAAAATCAAATCAAAGGTCAAGAATACATGTGACAAGAAGATATTGGCACGAAAAAAGAGACCGTTGGAAAATCAAATAATAATTTAAAATTATTTGATTTAAGAGACTGAATTGACCTTTCAAATTAAAAATTAATTTTAATTCAAAAGTGGTGGGGTCATGTGATAATAAATAATTATTTTTAATTATTTACTTGGTTGGAAAGATAGAAAGTGGGGAATTTTAAATAAATGATTTTATTTAAAATTAGAAGGAAAGTTGATGTGGAGAATAATTAAATAAATTATGGGGATTTATTTAATTATAGGAAGACATAAGGAATTAATGTCGTATTTAAATAAACAAATAAAGTTTATTTGTTTCAATAATCAGGAGGAAATAATAGATAAATAATAATTAAATAAATTTAGGAATTTATTTAATTATAGAGGGACATAGGAAATTAGTGACGTATCTAAATAAAATAAATGTAATTTATTTATTTAAATAGTCACGAGGAATAAAAGGTATGAATTAATTGAATAATTGAGAATTATTTAATTAATAGTTGAATTTGGACTATAGGACATAACTAAATATTTTAATTATGTTGAGAAGAAATATGGAGAAAATAAAGTTTGCAGGCCTAGGTCAATTTTATATGTCTACATTTTCCCCCTCTTTTTCATAATGAAGTTTATTGCATTTTGGAAAAGAAAATTCAATTTAGAATATGCCCCAACAAAGGTATGGATTATCCATACCCCCTCAAGAAAATTTGCAAATTTTGGCTTGGTGCCAATTTTTTTTGGAAAGTGTCTTGATAAGTCAATTTGATGACCAAAAAAACAATGGCATAGTTGGTTTTGAATTCCAACGAGTTTAAGGAAGTCAAAAGGGTGGTCAAACATGCCAAAAAGTGCATCCAATTATAAACCCTTCAAGAAACCCTAAATTTTTACCCTATAAATAGGCTTGAGGAGGGTAAAAAGGTAATTCATTTTCATTGTTACCTTTAGGAGATTTAGAGCTCAGAGTGAGAAGACCTTGCGCGAAGATGACAATTCCAGAGATTGATCATAGCGGATACCAAGTACGGACCTACCGATGGCCAAAGGGCGTAGAGCCACCGGTATGTACCTTATACCCACTTTGTAATTTTCTCATTTTACGTGGTTTTTAGGGTGTCAAAGTTAGGTTTTTTCAGATGTGTCATTTGGAAATGTGATGCATCTGCATTTGCAAAAGACACAAATGCATTTGCGTTGTATGTATTTGATGTGTCGCAACACATGTGCGAAGGGCAGGCTAGGTTTAGGTTTGAAATAGTGCAAATGTGAGCCGGTGCGACACAAGTGCCATGTAGAGCAACACAATCACTAGATGGAAACACAATTGCATTAAAGTGACATAAGTGATGGTGGGATCGACACAAATGATATAAAGTGACACATGTGCAAATAAAAATGACATAATCGATGTGGCGTGACACAAATGTTGGATGAAATGATGCATATGATTGGCGCGACGCAAGTGAAGGAATGAATGATGCAATTGACTGTGGCTTGGGTTGACTCAGTTTAAGTTCAGTTTACTTTTGCACTTTTGATTAGATAGATGCTAAGGATGATTTTCAATGATGTGCTAACCTTTGTTTCTATGTGCATAAATTATTACCACCCATCTATACTCAAGAGTTTCAACCAGTGACATATGTGTTTAGAGATAAGTTGAGGCAGGGTGAGCAGAGGCGACTAATGTGGTTGGGATTATTTCACATGACCTATATGCCCATTGTCTAGGAAAATAGGGGTCTCTTGATGACACTTGTGGAGAGGTGGCATTTCGAGACCTGTTCCTTTCATTTTCCAACAAGAGAGGCCATAGTGACACTGGAGTATGTCTACAGGATCCTATGGATCCTGATCAGAGGAGAGCATGTGGTTTATGATCCTCGACATGGACTACAGGATATTACAGACTACTATGAGCACGAGGATATAACACAACTAGGAATTCACAAATATAAGATTAGTTAAGAGTTTTTAGCTGAGCATTATGGTTGATGGGATTTTATGTTGTGTACCTTGATAGGTGAGGTACTCATACTAGATTGTCATGGTCATAGTTTCCCTATAGGATGGGGAGATGTTCTGATCAGGATGAGGTGGGATAGGACAATTTTCGCTTGGGGGACATGTTTGCTTGGGATGCTATATCATCAACTTCATGATGTCTCATATAAGGAGTCGATGAGCATCAGCTGTGGGACCACACTGCTCTTGATATGGGCATGGGAGCACATTATAGCATTTTGACCACTAGTGCATAGAAATTTAGCCAAGGGGATGCCCTATGTGTACCTTTATGGAGGGTCAGTGACACAAAATCGATGGGAGACACAGGATATTGGTGCCATGCTATTGATAATTTGATGGGATTTGTGTGAAGGCCATACAGGGATTGCGGAGAGTGGTTGAGAGAGGAGGAGCATTTGTCATTTTTCTGACAGTTTAGATATCTCATTGGGCAGACAGTGTAGTCGCAACTAATTATTGAGATGTACCTACCCTAGCGGGTGCTAAGACAGTTTGGGGAGTAGCAAGATGTTCTTGTAGGCACTCCATATTATGCACGATCATCTTGGGAGGCAGTGTGGGGATTGCGAATATCAATTCCATTGGCTAAGCAGAAGATTGATGGTTTGGTAGCACAACAGTGGGGATGGAGTGGGGGACCAAAAAATGTAGGGACCACCCTAGATTATGATGCATGGTGGTAGACTCATAGGCCACTTCCATTGACGTATCATGATTAGCTGACACCAGTTGATCGATGGGTAGTGTTACCATGGTTGCATAGAGGAGCATGAGAAGATAGGGATGGAGGAAAAGTAGATGGAGGAGGTGGTGGGAGAGGTCAAAGGAAGGTGAGGAGAGTGCACTAGTGAGTCAAGCGAGTCCCACTAGCACCTATTCAAGAGGAGGGAGAGGAGGAGAGAGAGGAGGGATGGTAGGAGGAGGTTAGGGTCGAGGGAGAGCAGCTAGACGGATCTCATCCAATAGAGATAGAGGTGGAGGTGCCCAGGGAGGAGGAGGTGGTCATGGGAGAGGAGATGTTGGTGTCGATGGAGAGGAGGACGTAGGGGGAGAGGAGGAGATAGATATTGGTGGGGAGGAGGAGATAGATGAGGTAGAGAGGAGATCAAAGAGAAGATGGTGGAGGGGGAGGATATTTCTAGGAGACCACCATTGCCTTAGGACGTGACAGTTGACCAGCATCTGATTGATATGCAAAGTAGGTTGGATGAGGCCCTTGCTCTGATTAGGACCTCAGAGTCAGAGCTGGAGGTGACTAGGGTGGAGAGGGACCAGGTAGTGGTGAGATAGTAGGAGGCATAGAGTTGGTGTTTGGAGTTTGCATAGTTGTGTACTGGACTAGTGGGAGAGGTGGCGAGAGAGCTGGTGAGGTGAGTGCTATCTGAGCATAGTACAAGATGTTATATGAGAGGGTAGTGCCAGTGGATTAGCGAGAGCCTAGTCTTACACGGTCTCAGAGTGGGACAGGTAGTGGTAGTAGCAAGAGCCACAGTAGCAAGAGCCATAGTAGTGTGAGCCCATCCACTTCATCTGGATAGTCATCATGACATAGCTCACACCATAGCCATAGAAATTCATTAGAGAACAAATGCAACCATAGTCATGCATCATCATCATTAGGGCACATGTCTCATCATAGTCGTCCACCTGTCACAGTACCAGGGTCATCACCAAGCCAGCCTGTTGGGTCCCAACAGATACCATCCGCCCCAGTGAGAGACCATCAATCACCCCATTCTTCACTTTGATGGGATGAGGAGAGTACCATTTAGGGAATGTTATATTATTGTTATGTTGAGACACTTTATACATTGACCATCAAGCTTGTGAGCTCTATTTTTGGATACCTTGAGACTATCCTATGACATTATTTTGAGATTATATATATGATGCAGTTTTGGTGTGGATTCTATGTCATGCGTTATGTTGTGATGCATTTTGATTTTATTATGTTCATGTGATGTGATTTATGTGATGATTCCTATGATGATGCATTTTATTTTATGGGATGTATGCATTTATGATGATCATTTATAATGAGATTTCTTAGTACTAATGTTGATGCTACTTTATGTGTGATGGTTACTTTATGATGATGATGATTATGTTCTATATATGCATAATGTTTTTGACACTAATGGATGCCATGCTTATGATTATAAATGCATTGATGTATGATTGTGTATGTATGGATTATGCGATATATGATGCTTTATATTATGATCCTGAATTTATATGCATTAATGATATGGGTGATATATGAAAATGTTTAATGCACCTATATGTTATGTTAATGCAAATGGATTGATGCAAATGATGTATTTATGCTAAGTGACGTAAATGAAAATATGTGAATGGATTTATGTAAGTGTGTAATGTACTAATTCAATGGTTATATATGAGCATGTATGCAATTATTTTTGTATGTCACCAGATATCATCAGGAGATTGAAGAAGAGAGAAGACTGGACATAAGGGATATGGATTCTAGCACGAAGAAAGAATCCTTTAGTATACTACCAAAGTACTAATAGGTGTTTCTCTAATAATCATTGGGCATATTATTGTAATGGCCAAAAAACACCATGATATGACATAGATCAATGGTGTGCAAGGTCGCACCATCACATAGAACAAGCAGTTACAAACAAGGATGATCATACTCATACAAGGAACTCAGTTGCCCCAGTCTTTTTGTCACAACCAACCATAAGAAAAACAAGCCATGAACATTGTTGCTCCTTTAAATCCTATGTAGGACATCCTCGAGGAACTAGTAGCATGAGTGTTTTGGAAAAACAAGACAATCATCATGATACGATGTTGCTCCTCTAAATCCTATTGTCAGGACATCCTCAAGGAACTAGTAGCATGACAAAAAATAAAATAACAAGTGCCAATATTAAAGATAGTGTTTTCCAAAGTGTTTTCCAAGTATGTTTAGATGTCAAGTGTTTTGATACCAAGATGCCAAGTTTGACGAAGCCTAGGTTCATGTTGAATAAGCTAATGTGTGACCAGTGTTAGATAATGCCAAATTCAAGGACACATCCTGAATGATGTCGATGTCAAGAGGATTGATCCTCAAATATCAAGAGAATCACTCAAAATGCTAGATGATAGTGCCAATGCTTAGGAAAGACATATCCTAAAGTATAAATAAATGACACAGGTTGTTCTTCAAAAAGACGTATCCGAAGAATACCCAAGAGTTGACCAGTTGACTTGCAATGATAATTTGAAAAAGGTTGACTAGATGACCAAATTGACTACATGCCAACGTTGACATTCCATTGTAGTTGAAATGCCGATTGAATGATTGCCAAAGTTTGTTTAAGAGTTGTCTGATTTAGGACATTTGTGAGAAAAGGATAATTAACTCAACAGACCCTAAGGGACTGAACCTAGGGGGCCTCAGGGGCATATCAATGATGGCATTGCCTACATCATACACTCAGAGACCACGTAGTTTGACAGACTTTGACTAGCTAGATTGACTGAAAAAGATTGGATTTATTTGAAGCTATGTAACATGTGTGATGGTGAATTTAAGGAACCCTAATGGACTGACCTAGTACGGCCTTGAGGGCTCATGGATTGATGGCCTTACCTACGTCATACACTCAAAGACCTCATAGTTCGACATGACCAATGACTTTGTCTTAGTGACAAAAGATTGAGTCATGATTTTATTTTGAAAAACCTAAAAGGACTGACCTAATGTCTTAGGGGCTCATTTTAGATAAGCCTTTCCTATGTAGCAAATGTGCAGATACAATGTAGTTCGACAATGACAAAGATTGACACAACTAACATGACAGATTTTGACTCTATTTTTGGGATTTTTGAGTGTTATTTGGATGGTTTTGTGTTTTTCAAAGTTTTTTAGTTTTTTTTGGATTTTTTCAGAACATTTTCTAAATTTTATGGATTTTTTCAAGACATTTTCTGATTTTTATGGATTTTTTCAACACATTTTTCTAATTTTTATGATTTTTTTTAGGACATTTTCTGATTTTTATGGATTTTTTCAACACATTTTATGATTGATGGGACCATGTGCAAGACATACTACAATCAGGTGATAAGGATGTTGCCCCCAGTCAGGGTGAGGACTAGCCAATTTGAAGGAGATGTAAAAGGATGTGCTCAAGGTGAAAAGTGAAGGATATGTGAGACATGATGTCAACCATTATCAGTCGTGGAAAGAAATAGCAGGAATTTATGATGAGTGTCATGAGGGTATCAGAAGATTGAGCATTTAATATGGACAAAGGTAGATGGAGTGATAGTAGATGGTGAAGCAATGACTTCCTATGCATGGTGCCTATTTGCTAGGTTTTCACCATGGTACTTATCCAAAGCACCATCGAAGTGGTTTTCATTATTGGATGAATTATTTATCTTTACTATTTTTGATATTTTCTAATTTTTTTAGTGTCACCAAGACACGTGTTTGCCGGGTTTTCATTAGGGTGACAATTTTTTTGTATTTTTCAAATTTTCTTTGTATTTTTCAAGTCTCTGATGCTATGTGTAGAATTTACGGAGGTGCAAACTGTTGATAGGTTTTGTCAATTGTTCCCCATTTGGAGTAGCTAACTGTTAGGTGCTAGAACCAAATGCGACAGTGATGATGTAAGGGACCAACCAATTAGGCTCGAACTTGTCGGGCTTCTCATGGTTAGATTGATTCTTTGGATTTTGCATCAAGACCAAGTCACCAATGTCAAACTTTCATACCATAACTTTTTTATTATAACTTTGGAAAAGGAGATTTTGATATTCCTGTAAGTGATTCAAGGAATTTTGTTTACATTCTTCTAACAATTCCATCTCATCAATTGAGACTGTTGGTATTCTTCATCATCAATCAATCCCTTCATGGAGACTCTGAGAGAGGGGATTTCGACCTCAATGGGAAAGATAGCTTCAGCTCCAAAGACCAAGGCAAATGGGGTGGCGCTAGTAGGCATACAGATGTTGGTGCAATAATCCCATAGAGCAGGATTAAGTTGTAGATGTTAATCATAACCAATGTCAGTGATAGTCTTCTTAAGAATCTTGATGATGGTCTTGTTAGATGCCTCAACTTGACCGTTCCCTTGTGGGTAATAGGGTGTGGAGAAATGGTGTTGAATATGTAAGTGTTCATAAAGCTCACAGACATCTTGATTTTTGAAAGGATGACCATTGTCTGTGATGATGGATTGCGGAACACCATACTGGTAGATGATGTAGTTAAGAATGAATTTGGAAATTTTCTTTCTAGTTATGTAGGTGATGGGAATGGCTTCAATCCATTTGGTGAAATATTCGGCTGCAGTTATAATGAACTTATGGCCATTGGATGAAGTTTGATGGATTTTTCCCATGAGGTCAAGTCCCCATTGTGAAAAGGGCCATGGAGAAGTAATTGGTCAAAGCTCTTGTGTGGGTGCATGAATTAGATCACTGTGCACTTGATATTGACACGTTCTCACAAATTGAAGGGCATCTTTTTCCATTGTAGTCAAGTAATACCCAAGTATCATAACTTTCTTAGCTAATTTTGGGCCACTCAAATGAGATTTGCATATACCCTCATGCACCTCATGTAAGGTTGTTCCTGCTTCATCAATGTCGATACATTGAAGAAGGGTATTGTCAAAGTTGCGTCCATATAAAGTGTCATTAATGATGGTGTAACAGGTGGCTTTGTGGATAAAGGATTTGTGTTGGTTATTGGAAAGGTTTGGTGGGAGAGTTTTGGAATGAAGGTAATCATATATGTCTTGGTATCAAGGGGAGTTAGGACCCACGAGCTCACAAACCATTTCTAACTCAAGAATATCATAAGCGGGAACCAACAACTTTTCCACTAAGAACTCGAATTGCGACATGTTACTGGGAATGTCCAAGAGAGATCCAATCATAGCCATAGCATCTTATACCTTTTTTTTTGCTCAGGGAAATTTCTCAAAAGCGATCATATGGAAATAGGACAGAAAACTATCAACCATGCATTTATAGGGTATCAACTTTTCATCCTTGGTGTTGTACTCATCACTGAATTGGTTGATGACCAATTGAGAATCTCCAAAGACTAGGAGTGTTTTTATTTTCCATTTGATGGTTATTCAAAGTCTTGTGACAAGTGCTTCATATTCAACAACATTGTTAGTGTACAGGAAGGAAATCTAGAATGACTTAGGAATAGAGTCCCCTTGCGGTGTGATGAATAGTATACCTACTCTTGAGCCATGACCTATGTGGGACCCATCAAAATAGAGTTTCCATGGTAATTTAAGGCCTACATGAAAGATGGATTCATTTGGGAAGTCTACTACCAAATGGTCATCTCCTTGTATGGGTACATGAGCAAGTTGATCTGCTATTACCTATCCTTTTATAGCTTTGCATTCTACATATTTTATGCCATAATCGCTCAGTATCATGACCCATTTTTCCAACCATCCTATTAACGTTGCCCGACTGAGGAGATAATTTAATGGATCAATATTTTCCACCAATTGTGTTTTATGGTTTAGCATGTAATGTCTCAATTTCTATGTGGCAAAGACAACTAGGAGACAAGCATGTTCAATGGGAGTGTAGTTGAGTTCATACCCAACCAAGGTGCGATTGATGTAATATATGGCTCTTTCTTTCTCATCATGGTCATTATGTGCTTATAATGCCCCCAATGTGGAATTGGTTGTCGAAATATACAAGATCAAAGGTTTTCCATCAATGGGTGGCATTAGGATTAGTGGTGTCAAAAGATAGTCTTTGATTTGTTGGAAAGCTCCTTGACACTTGTCAGTCCACACAAAGGGGATGCCTTTGCACAAAAGATATTGGAAAGGTTGGAATTGGTTAGCTAACTATGTAATGAAGCGTTGGATGGACTGTAGTCTTCCCTGTAATGTTCTGAGCTCATTGATTCCCTTTTGCAGAGGAACGCCCAAGATTGCTTTCACTTTAGTGGGGTCAACTTTGATGCCTCGGCGAGAAACTATGTATCCCAAAAATTTTCCCGAAGTCACACCAAAAACATACTTCTTAGGATTTAGACGAACTTTATACTCTTCTAGCCTTTTAATGATTTTTTCCAACACTTTTAGTTGATCATTGTGTGTCAAGGACTTTTCCAAGAGGTCATCAACATAGTCTTCCATCAGTGTGTGCATGAGATCATGAAATATTGTTGTCATAGCTTGTTGATACATAGCACCCGCTTTCTTCAGGCCAAAAGGCATAACATTCCAACAATATGTACTCTAGGGACAAGCGAATGTTGTTTTTATATGATCTTTTGGGGCGATGTGAATCTGATTATATCCCTAGAAACTGTCCATGAGAGACAACATCTCATATCCTACTATAAGGTCCACTATGATGTCTATGTTTGGAAGTGGAAAATCATCTTTTGGACATGCCTTGTTCAAATCTCAAAAGTCTGTGCAAATGCAGATTTGACTATTCAGTTTGGTGACAAGTACAAGGTTTGATATCTAGTCAGCATAATCTATTGATCTTATGAACCCCACATCCAGTAACTTTTTGAGTTTGGCTTTGACTAGAAAGGCAATTTTTGAATGTATCTTTTGTAGCTTTAGTTTGATTGGTTTGGCGTCTAGCAGCAAAGGAAAATGATGCAAAAATAGTGTTGGATCTAATCCTGGCATATCGGCATAGGACCATGCGAAATTGATCTTTCACTCTGAGAAGAACTTTTGAAACTCAATCTTTTCCTCTTCTGTCAATGAGGATGCAAAGAGAATTGTCTTGGGATCTTCAGGTGGGGCCATATTGACAACCGTGGTGTCCTCAATGAGCATTGCCAATTTCTCTTGTGTGATGGGAAGAAAGTCCAATCCTCCATCCTTGGGCACCTCAAGAGGTTTTCACCCTTGGATACGTCCTTTATTTTTACTTTTGTATCGTCAAAAGTTGCCTTGTAATTTTCACCTAAATATGTGTCTTTTCTTTTTTCATTTTTATTGTTTTTGCGACTAGAGGATTGAACAGTCTCCCTGAAGTATGCTACAAAATCAATATCTATAGTGAATCTAGCTTTATGGTCCCCACTCAGTATTCCTTCATGGAGTCCCATGAATTCGACAATAGCTTTGTCATTCTGAAAAGATGTCCATGGTCGGTAGGCCCTGTTGGTCCCAATCAATGAGCTGTGGGTATATAAGGGAGATTTCATCATCAGTGTTGGTGAAAGGTGGAGATGAAGCTAAAAGCATGCAAACTGAGGCTGAAAGGGTAAAGATGGAATTGTCCTCAAAGTCCCAGGAGGATTCTATCCAATCGTCATCTTCATTAGACTCAAGCAAATTGGACTCATTAGCAAAATAGGGGACAAACGGGTTGGAGTCATGGTCAATAGGGTCAGGTGGTAGGACAAATGAATCAGAATGATGGTCAATAGGGTTAGGTGACAGTTTAGGTTTGTCACCATCACAAGGCCAAAAGACTCTTACCCATTCTCTCTTTTCATCAAGATTTTAGGAGGATCTCTAGAAATTTCAACGCTAAAAATTTGTCTAAATTTTCCATCAAAAGAGGCTCACCTAGTTCTCAAAAAATTTCGTCAATCTCATATTCACTCAAGGACCTTTTAAAACCATATTCCCACTCATGTAATTCAATCTTGATATGGGACTCTTCAGTTGTCTTGACACTTTTAGAAGCATTTATGCCCTCACCCGAAAGTACATGGGTGCATGGACCGTCAATCTTGATTGGCTCAAACCCCAACCCAAAATTCTTTGGTCTTATAGAGGGTATTATAGGTTATCTTATTCTAGTCTTGTTTATACCAAGGCCACTAGTTCCATCATAGCATTTCACTTTCATCATCTCATAGCCTTTGCCATACTGTTATACTGGTAATGGAATTAGGTCTTCCATGTCTTTGTAAATCCAGGATGATATCTCTTCAATATCCTCTTTATTTAGTTCTCCCCATTTTGTGAAAGTCATTGTAGGAGGAACTTTAAAGACCTCTTTAGGCTCTAGGTTGAAACAAGGCCTACCATAAGATTTAGGAAACTTGGGTATCTTGGTGATATAATAGGAAGTGTTCAATTTTTACTCACCACAACCTTTTTCCTCGATCTTGATGTTTGATTCGGTACTTGGGATGATGGAAGGAGATGGTATGGTGGAGGTCGAAGGAGTGGACATGGATGGATTGGTGAGTGCAAATAAATTGATGTATTTGGAAGAGGTGGACATCGAAGCTTCTCGATTAATGGGCACATGGTGTTCATAAATGCCCCTCAAGTTGGTGCAATACTAGAAGGGATCAGGATATCTAGGTGTGGTAATTTTAGTGCCTTTGAAAGGAAACTTCGAACATTGATGATAGGTTTATAGTATGGCCTTTAAAGCGTGAATCCAAGGTCGACCAAGTAGGATGTTGTAAGGTAACTCAAGATCCAGGTCTTGACATGTGGTATCTACAATTACTAGCTCCACATGAATAAGAAGTGTGATAATGCCCCTAGAAGAGCATTCCTCACCCTCATATGCCTTTATGACTATGATTTTGGTAGCATCTACACATGCATCAAAGAAGCCTAGTGCCTTAACCAATTTTAGGGAGCATATATTCAATCTTACTCCACCATCTACTAAGACTCGTCTAACCTTGTGTTTATGGATGAAGACTTCAATATGTAATGCATCGTTATCATATGGCTTAGGTGATGACTAATCTTGGTTTGAGAAGGATACATGATGGGGAGTAGTCAAGTATCCAACCATTTCTTTGAAGCGGTTGACATCAATGTCAGTAGGAACAAAAAAATCTTGTAAGGCCTTATCAAGAATTGCTTTATGTGTCGTCGAGATGCGTAATAATTCAATTATGGAAATGTGTGCGGTAGTCCTTCCCAATTGGTAAATAAGGTTGAATTGTCCTTTGGGTTGTGAATGTTTAGTAGAGGGACTAGGTATTGTGATCTTTGGTCTGACAGAAGGACTAGGTATTGTGATCTTTCCTCAACAAGTGGTGACATTACACTCTGACATCTTTTTAATGGTGATGCTAATAACATATTCATCAACATCCAAGAGGTGATTAATTATAGGTATACTTGTGTAGTCAAAGGTAGTACGAGTGTAATTGGATTTGTTGTTAATCATTGGACCTAATGTAGAGGGATTACCTAAACCATGGTCCTGTAGTGGATTTTTATGAATAGTATGTTTTGAATTTGAATAAAATTGTTGACCGTCTATTTCAATAGCACAACTTTCAATAAGGTCCTATATGAGATTTCTCAATTTTCTACAGGAATAAGTTTAATGCCCTTTTACTTGATGATAATCATAGAAGGCATTATCATCCCACCATGATGGTTTGAACTGCCCTGGGTCATATGGTTTAGGGGCTTGCAATGTTATGACATTGTTTTGGATGAGCTTCTTGAGGACAAATTTAAATGGTTCACCCAAGGGGGTGTATGTGCATCTTTTGGGAAATTATCTAGTTTGTCATGGTTTCCCTTGGTCTTGATTGTTTCAGATGGAATTTGTTGTAGGCGTTGGTGTGGTCAAAGAAGCATTTTAGGGTTGAGATCCTCTAAGCATAATTGAAAGACCCGTTATGTTTACTGCTTTTGCATCAACTCCATCAATGGTAATATGTTTTTTCTTGACCTAATATTTGTTCTTATCATTAGGTGGGTTCTTTTTTGTGTTCTTGTTGGCATATATAAGTTCTCCTTTTGCAATGAGAGCTTTTTCAAGTTGAACTCCTTTTTCGACAAGGTCTGTGAAAGTGGTACAACAATGTACTTGCAAGTTGTATCTCAATGGTCCAACAAGATTTTGAACAAACATGTCTACTTTCTCCTTTTTGGGTATCTCAATGGGACATCGACTTGCTAGACCCTGCCATCTTTGGAAGAGTGGAATGAATGTCTCACCAGTGTCCTCTTGGGCGGTCTTACATAATGTGGCAATATTAATATTGGTGTCGATGTTGCAGGCATAATTTTCCAAAAATTTATTAGCAAGTTCATCCCATGATTTTATCCCTTTGGGAAAGAGTGCAAACCAATCAAGTGTAGGACCTGCGAGACTTCGAAGAAAGAGTCTCATCAAATAAGTTTGTTCGTATGTGACATCTACACAATTGGTCGTAAATTCTCTTATATGCTCAAGAGGATCAGTCTTTCCTTTGTATTTGGAGAATTTTGGTACCACATATCCTAGAGGTAATGGTGGCATGTGTAAGATCGTGTCGAATGGGTATGGACATAAATCATATGATGTGTGGGTTTTCTTATTTGAAAATTGCATTTCCTCCACTTATTTTTGCAGGGCAACGTGTTGAGCCGTTAGTGCATCTACTATAGCCTGATTGTTTGTAGCGTCACACATGTTGGTAATGGGTATCCCATGTGTTCCCATTTTCTGTGATGGTATGTTTTGATTTGGAATGTGTTGTGGTGGTATGTTTTGATATTGATGTTGAGTGTATGGCGCATTTGGAATTTATTGGTATTGAGCATTTTGAGTGAGCATGTGTTGTTGTGTATGAATATGGGAAATGTATGTGGGAATGTGTGTTCCAACAGTGTTAGATTGTATTTGAGGGATTTGTTTCCCTTGAACATTTTGATGACCAAATGAAGTCATGTGTTTTGTCACTTGGTTTCCTTGTCCAAATTGGTAAATGTGGCTGTGTGGGATAATTGTGTTTTTCCTTTGGGGAATATTAGTGTTGGTATTGACTTTTGATGAGGTATTGACATTGGGTTGAGGTCCTTGAATGGTAATTCATCTTTTGTTTCTCCCAAAGGGGTTTGATGAGGTTGTTCCCATAGCATTATTTGAGGACCCAAGTAAAAGGTTTGACAAGGTTTTTCTCATAGCATTGGACGAGGACCCAAATAAAAGGTTTAATGAAGTTGTCCCCATTGTATTGGATGAAGACCAAAATGTAGCCCCAATAGTTTGTGATGCAATTGTTGATATTTGTGGGATTGATTGTGATATGGATTTTACTATGGTTGATGTTCCCACAATAGATGTTGTGTTGACTGTGTTGGTGGTGCTTTGAGTTGTTGAGCCAATGGAGGTGGTGTTGATTGTGCCCATGGAATTTTGAGTTGTGGCACCAATGGAGGCATTGCTAGTATCATCTTGTGTTGAAAGGGGTTGAATAGTTTGAGTGCTATGGTCAGGTGATGCTTCTCTCAAAGTATTAATATCAAATCATCATGGTAATTTAGCTCCTTGATGCATAAGCATGGATAAATATCATTATAAATCTTGTAAGAGTAACTCTTCTACAAAGGAAGCCACATCAGGATTTTTGGCAGCGACATCAACATCTTCCATGAACACTTGTCCATTTTCATTTCTATGTATGAATTGTTCAAAAGGATTGTGCGAGGAAGATGCAATGTTCATGTTACTAAAAGGATTGATGAAAGATGTCCCCATGTATGTGTTTAAGTTCATGTCATTAGGAAAGTTGTAAGAATTGTTTCCTTGTCCAAAGGGATCCATTTCTCTTCTCTTTCTTTGTAGCCTAGTCTCAACCATATAAGATTTTCTCAAATAAAGGAGGGATGAATGATAACCAAATCTATGTATGAGGATGATATGACCTTAAATCTATGGTTTTTTATTTTCGGGAATAAGGAGTGTAGTGATGTGTGATGCAAGGTGACAATGTTATCTAAAAGGAATTTCAATGAAAATTGATAGTGAGGACTAAAATGAATGACAAATGATGGAAGACTAAAGTATTTTGTTATGACAATGCAAGTGCAAGGTATAGGAAAACTCTAAAATATAATCAATCTTGGGAGATTTTTAAGAGAGGCTGACTAACCATCCAAAGTTTGACCAATGTTTCAATTTTGATTGTCAAGGGACCTTTGTGAGACTAAGTGAAATGACAAAGTGACAAAGTGAGGTTTCCAAACTATACTTATGAGCTAGAAATATCTCACATAAAATGACAAAGAATAAAGGATTGATTTTTGACTTGGCCCAATGACAATCTACTTTTGGAGACAATGGTTTCACAAAGTAAGGAAAGTTTACCTATTCTATAGTCTATAAAATGAAGACCTAAGAGTTTGTCTATGTTGAAAATGGTTGTGGAGGTTAAGATGCAACTAAAACTTGCAATGGTAAACCTATGGTAAAAGCTAAATGCAAACTAAAAGGTGCAAAGATGGATGATTTGAGCAAAAAAAATTTTTGGTTTTTGAACAAAGACCACTGAGGAAGGATGTTTAGAAATAGATTCACAATGTTTGACCTTAGATTTGGACAGTGACAATGATTTTCCTAAATGACAGGAAAATGTATTATTTCAGGTAGCAAATGCATTGTAGAGTTATCAAATGTGTTGTTTCAGACAACAAATGCGGTTTAGCAAGTCAAATGCATTGTTCTGAACAACAAATGCATTTCAACATAGTCAAATGCATTTTACAGAGTCTCAAATGCATTGTGGTTTGAATAAGTTCTAGTTTTCTTTCGAATTTGGCAGATTTGTGAGGTTATTTCAGTTTGATTGTGATTTTCCAAATTTATGAAAGGTGTTTTTATGTGTTCATTGATTTAGAAAACACTCGGGAAACATTTAGTTTTGAATTTTTGGAGACAAGCACAAAACCTAGGGATTCCAAGGACTATATTCACTAGATTCCCACTTGGATTTCTCCAACGACACTTATTCTTAGCAAATGACTTAGAAGCTTGGCTACACTAGGTTCCCCTTACATGACACTCACTTCTCGAGTCAACCAAGCTTTGAGTTCTCATGAATCTCCCATGAAAAAATATTCATATATACTAAGAACTATGAGAATGTGGGATGGCTTGGCAACAACCGTTGCTACACCAGTGAATAGAAAATGATTCTGGAAACTACACAAATGGGTTTTAGTGAATACTTGGGGACATGGCACCTCGCGAGTGTCCAACAAGCCACTTAAGGCTTTAAATACTCTACTAGGGGCTCTTATACCTTTAAAAGAAAAGGTAGGTACCCAGTTTTGAATGACACTGCACGACTAAGGCCTACATACCATGAGGAATTGATGGTTTAGTCTTATCCTTTTATATACCAGCCCAAGTGAAAAATCGGTTGGAGTCATTCCCTCTTTCAACATAGGTCCGTCTAAGGTTAAACAAAAATGAATTGAAAACTTTTTTTTTGGTCATCCAAGATCAAACTAAGGTACGAGGAGATTGCATACACAAAGCTTTCAACCCACACACAAGATTATTCATTTTAATGCCCAAATCAAAATGTGTGAGTAGAAAAGCAAAAAACCCTAAGTGTTTTTGTTTCTCAGGATCACAACAAGGCACAAGAGAATTGCATACACACTAAGGAGTTATCACTACACCACAAGACACATCAAACACTCATTCATTTCAACCCAAACTTATTATGAGATAAGCAAAGTTATTTTTAAGCCAATTCTATGAGAATGCAAGCAAATTTTAGCCTTGATGAGTTATAATGCAAGTTGTATTCATTTTTAATCCCATGAGTGTGAATGCATGTTCATTTTAAACCATGAAGTGTGAATGCAAGTTGTAGTTGTGATTTTTTGTTTGTTTGTTGCTTTAGGATTGAAAAGGATTTATAAAATCATCAAAAAACAAGGGTTAGTATCTCCTTCCAGCTTACCACATGCTACTAAAAATAGACCAGTAACCAAAAAGACCTAACCTACTAAAACTGGAATTTTTTGTCAAAAACCGAAAGTATACCTAGAATAGGCAAATGCATTGCTCTGCTTGTCAAACGTGTTACAACCATAGATGCATCGTTTAGGTTAGCAGATGTGTTGCAATAGGTCAAATGTGTCGTTCGGGCTGTCAAATGTGTCTCAAAACTATAGATGTGTTGCTCTCAAACATAGATGTGTTGCAACGTATCAAATGTGGCTCAAAAAGTTACATTTGCGGCATTCTGTACTTGTACCTACAAAAAAAAATGAAAATTCCGTACGAAAATCTACAAAATGTGTTTTTGGCATCGGGTTCACTAATGTAACTAAGGTAAAAATTTAGGCTAGCATGAAAACAAAATGCATAAATGAAACCCTAGATAAACAATGAAGTACAATGGAGTAAAATAGCATAAAACAAAGGAAAAAATTCACCAAACAACCTTCATGCCCTCCATGATTGACCTTCATTGCCCTTCTCCATTTGCTCCAAAATGATGTTTTCCCTCAAATTTTGATGAGCAACTATTGACCTATGACAAAGCCCTAAGCAAATATTGAAGGATTGTACTATTTCTGCAAATGTACTCAAAAATTGTAAACAAGCGTAAAGCCTGAAGCATAAAGTAGCCAAGCATGAAGTCAAGAGAGGTCCAAATGAGGTTGAAATTTCCTTTTTTAGAAAAATCAATTTTAGATGAATGGTGAGGATTGTCAATTGAGAAATTCCTTAAGATCAAAGGTTGAAATTAAATGTGACAATTAGCAATTAGGGTTAGGGCATCATTAGGGTAAAATTTGAAATGGAGGGCTAATATTTGATTTTAAGAAAATCAAATCAAAGGTCAAGAATACATGTGACAAGAAGATACTGGGAATAGAAAAAGAGATTGTTGGAAAATCAAATAATAATTTAAAATTATTTGATTTGGGAGATTGAGTTGACCTTTTGAATTAAAAATTAATTTTAATTCAAAAGTGGTGGGGTCATGTGATAGTAAATAATTATTTTTAATTATTTACTTGGTGGGAAAGATAGAAAGTGGGGAATTTTAAATAAATGATTTTATCTAAAATTAGAAAGAAAGTTAATGTGGAGAATAATTAAATAAATTATAGGGATTTATTTAATTATAGGAAGACATAAGAAATTAATGACGTATTTAAATAAATAAATAAAGTTTATTTATTTAAATAATCAGGAGGAAATAATAGACAGATAATAATTAAATAAATCTAGGAATTTATTTAATTATAGAGGGACATAGGAAATTAGAGACATATGTAAATAAAATAAATGTAATCTATTTATTTAAAGAGTTGGGAGGAATAGAAGGTATGAATTAATTAAATAATTGAGAATTATTTAATTAATAGTTGAATTTGGACTATAGGACATAATTAAATATTTTAATTATGTTAAGAAGAAATATGGAGAAAATAAAGTTTGCAGGCCTAGGTCAATTTTAATTAAATATGCAAGTGGATGGGTGAGGGAAAATAAGAATCAGTTAATTAAAACAATTTTTAATTGTGCAAGTTGAGTGAAATTAAGATGCTTATTAAATAATTAATTAATTTAATGAAAAGGGGACATAAATGACATTTAATTCAATAATTTAGGATTATTCAATTAAATGAGAGGACATAAGGTGTTTAAATTAGATAATTTACATTATTCAATTAAACAGGATGAAAGTTAGTGTGAAAGGGGGAATTATTTGAATAATATGGATCATTTGATT
Organism: Sequoia sempervirens; assembly: GCA_007258455.2. Classification (NCBI taxonomy): domain Eukaryota; kingdom Viridiplantae; phylum Streptophyta; class Pinopsida; order Cupressales; family Cupressaceae; genus Sequoia; species Sequoia sempervirens. The sequence goes on from VDFB02000008.1 coordinate 42,520,598, forward strand.
AATAGAATAAATTAACGCATTCAATTAAAAAATGAAGATTATTCAATTGAACAGTCAAAAAGAAGGTGAATTTTAGGACGAAATAATGTTAGTGACCAAATTCAAGTGTGTAATATCATTTAAGACAATTTTAAGTGTCTACAGATGGTATGAAGCATGAACATAGGTGTTATGCATTGATTCCTAGAGTTAATAAAGAAGAAGGTGAAGATATACTAGTAGAAGTCTCAAATCTATTAGAGGATTTCCATGGCATTCTATTAGATAATGTACCTAAGAATTTACCACCAATAAGGAGTATTAGTTATTAGATGGATTTGATACCAAGAGCCAGTTTTCCAAATAAGGAAACCCATTGAATGACTCCTGTAGAGAATGAGGAGTTGAATAAACAAGTTCAAGAAATATTGAAAAAAGGATTGATTCAAGAGGGTTTAAGTCCATGTGTGGTTCCTACAGTATTAGACCAAATAAATATGGACAATGGATAATGTGTATATACTCTTGATCCATTAACAATATTACAATCAAATATATATATATATTTATTTCCAAAAAAGGATGGCCTTATAGATTGTTTGAGTGGAGCCAAGTACTTCAGGAAAATTTACTTGAAGAGTGGGTATCATCATATTTGTATAAGAGAAGGAGATGAGTGGAAGATATCCTTCAAGAATAAAGAGGGCTTGCATGAGTGGTTAGTCATGCTATTTGTCCTAACCAATACATAGAGCATATTTAAGTAGCTTATGAATGAGGTATTGAAAGAATTTTTAGGAAAAATTGTTAATTTTTATTTGGATGATATTCATCCTTTCACTAACTCATTTGACTGGAAAATACGACAATTTTTTTTGACAAAAGATGTACAATTAGATGAATCATCAGGTACATGTGTATTTAATGTGAAATTTTCAATTTTTTTAAAAATTTGTGCCCGACATTTTTCAAAACTTTGACGATCCGTGATTTTCGTTGCTTTTTCGACAAATGTTGGGCATAAATATTAATAAATAAAATTGAGTTCGACAATTTATCTATATGTGCGATAGTGTTTTCATGCTATACTTGTGAATTTTCCCTACTTACAAGTTTTCTATACTTGTGACAGTTTGTGGAGGTTATAGGCCAGATTTTTTTGGTACAAAATATCAAAATGATTAGATTTTGTTACCTGTCTATGATTAAAAATTATTGGAGTGTGAGTTTGATATTTTTTGAAAATATAAATATTCAAGCTTGGTAAAGAAAAATCATGTCAGATAATATTAGTGCAAAACAAAATGAAGAGACACTTGCTAGATTGTGGCCTAGATTGAAAAGAAAGGGTGATGGGAAATGTTATTGTCCTTGCAATAATTGCAAGGGATTAAAGACGAGAAGACTTTTACTCACAACAACTAAGAAAAATTGTAGGCAGCATGGTCATGTTGAAGGGGGGCATGATTATTGTCCATTGGTAAGTTGTTCATTATATATCTTTATATTGATTGAATTTGTAAATGTTTATATTGTTTTAACATTTTTTTTATATATAAAAAATCACTCAATCATGATCATGGTTTATTTGTGTCGATCATTATTATAAAGGTGGGGCGCCCTAGAGCACATGATATGGATTATCACAGCCTGGAGAATGTGGTTTTTCAAGCGGAGGAACATGGATCTGTGAATATCGAAGATGAAGTTAATGATCCTATGGAAGAAGATGATCATGCACTAGAAAACACAGCTGAAGATGATGGTACAAATACATTGATCCATGAAACATTTAGTGGTGCATCTAATCATGATGATCAAGATGACTTTGATGATTTTCATGATTTACTTGTACTTGAGAAGGCATACGAGCCCCTTTATCAAGGCTCCCAAAAAACTCTTCTCTCTGTTGTATTGTTGCTGGTGATCTTGAAGTTAATGAATGGTTTATCCAACATATAAATCTCACAGATGTTAAGGTATGTCATATATGTCATCTTTTTTTTATCTATTTTTGTTGTTAATTCATCACTAGTAAATAAAGGATGAAATATGTACCATTAATATTCTTTATATTAACAAATTATTTTTTTTGTTGTAGATTGATAGGTGAATTTTTATTACCACCATCAAATATTTTACCTCGTTCATACTGAGATTTATCTACCATTATTAAAGATATTGGAATGGAGTATTAGGCAATAGATGCATGCCCCAACGATCATATTATATAGCATAAACAACATGAATTTGCAACAGAATGTCTGAAATGTCATATTAGTAGATATCAAACAAATCAACTAACAAAAAAGGTCCCTCACAAGGTTCTTCATTATATTCCCATTATTCCACATATGCAATGATTATTTAGGTGTGAAAGTTTAGCACAATTTATGGATTACCATGCATGAAATAGAAGTGGAGATGATATTGTTCAAATGCCTATGGATGGTTCTGCATTTAGGGACATGGAGGAAAAATGGCCACATTTTAAAGAAGAACCTCGTAATGTTAGGCTTTCATTGGCAGCGAACGGTGTTAATCCATTTGGAGAGCTAAGATCTATTTACTCGGTTTGGCCTATTTTTGTTATTAGCAATAACATTCCTCCATGGATCTCAATAAAGAGGGAGCACATAATGTTGGAAATGATTGTTCTAGGTATTTGTTTATATCAATTTTCTTTAACGTAGTAGCATCTCATTTGTCTTATTTGTTGCATAATGACTTTTATTTTTTTCATTTAATAGTCATATACAAATTTTTTTATATATTGCAATAAAATGGTTATAATAATTATGTAATGTTCATGTTCATTCAACTAGGTAAGTACCAAGTTAAAGATATGAATGTATATATCAAGCCTCTTATCAACGAGTTATTAAAGTTATGGAATGGCGTCACTATGTATGACGTCTCTAGACCAATAGGACAAAGACAATTTTAATTCCATGCAATGCTTGTATGGACAATTCATGATGCCCCAGGGCTAACAAATTTTTGTGATATGTTATAACGTTCGACTGCACTTTAACGATATTTAATTTTATGAAGTAGATATCATGCATGTTTTTTAAATAATCTATTCATTATATATAATTATAAAAATTGACATATTTAATCCAATTATATATATGATCTTGCAGGTCTTCAAACAAAGGGAAAATTTGCATGTCTAGTTTGTGGTCCAAAGATGAAATCTCATCGTTCAAAAAGTTTAGGAAAGTAAGTGTTTGATGAGTATAGACACTTCCTCCACATAAATCATAAGTGTCGAACTATTGAAAAACATCTTTTCAATGGGAAAGAAGAGACTACATCAAAACCGCGAAGAATGACACCTCGCCTATGGAAGTTGGAATATAATAGAATTAATCATCAAGGTTATACATCTGATCAAGTTGTTTATCTATCATATATGATATGCTTGGAATTTATATTTTTATATTGTCTTTTGTTTACTCATGTTGTAATTGACAATGATTGTTGTTGTTAATTTGTTTAACTTATATGCTTCATGAAGGTCGTCAAGGCATTAATGGCCCGCAACTTCCATAGGGATTGAAAAGTTATCCCATACAATTTAGTAGGTTGCCCTAATATGAGAAGATACAAATTGTGCATTTGTTTGATACAATGCATATCAGAAAGAATATAACATAAATATTATGGAAAATATTGGATGGAGGGCATGACAAAGAAAAAATTGTCAAAATTTGTAGTGACATTCAGGAAGCCAATCATGCAATGAAAAATTTCATTCAATTAAATAGCAATGAAGACCAAATTAATATAAGCGCCCTTCCTTGGTTATTAATGGAGCAACAAAGCAATGCTATAAAAGAAGTCATACAAAAAATTTGATTTCCCACAGGATTTGCTACGAACATAATCAATATCATAACAAAGGTGAATTTGGGTCAAGGATGAAAACACATGATTATACCTTCATTAAGGTAATTATTCTGGTATATTTTATATATATTTGTATACTGCATGTACTTTTTAGTGTATTATGTTTACTAGTTTTGGAAAAAGAATGAAAAGATCATTTTATAATTGTTGCAGTACATTCTACCTCTATCTCTCCTAGACAACTTTGACAACAATGTCAAGCAAGTTATATATGATCTTGGAAAATACATGAGGTAAGTAGCGATATTTTTTCAATTCGTTGTATTGATCTTATATTTTCCATTTGTTTTACTTGTTATGTAATATATTGTATATTTTTGTTAAATCTCGTTAATATATTTGTGCCTTGAATCACTTGTAGATGGTTGTCATCTAAAGAAATCCATAAAGATATAAATTATTGGATGAGAAAAATTCCTCGTCTAATGTGTGAAATGCAAAAGTGTCTACCATCAACATTTTTCAATGCACAAGAACACTACCTCATACACCAAGTTGAGGAGATTGAATTGTGTGGACCTATACACACAAGGTCAATGTGGATGGTTGAGAGACACTTAAATTTTTTGAAGGCTTTGGTTAGACAAAGAGCACATCCTGAGGGTTCTATGGTGGAGGGATATATGGTATACTAGACCATGGTGTACATTATTGAATATCTTCCTAAGTTCACAACAAAGATCCATGTAGATCGCATTTGGGATCCCAACTCCATTAAAAAATTTGAAGGGGAATACCTGATGGGGAAAGGTAGATTGAGGAAATTGAGAGGTAATTATAAGATGGCCATGGAGATTAATTAGAATACATTTTACATTGCCTTCAATTGCTTGAAAGGAAACAATAGAGAACTAGTCCAAATGAAAGAATATTCCACACACTAATAGAAAAGTACTGGTATTGTATTACTCTAGAAAATAAGTCATATACCATGGTAATTAACTAATTATATGTTGTTTGTGAATTTCAATTTTTTTTATATAGTTGGTTGAGAGTGGGATGCACTATATTTGTACATAGCAAACAATCTTGATTGGATGACAGTATGGATTGAACGATGTCAACAATCCGGTCACACATTAACATGGGAAGCTATGGCTTCATTGGTTAAAGAAGCTCATCGTAATGGAGATTCCAATGTCACACCAAGGGAAATTGATTTAGCATATGGTTTAAGAGATAAATAGGTACGTATAAATATATTAATCACCCATATAATTTAATTATTTTTAATTATATTGATGTATATATATGTTGAGTTTTTTTTCTTTGCATACATTTGGCCAAGAATAAATGTGTTTATCAACTGATGATGTAATAATTTTTACATTTTTGACATATTGCAGGTGAAACACCACAAGGCTATGTGGTGAAATGGTTGTAAATTTTGAGTCAAAAAGTTGGATGACATGAAGAAAACTTGCTATTCTGGGATAACTGCAATCTTTCAAATGACTAATGTTTTATCTAGAAGTGACATACATCCAAAAGTCTCAGAAAATTGATACTATGGGATTTTGGATGATATGCTTGAGTGTGACTTTAAGTCCTTCAAATTAGTTTTGTTCATTGTCCAATGGTACAGGCTACGATTAAATGAAAATGATCCCGAGAGAACTATTATTGAACATGATAATGGATTTACCATGGTTAATACAAGGTTGATCGAGCGAGATGGAAATGAGCCCTATGTTCTTCCAAGCTAATGTGAGCAGGTATTTTACTCAGAGGTTCCAGGTAAACCAGGTTGGTTATTTTTTGTTAGAGATGATCCAAGAGGAAGACTGGTAAAGTATAATGTGATGGAAGAAGAAGATGCCAAAGAACTAGAAGATGATGTAGATGATGATCAGGATCAATAGTTAGTTGATGATGTTCCTGACGAAGATGTCAAAGAAGAGGAACTAGATCATGATGATGTAGGAGTTAATGTTCATGAAGATGATATTTGTGTGGATGATGACATTATCAAAACTAATATCAATGATGATGATGATGATATGACCAATCCTTACAATGTCGAATCTGGATTGGATGATACAAACAAAGAGTTAGATGGAGAAGATCAATGACATTGAAATGTATGAGTTATGTGATTATATTATCTATTTGATACTGATTTCTTGATAGAATTATATTTGACTTATATGGTTACATAATTAATTCATGATGTACTTTTTAATGTTGTTAATTCATGATGTTACAACTATTGTAGCTCTCCTAGAAATTTCCATATGATCAAATCCCAATTACTCTACGACTATTTATGATTAGATATTCTTTGATCATATCTTTGATTAATTCATTTCCAAAAAATTAGCGTTTCCTCATGTTGACTTCACATAGTGACATGTGAATGGGGCCAACGTTGAATTTTTTTCAATTTGTGCTTGTATGGAGTGAAACTTGACATGGTTAGCCTAGATGCATGCGTTGATGATATGGGAGGGTTTCGAGACTCAAACATGACGTCATGCTATATAAAGGCATCTCGTCCTTCCTAATAATACAAGTTTCCTTATTCTTCGTCTCTTTCATATATTTTTCCTAATTATCAAATGGTGGTAAGTGATTATTCCCTTATATATCATTGTATAATTATTTTTTTCTATATTAATTTATAAATTTTATTATATTATGTGGAGCTCCAAAAAGTTAGATAGGAGTTCAAGTTAGTAGGTTCAAAATAAAAAATCATCACTTGTCTCTCTATATATTGCTTTCTTGTATATATTATAGTTTTACCAAAATATACTATTGTATGCTTGCATGGCTTCTTAGTTAATATATATTTTATTATTATTGATCTTTTTGATATTTTCTATAATTTATTATTAGATGATACACATTGGATTCCTTTTAATTTTTTATAGTTGAAGATACATAACTAATTACAAGGATAATATAAAGAAGATATATCTATATATGTATCATTTATGAGTTTCTAAAATATTTTACTTCCATGTCAACCACTTTCTTTACTTCAATTGAGAAACATAATACCTCTATAATCTTGCATTTATCAAGTGTCAATAAAATAAAATTCAAGTACTTAGCGATCAATTTTCTCTTGATTGATCTAGTAATAATATACTAGCCAGTTTATAGTCATCCAATGATATCATCTTGCATTGATTTGTGTTACTTGACCATCACATAATTGAACCAAGTACCACTTTAGAAATACCACATACATAGTCTTCTCTTTCTACAAACCCCCCATTGTATTCATAAGGGTTTTATTATAGGTCCCATCAAATACTATGCCCTAATCAAGTAACAAGTAGATAAGTCATCTTTACTAAGGTCAAACAAGGTTGCTTTATCACAAAATACAATAGTTTTTAGTTTTAAGTGTTAGATTTCTATTTTGATTATAAGGTTTATCTTGTAGGTTTAAGGTATTAATTTAAGGTTCTTACAAAGAATTTTCAACCAATGGTATTATTCTATCCTATCTCTACCATTTTAGTTCTAAAATAAAACATACAAATCAAACTTAACTAGAAATCACACCGTAGTGTGCAATGGGTACACCGAAAAAGTGTGGAATTTCAATTAGGATAAATTTTGGTCTATTTTTTGCATACATTTATGTGATACTTGAGGTCAATTGGTAGGAAATTTAGCAATGATGTTTTTTGTGCAACAAATATCTCAATGGATAAATCGTAGCTTCAAATAAACTATGCATCCACTTGTAGGGATCCAAACATGATTGAAATAAAACCTATGAATTAGGAAGATGATCAAGCTCCATTAATAACATGCTCATGTTATGCTTGCAATAAGGAGAGAGGGAGAGAGAGAGAGATGGAGAGGTAGTGATAGAAAGAGGGAGAGATAGAGTGGGGAAGAGTGAGAGATAGAGGGGTAAGGAGATAGATATAGAGATGGAGATGTAGAAGGAGAGGGATATGGAGAGGACGAGAGGAGAGAAGGATAGGGAGGGATAAAGAGAGAGAGGACAAAGGGATAAATAGAGATGGAAGAGATAAATATATAAAGAGGGATAGAGAGGGAGATAGATGGATGGATAGAGAGAGGGAGACATGTATAGAGATAAAGGGGGAGAGAGGAAAATATAGGTAGAGATGAAGATAGAGTGAGAGAGGAAGAGGGAGACAAATAGATAGAGAGATATAGGTAGAGGGAAAGATAAATATAGAGAGAGATAGGGATAAAAAGAGGGAGAGATAGTGAGGACAAGATAGAGAGATATAGAAGGCAAGGGAGATAAGAGATAAAGAGATATAGATGGTGAGATAGAGTGGTAGAGAGATAGAGATATAAAGAGATATAGAGAGAGGAGAGGGAGAGAGAGATAGAAAAATAGATAGACAAACAAAAGAATTAGATATAAGTATATAGAGATGGAGAGATGGAGAGAGAAATGAGGAGAGATAGAGAAAGGGAGAAACGAGTATGGGGAGAGAGAGAGATAGAGATATATGGGAAGAGAAAGAGAGATGGAGATATATGGGAAGAGAAAGGAAGAGAGGTGGAGATAGAGAGATGGATAGGGGGGATAGGAGGGAGAGATGGGGAGATAGAGAGGGGGAGATGGGTATGTGCAAGATAATCATGGAAAAAATAGGCCCTTAAGTAGCAAAAAAATTAGAAAAATCAAAGTTAGGAAACTTGACATAAAAAATTGAATAAGTTATCTATATTATTTCAAAAATATTTAAGAATAGAATCTATGGAAAATTGAATGTAGTTTCTAAACTACTAGGTTTATTTTTTTATAAAAAAAAGCTATTTGGTGAAAATTTGAAATTTCAATGTAGTAGTACTTAAATTTCAGGGAAAAAATAAGAAGTAGGTGTCTGTCTGACTACCCTAACCACAGTAAAATCATAATATTTTAGATATAATTATATGAATCATGTCCCAATGTGATGCATAATTTTTTGTAATTTTTTTCCAAGTAAATAATTAATTATGAATTTTTTATTACAAATTTTAAAATATATAAAAACTCGTATGTCTAACCACCTTAACTTGGTCAAAACTTCATGAAATTATTATTATTATTTTTTCATCCTATAGTATGTGAAGCATAGAATGTGACACATGTCTTAGATTCAAAAAAATGTGATATAGTTTGAAAGCTATCGATGTTTTGTAAGGAAAGCTTAGGTGCGGAACAAACTCTCCTAACGTCAAAACCTCAGGGAAGAATGCAAAGGTGACTTTAAAATTTTGTAATTACAGTTCAATTAAGATACTCATGAAAGAAATAACAGAAACACATAAATGAACATACACAATTTGGACACTAGATTTACGTGGGAAAACCCTTACGAGAGAAAAACCCACCACACCAAGAAAAACATCTTTGTATTACAGTAAAGAAAATTACATACAGAGTTCAGACTTAACTTTTTGATGTCAATTTATAGTAGCATAATTTCTTGATTAACCTTGTAAAGAAATGCTCTCAGAATTGAATTCATATACATTGATCAAATCGCATTCAATCGAGCAACACTTCGTTATCTCACACTCTTCTGCACATCGTCATCCGCCATTTCTCGAGCATAATCATTTTTCCTCACAGTCTGTTCATCTCCCTCACAGGAACAGTTGCACCAGTCCAACTGCTAGCGGTTCACATTCTTCTACTTTGATTGGTAAAAAAAAACCACATAGGATAGACATTCGATCAAGGCATTCAAACAGTATCGCATGTCGATGAGACACTAGGCCGTGTCTCCTCGATGCCACAATGTCTGATTGTCGTTATCGGCCAGAGTCACCACCATAAAAAAGAGTCATATTGAGTTCAAACCTGTCACCCAGACTCACTATCGCTAAGATATCATATTGATATCCACTACAGAACCATCAGCCAGACCATCGCTATCGGCGAGAGGTCATACCAAACAAAAATCCATCTTATGCAGATATATCAGCAAGAGTTTTGCTATCACCAAGAGTCTTACAAAACCTTATGTTATACTGATGTTCATACCCGTCGGCAAGACGATAACCATCGGCAAGAGTTCACATCGATCACACCTGTCTGTCGACGAGACCAACAGTCATCGGCAGGAGATCATACTGAAGAAATACCCGATAGTTCATATTACTCCGACCAGTCTATCAACAAGAGCAACACCATCGGCAAGAGGTTTTACTGAAGTTCATTGCATGGAAATCCATTGGTAGTTCACAAACAATTCTATCGGTGAGAGAAATGCTATCGCTAAGAGGTCATATCGAATGCGCCAGCTTGTCAGTGAGACCACATCCATCGGCAAAAGTTCTTACCGAATGCAAACCTATCAGCCAAGAGTCTCCTCGATGACATCCTTGTGAATAACTGTCGGTGAGACATACATTTTCGAGATGAGTTATTTCGAATGTTCATCCCTCTCCCCAATGACTTCAGTCGCCATGAGTCTCCCTGATAACCACTAGGAACCAAACCGTCAGCAAGACAAAATCAAAGTCTCGGTGACTTGAGCACTTCAAATGATTAGAATATAGCTTCTAGTCGGTAAGAATTCTAGAGGGTCTCACTGACTTTGCTCTTTCAGGAGTTTACATGCCAGTAAGATTGAGGCATGTTTTCCAACAATCTCCCACTTGACGAAGATCTTATTGACACCTCCAGAGCACAACAAAACTACTAAAATTCATGGGCATTAAGGCCCATCGAACTGGCACACCACCTGAACTTGTCTGTGCTCACTGGCTTCATCAATGCATCTGCAACATTTTCCAAAGTATCCACTTTTTCTAAAGAGACCTTTCCATCATCCACCATATCTCGTACAAAATGATACTGAACATCAATATATTTTGTCCTGGCATGGAAAGTAGGATTTTTCACCAAAAAAATAGCACTCTGACTATCATAGTATATTGTAATTATCCCTACATCAAACCAAAGTTAGAACACAAACATTTTAACCAGATTGCTTCTTTACAGGCATGTGTTGCTGCCATGTATTTTGCCTCTGTAGTGGACAAAGCGACTACAACCTGCCGCTCACTCATCCAACTGACTGCACCACCATTCATCATGAAAATATATCCACTAGTGGATCTTCTGCTATCAACGTCCCCTACCCAATTAGAATCCACATAGTCTCGAATGCTTAGAGTCCTCTGTGATTCAACCAAATTGCCATGGTAACACAAAGCATATTCTGAAGTGCCCTTCAGATATCTAAACACCCTTTTCATAGCATCCCAATGTGTCCTTATAGGATTTTCCATAAAATGACTAAGTACTCCCACTGCTTGGGCAATGTCTGGCCTTTTAAAGACCATTGCATACATTAAACTTCCAACTACACTAGCATAAGGCACTCTGGTCATGTCCTCTATCTCAGTAGGATATTTTGGACAGTTTTCAACAGATAGCTTCGTTCCTTGCAAAACTGGAACAACTAGTTGCTTGCAATCATTCATACAAAATCTCTCTAGAACATTATTAATATACTTACTCTGACTGAGCCAAAGTTTTCTACTTTTCTTGTCCCTGGTTATTTCTATTCCAAGAATATACCTGGCTGCACCAAGATCTTTCATTTCGAACTTTGCAGACAACTGATATTTTAGATTAGAAATCATTAACTTACTATTGCCTATGAACAACATATCATCAACATAGAGAGCAATAATAAGAACACAATCATTTTTAGCTTTGTAGTACACACAATGATCAGATTTCAATCTTACAAATCCTAGTGACAAAACAAAAGTGTCAAATTTTTGGTACCACATTCTAGGAGATTGTTTTAAACCATACATATATTTTTTCAACTTGCAAACCAGTTTCTCTTTACCTTTTTCCACAAAGTGCTTAGGCTGGGACATATAAATTTCTTCTTCAAGGTCACCATGAAGAAATGTTGTTTTCACATCCATCTGTTCAATCTCTAAGTCATACGCTGCTGCAAGTGACAAAAGAAATCTGATAGACATCAGCTTAGCTACAGGAGAAAATATTTCTCCATAATCAATTCCCTCTACCTGGGAATATCCCTTCACAACCAACCTTGCCTTATACTTTTCCACATTGTCATCCAGACCTATTTTATTTTTAAATACCCATTTGCGGCCAACAGCTTTTCTGCCTTCAAGCAAGGGCACCAAACTCCAAGTTTCATTCTTTTCTAATGATGGCATTTCTTCATTCATGGCTTCCAACCAAGATTTTGAATCAGACATTCTAAATGCCTCTTTCACAGTCCTAGGCTCATCAATGCTAGAAATTAAAGCACAGTCACACGTAGAATCTATCAAGGAAAACCCATACCTATCAGGTTGCTTTCTTTCACATGTTGACCTCCTCACAGGCTGAGGCTAAGGTTGATCTTCTTCTTTAGAACTTTCAGAACTACTTGAGCTCTGAGTTTCAGGTACATTTTGAATATTCAATTCCTCTTCATCTAGTGTCGGAGGAATTTCAACTACATCCTTTTTATCTTCTGATTTTGTCTCGGACTGCAAATCCAAAGTAGAAGGCTTCAACTCATGAAAAATAACACTTCTATTGTATAGAACCTTCTCTGTATCAAGATTCCAAAGCTTGTATCTTTTTATGCCAACATTGTAACCAATAAAAATACATTTAACAGCCTTGTTTTCCAATTTAGATTTTTTTCATTTGGCACATATGCATATGCCTCACAGCCAAAGACATGAATTTGTCTCAGAAAGGGCTTCTTTCCATACCATGCTTCCAAATGTTTTTTCTCAACAAGAGAGGAATTAGGAGAACGGTTTATTAAGTAACATGCTGTTGCAACTACCTCAGCCCAAAACTTCTCCTCCAAGCTAGCACTGCTCAGCATACTTCGTGCTCTTTCCATCACTGTCCTATTGAACCTTTCTGCAACTCCATTTTGCTACGGAGTGTAGGGTGTAGTTTTATGTCTTTTAATCCCATGATCTTTATAGTACCTCTCGAACTCATCAAAACAAAACTCATCACCATTGTCAGTCCTTAAACATTTTATTTTTCTTCTAGTCTAATTTTCCACAAGGTTTTTAAATTCCTTAAAATGACTAAGAAATAAACAAATGCCCTTCTTGAATAATCATCAATGAACGATACATAAAATCTTGATTTAGACAAAGAAGGAACATTTACTGGACCAAAAACATCAGAATGTATGTAATCAAGTAAATTAGAAGATTTGTGAGGACTGGAGTAAAATAAAACACGGTGTTGTTTACCATATATACAATGTTCACAAAATTCGAATTCAAGGTTACAATCATCAAGCCTTTCAATTAGGTTTTTATTCTTCAAGGTTTTTAAACCTTTTTCTCCAATGTGGCCTAGCCTATGATGCCAGAGCATAGTCTTTTCTGTTGGAAGTTTAACTTCCATAGAGTTTGCACTATCAAGAACTTTTTCCTCTTTTTCTCCATGAGTAGCTTTCTGTGACTTTACAGAGACACTATTACATTGCACAACATGTGCATCCAACTTATATAAGGTACCAATACGAACACCCTTAGCTAGCACCATTGAGCCTCTAGTAATCTTGCAACCATTTCTAGAGAACGTGACTTGCACTCCAATATCATTCAGCTTACTAACAGAAAGTAAATTTTGAGCCAGACCTAGTATATGTATTACATCATTGATTCCCTTTACTCTTCCATCAGGGAATTGAATTCTAACTCTTCCACGACCAACTATTTCCAGAGATGAATCGCTTGCCAAATACACCCTTCCACCATCATATTTTTCATACTTAGTGAACCAGTCTCTATGAGATGTCATGTGGAAAGATGCTCCAAAATCAATCAGCTAGACATCATCTGATGCCTATGTAGCCAAGGCTGCAATGAAAGCGTCTGCATCACTCTGAGAAGAATCATTGTTAGCAGACTACTTCTTCTTCTTCTTTTTCTCCTCTTTACAATCCTTTCGGACATGACTAGGTTGCCCACAATTCCAACACTTCACCTTGGACTTCTTACTTGGAGACTTTGATCTCCCCTTTGATTTGGATTTGGACTTTTTGTCCTTCTTGCCTTTTTCTTTCAATTTTCCTCTAACAGCAAGGGCCTCCTTCACCATCTCAGAAGATTTTCTTCTCATCTCTTCTAATAACAAAGAAGCAACATCTTCCATCTTAAAATTTGGTGTTGTACTCCCAATAGCTATCACCAAATGATCCCAAGAATCTAGAAAAGAACATAACAACAACATACATCGATCTTCTTCATCAATCTTCACACCCACAGATGCCAACTGAGCAATCAAAATGTTGAAAGCATTCAAGTGATCAACAATAGGTGCTCCTTCCTGCATTTTCAAAGAGTACAACTTCTTCCTCAAGAACAACTTATTCACCAAGGACTTGCCCTGATAAATAGCTCCCAGTCTTTTCCACAAAGAAGATGCAGTCTTTTTTTCATGAACATTCAGAAGAACAGAGTATGCTAAAAAAATCCTTATCATCCCCTTTGATTTTTGATCTGCAAGGTCCCAATCCTCTTGCTTCATTCCTGTAGGCTTTGTTCTAGACACAATAAGCCAAAGATCATGATCAGCCAACAGATCTTCCATTTTGAGTTTCCACAACTCAAAATCACTGCCATTGAATTTCTCAATTTCAATCTTTCCTGATGTGCTTGCCATCTTAATTTGTAATTCGAATTACCAGACTTCTACAAGACTCCCACTTAACAGAATTGACACAAAAAACCCAACGTACCCACAAGGATAACACAACTGGCCAAGCTCTGATACCACTTGTAAGGAAAGCTTAGGTGCATAACAAACTCTCCTAACGTCAAAACATCAGGGAAGAATGCAGAGGTGACTTTAAAATTTTGCAATTACAGTTCAATTAAGATACTCATGAAAGAAATAACAGAAATAGAGAAATGAACATACACAATTTGGACACCAGATTTACGTGGGAAAACCCTTACAGGAGAAAAACCCACCACATCAAGAAAAGCCTCTTTGTATTACAGTAAATAAAATTACATACAGAGTTCAAACTTAACTTTCTGATGTCAATTTAAAGCAGCATAATTTCCTGATTAACCTTGTAAAGAAATGCTCTCAAAATTGAATTCATACACACTGATCAAATCACGTTCAATCAAGCAACACTTCATTATCTCACACTCTTTTGTACATCATCATCCACCATTTCCTAAGCATAATGCTTTTTCCTCACAGTCTGTTCATCTCCCTCACAGGAGTGGTCACAACAATCCAACTGCTAGCGGTTCACATTTCACTTCTCTGATTGGTCGAAAACAAACCACGTAGGATAGACATTCGGTCAAGGCATTCAAAAAGTATCGCATGTCGGTGAGACACTAGGCCGTGTCTCCCCGATGCCACAATTCCTGACTGTCGTTATCAGCTAGAGTCACCACCACTGGCAAGAGTCATATCAAGTTCAAACCTATCACCCAGACTCACTCTATCACTAAGACATCATATCGATATCCACTGTAGAACCATTGTCTAGACCATCGCTATCGGCGAGAGGTCATACCGAACACAAATCCATCTTGTGCAAATCTATCGGCAAGAGTTCTGCTATCGCTAAGAGTCCTACAAAACCTTATGTTATATCGATGTCCATACCCTTTGGAAAGACGATAACCATCGGCAAGAGCAACACCATCGCCAAGAGGTTACACCAAAGTTCATCGTGTGGAGATCCATCGGCAGTTCACAAACAATTCCATCAGTGAGAGAAACACTATCACTAAGAGGTCATATCGAATGCACCAGCCTGTTGGCTAGACCACATCCATTAGCAAGAGTTCTTACCAAATGCAAACCTGTTAGCCAAGAGTCTCCCCAATGACATCCTTGTGAATAACCATCGGTGAGACATACACTGTCGAGATGAGTTATTCCGAATGTTCATGCCTCTCCCCGATGACTTTAGTCGCCATGAGTCTCCCCGATAACCACTAGGAACCAAACCGTCAGCAAGACATAATCAAAGACTCGGTGACCCGAGCACTTCAAATGATTAGAATACAACTGCTAGTCAGTAAGACTTCCATAGGGTCTCACCGACTTTTCTCTTTCATGAGTTTACATGCCAGTAAGATTGAGGCACGTTTTCCAACATGTTTTTCATTTAGCCTATCAATTAGGACTTTAGTCATAATTTAAATAGAAAATAAATAATAATTATTTATTAAATTCAAAGTAAAGCATAATTTATATAGGTGGAAAGTTGAGAATCTCCTTTAAAAACCCTTTTTGTTTCATCAATTTTGGGTAAAAAAAAAGTCGTCAGCCACATACCCTACATATACCCATCATATTGCCACTTTTTGGCCCATCATGATCTTGCACATACCCAGATAGAGAGGGGGAGGGAGAGAAAGGGATATAGATAGGTAGAGGAGAGATAGAGAAGAGGGGGAGAGAGGGAGAGATAGGTTGAAGAGGAAGAGAGAGAAGAGAGGGAAATAGATAGGTAGAAAAGGGAGAGAAAGAAGAGGGGGGAGATAGAGAGCAATATGTAGAGAGGGAGAGAGAGAAGATAGGGGAGAGAGGGAGAGATAGCTCAATATATATAGAGGGAAAGGGAGAGACATAGAAAAGGGGGTGATATAGAGAGATAGAGGGGGATGGTGAAATAGATAGAGAGATCGTGATAGAGGTAGAGAAAGATATGGATAGAAAGAGATAGAGAAGAGAGAGGGAGATAAAAAGAGAAATAGAGATAGAGATATAGAGTAGGAGAGATGGAGTGAATGAGAGAGAAAGGGGGGAGAGGGGGAGATAGCTCAATAGATAGAGGTGGTAAGAGGGAGTGACATAGATAGTGGGAGATATAGAGAGATAGAGAGCGACAGGGAGAGATATATCAATCACCCTCCCTATATCTCTATCTATTCATCCTTATCTCTTTATCTCTCTACCTCTCTCTACTCTTTGTCTCCCTTTCTATTTGTATGTTTCTCATTATCTCCCTCTCTCTCTATATTTTATTCCCTCTATTTATCTTTATCCCCCTATCTCTTTATGTGACTTTATCTCTATCTATGTATCTCTCCTCTTTTCTCTCTCTTTTTCTTTATCTTTTTTTCTCTATCTACCTCACTATCTCTACCTTTCTTTGTCCCTATTTATTCCTCTATATCTCTACATATCTCTCTCTATATCTCTATGTCCATCTTTATCTCTCTATTTCTATTTCTATTTATCTCTATCTTTATCTCTATCTCTATCTCTATCTCTATCTCTATCTCTATCTCTGTTTCTCTCTCTTCTCTCTTTTTTTCTCTGTATCCCTCTTTTTATCCCTTTATTTCTATCTTTTCTCCTCCTTTGTCTCATTTTTCTTCCTCTCTCTTGCTCTCTTTCTCTTTTTTCTCTCTCCACCTATCTATATCTTATCTCTATCTCCCTCTCCCTTTTCTCTCCCTTTCTCTTTCTCTCTTTCTCTCTCCATATCTTTGTCTCCTTAAGTGTGCAATGGGTACATTGAAGAGGTATTAAAGGAGAATTATCATATCTTTAATCAAATGGAATGCTACCTTGAGCATAACTCCCCAAGGACACATGCCATCCTTGGATTGTTGACATGAAACAACCAATCAAAATTTAGTTTCTCTTTTCCCTCTCTCTCTTTTCCATTGTATCTCTTATATTTCTCTCTCTCATGCTCTCTCTCTCTCTCTCTCTCCCTATCTATCTAAGTTCATCTCTTTCTCTCATTCTCTATCTTTTTAGTTTCTCTCTTTGTATTAGCTAATAGGCTACATATATTGTGAGATTTGAGCTTGAAACAAATCTCATGCCTGCAAACCACTATTGTGTCATTGGAAAACAAGTCTCAACTACCATTTAATGGTAAACCAGCTGTAGTGTAATGGTAAAATCCTCTAAAATATCAGGTAAAAGCCTATATATAGTATTATATAATAATAAATATAATTATATTATATATAATTTAATCTAATATTACTATTATATTAATTATATTTTGTATTATATAAAAATATACTTATTAATTATTAATTATAATAATTTTGTTAAAGAATATAATATATAATTATATTATTTATTATGTAAAATATAGCTTTAATATATACTTAACTATGTAGAATATTAAAACCTAAATGGAGCCATAATTTTCATTTTAATTAACATACTCTAAAACCTTTGTTGAAACCTTATTTTCAGGTTGTAGCTCATCAAATTGGAGAAGTGAAAGGTCAATACCAACAAGGAAGAGTTTGGAGGAGCGAAAACCTTGCATATTAATTTGAATTTCCCATGTTATTTTGATTTTTGGCCCCATGCATGTAGGAGCACGACATAGCTTAGTGCATGGAGACCCTAACTAGAGAAACATGGTAGGAGGAAAGCCAAAGCAATGAGGTTGAGGGAACTCAGGACGGGAAAATTGACGACCAAGGGACAATGAGTACTATAAGTGATTTATATCTTTTATATTGGCACCCCCATTCTCTTTAACCTGCAATTTTCATGCCTTTCCAAAGATCTTCTCGTACATTGACACCCCCATTCTTTTAAAATGGTATAAGATAAGACCAAAAAAAAAATAGTTGTATTAAGCCATACCCTGACTAGCATGCATGCCCAAGAAATTTTTGCAGTCTTCAACTCTGCAGATGGATCAAAACATAGCTACTAACCTACCCACTTAGAGTTGTAGATGCCTCTACCATTTATCAAAATTGAAATTCCCTTGTAGAGTCCCTTTCTCAACCCTACTTGTGATGCTAAGAAGTCAAGTCCTATATCAATCTTGCTTCAACATTGTGACACTTAGAAAGTATCAAAATGTTGATCTAATGCATACTATTTGAAGGGTTTACACCCTAGGCTAGTTAATTTGATTACAATATCCCTAATGGATCCACTAAACTATATAATGGTCCTATAGTTCTTGGGATAAAAATCCATATCACAAGTAAAAAGTTGAACCCACATGAGTTCGCCTCTATTTGGCCACATACATAAATACAAGCTCATAAAGTGGTCTCAAAGGCCATTTACTGAATTCAATTATTATTTGAAAAATACATTAGTTAGTAGACATAAGTTAAATCCATAAATGTAATATTAAAAAATATTCTGCTTTTGAGTATATCACATTTTGTGTATTACTAATCATAAAGCTTAGCATACATTTATCCACCATATTCAATATACTTTCTATTAATTACCTATTGTTACGAAAGGTGGTCATAAGGAACTCCATCTTAATCTCAACATAAGTTCAAGTATATATGTAAGTAGATCTTTAGTACCTATTAAGAGTTTCTCACCCATCAAATCATAATGACTAAATACCTCATTATAGTTGAATACAAAGTTAGCAAGTTTTTTTAACTTTGTGATAGCCAAGTCATGGTCAATTTTATCATGACCCTATTTCTTAGAATAATAGACCTTAATAGCTCTTGAGGCTAACTTATACCCTCTTTTACTTGTCATTGATTCAAGACATAAGGTCATATTTTTTAACACAAAAACTTTGATTATTCTAGTTTAGACAGGTTTGAAGGAATTTTCACACATTCACATCACGGAAAACCACAATGACAATGCCTCTAGAAGTTCATTCAGTATTGGAATAGACTTTGAAAAGATAAATACCACAAATCTCAAAGTAATCAAGCTTGATGATGATAGGTTGCCTTTAATTGAATCAAATCTACATAGTGGGAACATATTAATTGGAAAGGCAAGTTCACAACCATCTAATGCATAATTAAACCTTTAGTTGAAACATACTAAAGAAGGATTGATCAAATTTAGGAACACTTCAAACCTTGGAGCTTTTCCCAAACCCTTCCCCTCCGAACTTGGTTCATAGGGGCATCCTTTGTCCAAGGACTACATACATACATACTTCCAAATGGGATTGAAATCCCATGTTGTTCTTCTAATATTTCAACTATTATGATGAGAAATTGTAGTTTCTCAAGTGAATACAACTTATATA
Source organism: Sequoia sempervirens (assembly GCA_007258455.2). Taxonomy (NCBI): domain Eukaryota; kingdom Viridiplantae; phylum Streptophyta; class Pinopsida; order Cupressales; family Cupressaceae; genus Sequoia; species Sequoia sempervirens. Next base: position 42,540,439 of record VDFB02000008.1, read on the forward strand.
GATATAGATAAAACCATTTTGTCACATAAATCTAAAACTATATAGCTAAATCTAAAAAAATGTTGGTAGGAATTTAAAAGATTATAAATGAATGTCCATGGGGTTGAGATTAATTTATTTTTCACCATTATTGGGCTAAGCCATGGCCCTTTTGTCACTGTTCTACAAAACCCTCCATTTCCCCTCAATACACTAGGGTTTTAGAGAAAAACCATATAACCAACCTCCCTAACTCAACTATTGTCTTGAAAAAATTAAAATCATCCTACAATAGGAAAAAAAAACCTTCATTCATATTGGTCCATCCATCAAATTGACAAACCTTGACTTAACAACCACAAATTCACAAGAAAATTTCCCCTGTCAGCCCTAGGGCATCACTTCAATGCCAAGTTTCTTGCTTTAACAGACCCCTAAATGCAATGAACCTCTATCATACCATGTTGCACATGAATCCACTAAGTTATAGTTCCAAGATAGTGGGTGGATTGGTGGATGTCATTTGTTTTTAGCCCTCAAACCCTTACACAGGCAAAATAGGGCAGTCCTTGTATTTGATTGTTTTCTCCCACAAAATAGTGATTTAACACATAAAAAAAATGAAATGAAAGGGAAAACATATATTTATCTAAACCAATGATCTTAGAGCATTCAAGCTTGTACGCATCCGTACAACACAAAAGAACTTTAGAAAAAAAGTAAAAACACAAAAAATTGCTTCAAGAACATGGTATTTGATATGAAATCTTGGTATCAACTCCTCAAACAACCTTTTATTGGGCCTTGGAAGGATTTTTAAATCATATTAGAACCCAAATACCTTCAACCAATGTCCATAACTGACTTACAAACACTTAACAACCCATTATTTGTCAAAATTGCAATTTTGACAACTTTTTACATTATCAATTAGATGACTTCCAAGCACCCTAAACACATTGAAAAGGGTCTTGTTAGACCTTATTCACCTTGAATACATGTCTCCCTACAAGAAAACCTATTCTACCTACTTTGACAATATTTGACCATCACTGACAATTTCTTCACATATTTGATATTGTTTACAATATGGATGAATGAAATAATAAATGGTCTTTTAGACCTTATTAAAACATCAAAAAACTTTGAAAACATCCATAGACACTTCTATGATCAACCTCTAATGCTCCAGTTGTGAACATAAGGTGTATGTGCTCCTGCACTAGAGACTCCCCAATGAGCTATGCCTGTATCGCATGGAGCCATCTTCCATTGATTGTAGAACATATTATTGACCCCCATTCACAAAAAAATAATATGGTTTCTTGGGAAAAAAAGTGGAGCAACGCAAAGATAGGGTCTTAGCAACATTTAAAATTTAAAATTTCATTCTTCCTTTCTTATCACGCAAACTTGTGACTCAACAAAACAAGTATGCAAGCCAACAACTTCAAAGCTAAGAATGGCAGATTGCTAAATGTTTAACCTTTTTTCTTTGCAATGGGATGGGAATAAAAAATGATAGAAGTGGGATAAGAAATGCATTGTTTGAAGCATCAAACCAATATGAAAAGATGAAAGAAAGTGCTAACCCCTTAAACTGAAAAAGTTTCTTTTAACTTTAAGTTTGTTGGGTAGCCAATTCTTTTAAGTTATCAAATCCTACCATCATACATAATCAAAATGTTGTTGTTTCAAATGACTATGAGCACTAAATTTCACTATTTGATTTAATTGAATGAAGAGAAAAAGTCCCTTGATTACAATTAGAGAATACATTTGAGGCCTTGGTTGTGTAACTAGTGGACCATAGTCACATTTAACACTTGTTACAAAGTTTGGGAGTTAAAACATTAAGTAGAAGTCTAGTAAATCAAGTAACTTGGATTAAGACTATGAGATTGTGAGACTGATAATGGACTATCATTCATTACCTTTTCCCCTCAATTTTCATGCAAAAATCCTTGGAACATTTCCATACATTGTTCATGTAGGAAAATTCATCACTGAGTCTAGGTTTTTTAGGCTTCCATAGCCTCAGCTACTATGAACTACATCTCCCAAACTCCATGTTTGTGTTAGGTTGTAAAATAATGACATTTTAAAGTCATCAATTGCAAGGGACAATCTCCTTCATACATTGATTTGATTTGTGATGGACACATTTGAATGGTAGTAACAATAACTTACAAACTATCAAGACTTGATTACCTTATAACCTGTCAAATTCTAGTGATGAAATAATAGATTAATCATAATGTCACCTTGGGATCACATCACCATGAAAGAAATTCATCCAATATCCTTATGAGTGCAAGTACCACCAAATAGGTATTTTTCAGATCTAGCTTCCTCGAGCAAGGGAAATTTAGGAAGAGAAGAGGAAAGCAAGACATGTAGTAGGTCTAAAAGAGGGAGATCAACTAGAGGTCAAAAGATTAGAAGAAAATTCCGTAAATGCATGGAATTTTTTCTTGCTGAAGGGGGGTCATGTTCTTATGATGATGGGAGCATAGGCGACATCAAGGTTCCCTTGAGGTACAAACATCTATGGAAACAATGGGTACCCAAGGAACTTCCTCCAATAAACACTGATTTTTGAGTCAACGAGAGGATATATCACATAGCACCATCATCATTACATGGTTTGGGCCTATTTTGCATGGAAGGAATAAAGGTCTGTTATGAAAAAGTTACTAAATTGGTGGAGTATGTCAGACCATGTTACAGTTACAAAGATTGGATGCAGCTGGTTCGATATACACAAAGTATGTGTAGGTATGCATTGTCAACAAATTATATACATATAAAAGATAAGGATCAAAATAAAGGAGTGGCTATGTACATTGACAAAAGGCCAAAAGCATCAGGGAATATTGCAAGGTTTATAAATAGTAAACAACCTAGGTCAACAAATAAGCAACCCAATTGCATATTCGAGGCGCACGAGGGAAACTGTGTATTCATATGTGTGATAAAATCAATAACTGTAGGGGAAGAGTTGCTAATCGATTACAATTTGAATCACATAGATACAAACATAATTACTATGGGGGTGGTATGTACTATATACCATTTTACCCAACCTCCAATTAATGACTCCAATATACCATTTTATTATTATGTTTTTTTTTGTAAGTCTATTGGTTTCATTTCGATAATGTTTTTTTATATTTAATTTTTGTCATAGCGGGACATTGATCGTATAGGGAAGGATCTAGCCTAGAGCATAAATTGCGATGCATCTTCAGGAACTTCTACTCGACAGGTTTACCTCATTGTAATTGTACAAATTAGATACGAGCAAGATGTTTTATTATTATGTTTTTTTCATAAGTTTATTGGGTTAATTTTGATAATGTTTTTAACATTCTTGTTGCAGTTGGCTAATTAGGGAAAGACACCAATAGTAGAGGAGAGCATCCATAGGGAGGTACAGTCACTATTATGCGATGATGATATCGCATATTCCGCAAACCCTCCGGATATGATAAGGAAGACCCAAAAAAAATGCAATGAAGAAATCCTTCAGTTGTTATTCATAGTACCTCAAACAAATGAGATAAGAGAAAGGGTTAAAATATTGACTAAGAGAGCACGAAACTTGCAAGTAAGCTATCATGAGGTCTTTAATTATAACATAAGTTCATTCATGGTTTAATATTTTGTACTCTTTTATGTCATGAACTAAAATATGTGTTATTTTTACATGATTTTTTGTGTCCTCATGATGATGCTGGCCATCCTGATCTTCTTGCACATACATCACATCATCTGACCCCATCATCCATGCCTATATTTTCGACTAAAATTTTGACAACACATAGAATGCAAACATCAGGTAGTGCACCCTCTAGCAACGAACACATGCCAGAACATGCGCCAGGACATGTACCTGGGGATGCAAAGGCCACTAGTATTGGTGATATTTTAGCAGCATTTCCTAGATCTTCCTATATTAATAGTATGAGAACATTTCCAGTCACATTTGTGGTGACTGAGGATTTCATTCCCATAAAGATAGAGAAGGTCCTAGGTACTTTAAAATGTTTTAATTATTATTATATATAGTCCAATTGAAATTTACTTATTGATCACTCTTTTTAGACTAATGATCCCATGATCATTCTGTAGGAAATGATATTTTTTTATAAACATCTAAATGATATTACATTGGAGATCTTCGTGCCCACCATACGTACACGGTAGAATGCCCAAAATCAAGATTTAAAAGATGAACTCATTAACTGTTTAGTTGTGATGTTCGGTAATATCACATTCAACTAAACCAAGGTCCTTAAGAAATTTGGTACCTATCTAAAGTATGTGAGGGACCAATATAGGTCACATTTATAGAAGAACAAAAAGTACGAGTATCCCCCCATGATTCTGGAGAGGGAGTGGAAGGACCTGGTGTTGGATGGAAAGGAGAAGGCTGAAAAGAAAAAAGGAAAGACACCATCGAGCCAAGGAAGGTATGTGATACTATCAACAATGTAATTATATACTGATTACTCTTTCTTTTTACATAATCTAACATATTTCAAACTTTTCATAGGCTGCCCGACACATCAAAGGCAACAAAGGAAAGAGTAGAAAAACACGGGAAACAAAAACTTGGCTCTGGTGGTTATATGAAATTAGCTACATGAATTGTAAGTATCAGGTGATCCCACAATAATGGTTTACAATTTTTGGCCAAACTGGACACTGAAATATTTTTTTTTAACTAAATCTTCACTTTCAGGCACCTATAGCAGCTAAACCATGAGGAATTTGAAGATGATGCAAACTAGAGTTTCATGAAATTTTGTCTATATATTATAAATATATTTTTTTCAAAATATTTGGAATCATATTGCACTTATTTTTCCATCTCCCTTGAAAACTAGTTTTTTTTCAGAAAACAACATTTTTAAAAAGTGATGCTCACCGTATAACACATAACTTTTTTTCCATGAAGGATACAATTATAATTCTTTCAAATTAGATTTGAAACTCTGATATCTAGTGCTTCCACTTGGTTAGATAGTTTTTTATTGAATATATATTTTTTAATTAAGTTTCAATTCAAACAAATTATAATTCAGACAGTGCGACTGTATAACGCGCAACTTTTTTTGTATGTATCAAAATTCAATTTTTTTTTTTGTTGGATTAAGGACTTCAATATATGGTGCACTAATATATATATATATTAATAATTTGCGATTTTTCCACATGTGCAGAACAAAGAGCTTGATTTTCAGTGAAAAACCTACATTCACGAGAAATAAGAAATAAATATAATAATCAAATTAAATTTATTTAAAATTATACTTTTTGGGAAGCTTATAATAAGGACTACATACTTGAAAAAAATAAATTTTAAATGAATTCATTTGATCCCCCAAAAGGTAAATCAAAAGTGGTTTTTTATTAGCATTTTGATAAGTGTAAAGAAGACTCTATTATAGGTATGGTTTAAAACTAGCAGAGTTCTATCCAAGGGGGTTTTATTTAAGGTAGTTTGATCAAACCCTCTTCAATTGGAATTCTTTAAATGGAACTTTTCAAGGCTTAAATTATTATATTTTCTAAAAATATGTGATTTCAGCAAAAATCAGTTCCTCCCAGAAATTGTAAACCACTATTGTGGCAACACCCTATCAATAAATGAAATATTGCATCCAAATAATAAATTTCAAATAATTTTAGTTTTATCACACCATAGAAGCAAAATTCATGATCTTATGCAAAAATGTAGGGCTCTGAATTCAACAGAGTGCCCACAAAAGAGGACCTGATTGCCTTCTAGCAAGGCTATGGAGCTATGACTGAATGCCTAAGACTCTTGACTGGGCAAACACAAGCTTCCACTACATCCAACACGCAGGTAAATAAACTCAATGAAGTTTATTTAAAATTGAATACTTGTTCAATCTATTCAATATTAATTTTCACCATAAAGTAATTATGTGCCTATTTGTTTTAAACATGAAAGCAATGATAATACTGCACATGGCATTGGAATGCAGCCTGGTGAGGGTGGAGCACAACCTGCAAATGAAGGTCATGGTGTGCATCCCGATACTTGATGTATTCACATGCTATACAAAACATAGTATGGATTAATATAATTAAACATCTTTAATTGCAATTGGTGTATTAATTAATGTAACCTTTCATGTTTCAACTTTAGAGCATATTGATCAACATGTTGAGCATGATCAGGCTAGACAAGATTAGAAACATGATGTGGCCCCATCAGGTAAAGATGACCACTCTAATGTTCTTTTAAACATATTTAATTACAATTTGTGTATTAATTAATGTAACCTTTCATGTTTCAACTCCAGATCAGGATTTAGAGGGTGTTCAACATGTTGAGCATGGGGTTATAAGACAAGATCAAGAACATGATGTGGCCCCATCAAGTAAAGAGCACCACTCTAATGTTCTTTTAATTAATGAAATACTTGTAACAATAATAATAAAACATATCAATTTAACATTTCTTTGTTATTGCAATAGACCCCCCTTGTAGTGGCCTCCACATCATGAGTACACAACTAGGCATACATTAAGATCACGAGCAAAGTGCAGAACAATTGAAGGGGGGATAGGTGATTTAGAAAATGATACTCCACTTCATCTTTTTTTAGCTACAAAAAAGAAACAAAAAAATAAGTGATTGTAATCATATTATGATAACCATATTTTTGATAATATGTTAATGAATGTTAAAAATTGAAAGAATGAATGTTATATGTTAATGAATGAATGTTATATGTTATTAATGGATGAATGAATGATTAATGTTATATGATCGGGTATGGGGAATTGAGAGTGATGTGAGGGGGAGAGGGGCCAAATGAGCTTCCACCGTCATGTGGTTGGCCCTGTTAAGTAGATAATATTAAAATATTCTCGAAACAAAGAGAAGCTCAATAAGGTAATGCACTTTTCAATATAAGAAATGCATTGTTTGAAGCATCAAACCAATATGCAAAGATTAAAGAAAGTGCTAACTTTTCACTATGGTGGCAGAAAAATGATTCTTTATACCATGATGCCTTCATTTTCCAAGCCAATTTCTCCTACTTTGCATAGCTCTACCATGTTTGTGGATGTGATATTTCTCCTACACAAAAAAAATGTACCAGTTTACTACCTTCAATCCAACTACATCCAAGTATCTTTTTAGTTCCTTTATATTTCATCAATCTCTTTACTATTTGAACCTCATACAAATGTTTTAGATGAAGAACCCATTATTGTGAAATGTGCTCCGGTTGAGTAAAGTGAATCCATGCTTTGCATCATAATGTGAAGTTGTTTCCATTCCAATGTTCTGAGTTTAGTTTGTTTGTATGGCTTTGTATGAATACCACATTGTTTTGTGTGTGGATTGGGTTTCAAAGCTCTATTTCTTTTGTTTTTAGTGGTTACATAACTCTAAAATTTGACTTTTGTGCATAACAGGTTAGTGGAAAAATTGATAGCTCTGAAGGGTTTAGAGGCTTGATTGAGAGAGATGCATAGATATTTGGATCTTTTTGTTGATGGGAGCTTCCACTTAACCATGAAATTTTGTACCATCTATAGGTATGCAAAATCTCTCTACTTACATTCATTCAAGAGGCTAGATCGCTTATCTTTTGTCATATGGTTGGATTAATGTGGCATACAATCTCAATGTGGGCTATAGTTTTTTTAATATGTTCAAGTTATGCATAGTTTACAATGAATAGAGGGTGAAAAGGGGCGTGTAAGTTAAAACGACCACCATTAACAATCATTCTTTATACTATGTTATATTTATTCATTATTCCTAAAATTCTTAAACATACAGACTAGGAAAGGAACTCTATTCAATACATGAGTATGTACTACATATATTGTTGTATCTAAGCCTTATGATCTTGGATATATCTAAGAAGGCCCAAGAAAAGAGTTGCATGTATATAAGTAGTTGATTGGATGTTTGAGAAGTTTTGGAATAATAACAATACAAGACTTGTATGTGTAACAATAAATAACAATGCATTAGTTTCAATAAGAGTTGCATGGACATGGATATAGACACGTATGCAATTTGTTTTCAATGCCCCCCTTTCTACTGTTATGGTATTGAACTTATTGTAACAGGTCCTCTCTATATTGCTAGCATTGTATTGAACACTACCTCTAAAACAAAAGAAACATTTTGTCTACTCTCGTACAATTGTTCTTTTTGTAATTGCAATTATTTTCCTATACTACAACTTTTGGAATATTTTGTAAAAGTGAATTTACAATTTAGTATGCAAATTCATCCATGTTTCAGAACTTGCAACCTCAAGATGGATAAAGACTATCTCACAAACCCCTTCCACTAGCACACAACAATACAACACTTTCCTATGAATATTGAAATAATTAATCAATTTGCATTCTCACATCGCTGATAGGATCCTCCTCAAATGAATGAAAGGTTAAATAATGTAATATAATAATATAAAAAATAGATTTATGGTTTCAATAATGTAATATTATGAATAGCTTTTCCTTTCTCTCCTATCTTGTTCCCCCATGATAAAGAGTTAGAAATTAAAACACCAAAAAAATATGAATATTGTTGTTCCATATTCTCTTCTTCTCTTATTGTCACATATTTAAACTCTTCACTTAATGAAAACAATTGGCATAGCTCAATATCACCCATTGTTGGCTTCAAGTGCTCATTATAAGTAGCCATTGTACCATGAGTGATGTAGTAATAACTAGCTATTTGTCCTAGATCATTAACCTATAAATATCCACTTTTCCAATCATATTTCACCAAATTACTTTTGTCCAAGATAGTTGCAGCTAAATGTATTTGTTAACATAAAGAGTTCAATTATCAAAAGCACTAAAAAGTACCATTAAAGTAAAATACAAGGGTCATACTTGTCTAACAATACCATAGTAAAATTACTATGTACTAAATTGAAAATCACAACTATGCTTACCAAGTTTTCTCTTCTATCTTCTAAGGTATTATCTTTCTATAAAGCATTTCATTTAGAACACAAATATTTCCAGGATTGTAGAGAATCTTGTTGGACAAGTACAATGTGGCAACCTATTTGTTTTGCACAAGTTTGGCATAGGTTTGCACAAATTTTGTGTTTGTTGGATAAAATTTCACCTAGTTTGAGAAGTTGTGGCTGTGCGAGTTCAACATTGTATTGAGTACCTAAACTGGTAGTCTACTAAGACAATTGATTGCCTTGTCTTCCCTCTTCTTTTTCTTGATCACTTGATGGAACTGCTATAAGGATGTTTTCCAATTTGCTTTGTGTATGTAAGAACTAAAGTAGGTTATGATGGGTGTGAATGATTCTCTCCTTACCCAAGATGTAGTGGCACCATTGCTTGATAGATTCTATGGTGGCATACAACTCCTTTTCATAGGAAGAATGATATTGAAAGTCTCAGAATGATACACAATCTAATGTTCATGTGTATGGGGTGAAGTCCGTAGTTAGATGCATTAGTCTAAATTTCAAAGGGGTATGCTATATTAGGATTTTTTTAGAGGAATTGCTTGAGCTCCTCGAAGGCATGTTGTGTAGGTTTCCACGAGAATGGTGTCTTGGTGTGCATGATTTGATTGAGTGACCATGCAATGTGAGAAACCAAGAACAAATTTGGGATAGAAGTTGGAAAGTTTGAGGAAATTGCACAAGTCAATGAGGCTAAATTGTGTTGGTCAATCTCAAATTGGCTTGAATTTTCTAAGGTCTACATGTATACTGGCATGGTCAATGATGTAGCCCAAGTACTAAATCTATGTGGCTCCAAAAGTGCATTTTCTGAGATTGGCTTGCAACTTGAATTGGTGTAGTGTATCTAGTATGCATGAGACTTGCTCCATGTGCTCCTCCTAAATTTGGCTAAAGAGGCGGATGTCGTATAAGTAGAAAATGATGGAATTGGTGAAGGTTTGTAGGATATCATTCATTCATACAATCCTTGGTTTTGAAATATTTTTTCCAAATAACTTTAGTTTGAGCTAGTATTTAATGGTATCCTAATTTGAGGTTAGTCTTGGCGAAGTATTATGCACTTTGAAATTGGTCCAACAAGTCATTGATGCATGACAAAGGTTATTTGTTTCTCACTGTGATCTTGTTGAGTGTGTGATTGTCGATGAACAGGCTCTAGACATCATCCTTCTTATGTGCATGGACTATTGGGCTGCTCCATGGTGAAGAGCTAGGTTAGATCTTTCCTTGATTTAGTAGCTCTTGGGTTTGATGTTGAAGTTAATAATTCTCCTAATAGAATTGTGATACAAATATATATTTTGGAGAGGGAATTTTCAAATCGATTTAGTGTTATATTGCACATTGTATTGGACTTGCATTCTTAAAAGATGTCTTTGTATTGCTGCAATATCTTGTCGAACCTTTCTTGTTGCAATGGGGTTGGCATATTTGTGAGCACTATTATTGTGTGTACTTGCTTGTGTAGGTGCATTTGTGGACTGTGAGAAGCACATATTTTTGTTTGTGGGCAATGATCTTGCAACATTGTTTAGTAGAGACCAAATCTAGTTTGGCTTGTAATGTTAACTCAAGGAGGTTAAGTTTCCACTTTTCATTATGTATTGTCCATTTTTGTGCCTTAAAATGGTAAATGCCATCATGATCATACATTCATGGTTCTCCAAGTAGGATATTGTACCAGAGGTGTGACATCACAAGTGATAATGTCTTGCAAAGGCTTGATTGCATACTCAAAAGTGCATTGTTGGCTTACCTAAATGCCCTAATTTTCTTGTAACCATCATAGAGAGTAGGGGTTTGGATGTATGGTGGTAGAAAGATGTGGGTTCCTTATTGCATCATGCATGATGATTTTCTTTTGGTTGCCATTGTAAAAGATCACATGGAAATGTTCATTAACCCCACACTTCATATGGAAGAGACACTATTGTACCTTTGAAGCATCAATTGTCATGGTGCATGTGTGAAATCATTGTGCCTCTTGATAAGTATCCTCAATTGAGTTGGAATCTAATGTGGATTGCACAAATAGGGATTATTGCACCCAATGTTTGGCATTAGTGTGGAAGCTAGTGTGGTGATGATGGCACCACATATCACCTTGTTGCAACTTCTTGCCCTTGTCCTTACTTGGTGAAGATGGTGTGACATTCTATGTCTTTGCATAGCTGGTTTGGAGTATGTTTCCTTCATGGGCTTGTTCTTGCTTGTGAACTTTGATTAAGCTTTTCCTTGGATTCAATCTTGGATGCATTGCAAAATGTTTGACCAAAAGTGTTTGAAGTTAGGAACTCCATCCTAGTGTAAATAGAAAGTGATAGTCTAGTGATGAATTTGAGAAATTTGTGTTGCTTAGGAAGGTTCTCATGTAAGTGTAAAGTATTTGTGCTATTCAGTGTATTCTACCACAAATTCATTTTTGAATTGATACAATGACTTGAGCATCATTATTCATCCTTGTAATGTTTGAGAGGGTATAATTCCTCTTGTGAAGCGCTAACAAACACATCTTATGCTAGAATTTTTTGGTGATTCTTGATGCGTTGTGGGCTTAGTGCTTTTCACCTATGAGACATTGAAATGAACATTTCCAATGCTATGAAGGAAATTTTCTCAACATTAGAGAAGTTGATGAAAAGGTGTGCTTTGAGAATTTGAATCTAGATAGCTAGCATTGAAATGTTAAATTTTCCTTTGAACACTAAATGGATTGTGATTTTGCATGTGAACAAGCTATGAGGGGTTTTACAATGCTGGTTCAAGTTGGCTTATGAAGTCATGGAATAGTTTGAATAGTCCTTGGTTTTGTGCTTCTAAAGTAGTGTTGAGCATTCACTAAATATTTGCTTTGACCTTTGGTACTGCTTGTTGACCATTTTTCTTTGATGATTGTGAGTACTTTCACAAATTGAACTAGGTGAGCTACAATCCCTTAACTATTGTGCATGCGTTTGCATTGGCATGAAGGAAGAACTTAGCTTTGATGTCAATGATTTGATTTCTAGGAAAATTGGTGTACAATCTTATACTTTAGCTAATTGTCAACAAGATCATAGAATGTGTAATGGAAGAACAAAAATGCAAACCAAAGACACTCGAGATGCAGAAGGATTTTGTTAGATATGTCACTTCTATTGAGAAAGAACAAGGGAAATTTGTAGGGAGGATTTAGATGGGAATCTATGGATTACTCTAACCATATTTGATGTACAATTCAATTATTTATACACAATAGTTCAGCTAGGTTGTTAGTTAAAATCCACATAGATGTTGACAAATATCTCATGCTTATGGCAATCAGAACATACTTGAAGGTTCTTAACAACTCTAATAGTTGTACCAAGGGCCATGTTTAACAAACTAAATGCAATTGCTAACTTTTCACTATGGTGGCAGATAACTTTTAAAAAAAAAAAAACAACAATATTTCGTCGTAATTTTGATGAACATCATCCAACGAAACACAAAAAATTGCAATGAGGTTGTTGTACCCGCGATGAAATTTTCGTCGTAATGGAAACTCCAACTCGTCAGAAAAATGACGAATGTTTGTTGTTTCTTTGACTCTTTCAAATGGGCACTTTGCAATGTTTTTTGTATTTTTTGTTGTCGATAGATGGATGAAGTTATGCCAATTTTGTTACGAAAACCACCAACATTTTCTATGGCACTAACCGACGATGTTGGGTCATGGTTTCAACGAATAAATGTTGGTCATTAAAGTGACGAAATTCCAGCGAAAAAATTTAAAATAATGTTTCGTCGGTAATTCGATAATATTTTGTCGATATATCACTAAACATTCGTCATAATTTGTAGTCAAATATAGTAGTGAATTTTGATTTTTAGTAAGACATAGGAGGAGCACTTGACGCATATCTAAAGGGTTTTTGAGAAGCTAAGGGAGGAGAAGTTGGTGATTAATTTGAAGAAATGTAGTTTTGTGAAGAAAGAGTTGGTGTGTCTGGGATTTGTTATTTTAGTTGAGGGTCTTAAAATGGATCCAAAAAAGTGAGGGCTATCATTGAATGGCCTACACCAAGGAGTGTAATCGAGGTAATATCATTTCATGGTTTAGCAAGTTTTTACAGATAGTTTATTAAGAATTTTAGTATTATTTGTGCACCCCTAACTGAAATAATGAGAGGGGATAGAAAGGAGTTTAAGTGGACCATAGGAGAAGCCAATAGTTTTGATATGTTGAAGAAGAAAGTCATAGAGAAACTTGCTTTAGCACTTCCATATTTCAATAAGTTCTTTCAAGTAGATTGTGATACTAGTGGCAATATCATAGGAGTTGTTTTGATCCAGGGAGTTAAGTTTGTTGTCTATTTTAGTGATAAGTTGAATGATACTAAATGAAAATATTCTATCTATGATTAAGATTTTTATGCTATAGTTCAGGCTTTGAAAAAATGGAGACACTATTTTTTATCAAAATAATTTGTTTTATATATTGATCATCAAACTTTGCATTATCTTAATAGTCAAGGAAAGTTAAATCAAAGGCACTTAAAATGGGTTGAGTTTTTATAGAGTTATACTTTTTTTTAAAGCACAGGAGTAGAAGTTCAAATAGAGTTATATATGTCTTAAGTAGAAGGAGAAAAATGTTGATAGAGATGAGAATAGAGGTTATTGGGTTTCAATGAATTCAGGTGTTTGTATCTTAAAGATCCAGAATTTGCGAAAGCATGGAAGGTTTACTTGGAGCCTATTACTTTGGATAGGACAAAATGGTTGGACTTCTTAATCCAAGATGGGATGTTGTTTAAAGAAAGCTAGTTGTGTATTCCAAGGAGTTCTATGTGTTGAACAAAGTTTTTCATTAATGTCAAAGGTTGTTAGTGATGTAATTATTGTTAGAAGCTATCATGGATGTGGTAATAAGTTTGATATCAAAGAAGTTCTCCTTGTAAGGTTAAGTATGTAATGGAACTTGAATTATCATTATATTCCTCTTGACTTATCATTTTGGGTTGTTGCAGTGTTTTTTTAAGCATGTTGTATGTTAGAAGTTTAGTATGATATATGTTGGAAATTTTACTATCACAATGCAAAATCAAGAAACATATTTTCTAAGGAGTATGAATGTTGTATGCTTGCAATATCATGCTTGCATCAATTTACTATGACAATGGTGGTCCAAAATTTTGTACACAGATATTTTTGGGCATAGAGATTTCTCTGGTAATTTAATTATGGTTAACATTTCTTTCAAAAATGGATTTTAACTCTGCGGTTTGAAAGGAGAGTATGTCTATACATGTTCTATCTTATTCACAAGTTTTTGGAGGATATGTTCGACATGCAAAAAGATTAAAGTGATAGAAGGATCTTTGTGCCTATCTATCAACCTGTTAATAGTCAAATCCAATGTGGTAAGACTAGTTGATTATGAAATTCAAATATTATGTGTGATGTTAAGATATGACCTAATTAAGGTCCTTGTGGTAGTGCATGGTTTCATGTAATTTTGGTGGAAATAAAATTTATTTTTGGACCAACCTATTGCACATTTCATGTATTTTAAATTTAGGTCCACCTTATGTTTTCCTAGTTATTTGAGGACCCTTGATTGACATGAGAGATTGATAGTGCAATATCATGTATATAATCATCATACATTTGTGCAATTGTAGTGTGTTAAATGTGAATTGTAAGATTGAGCAAGGTATAAATTGAAGATAAGGTGGTGAATATCCAGTGAGATGATTAAAAATTCAAAATTTCATTTTTGTACGTGCACCAATATTGGAAGATCTTAAGATGTTTGAAAGATTGTCTATAGCTAGTAAAAAAGTGTATGAGATGTATTCAACTACATTTGAAGGTCCGCAAGATTTATCTTTATAATCTAGTAGGATTGGTGTTCTACCTATTCTACTAATTCTTTTGGGGGCTAGTGTCTCCAGTAGGTTGGTGCCTACAAATACATTTTTGCGGGCTAGTGTCTTTGATAGGTTGGTTCATACTTTAGTGTGTAAAGTTCACTTTTATATTTATGCTTTGTGAGGCTATATTTGGATAGTAGATCTAAGAATCTATTCTCACAGTGGTTTTTCCCATATTAGGTTTCCACATATATCTAAATTTCTCATGTGTATTCACTGATCATTAGATTTTTCTTTGATTCAATTTTCAATTGAAATATGTGAATTTGAGTTAAGATTTTTAAATAGATTGTATCTACTGATTCACCCCCCTAGTAGATTGTGTGCCATTCACTATGAGAGAGAAATTAATCAAGGAGAAGCATAGTGGAGGATTGACTGGACGTTTTGGTCAAGATAAAACCACTACTCTAGTTAGTAAGAATTATTATTGGTCACATTTATAGAAAGATGTGAGGAAGTTTGTACAAATTTGCAAAGTATACCAAATGGCTAAAGGGGCATGTCAAAATACTAGACTATATAAGTCATTACCTATAGTAGAGAGGCCATGGGAATATATTAGCATGAAATTTGTTCTTGGTTTATCAAGGAAATAGACAGGACATGACTCAATATTTGTGGTAGTTGAAATATTTTTAAAGATGAAACATTTAATTATGTGTCATAAGACTAGTGATTTTCACATTGCAAAGTTGTTTCTTAGAGAGGTGGTGAGACTATGGTGTACCAAAGAGTATAGTTTCAAAAAAGATACCATTTTTTTGGTTATTTATGGAGGATATTTTGGAAGAAGTTGAATACATATTTAAAGTTTAGTTCTCCATACCATCTATAGAGTGATGGAAAAATGGAGGTGGTGAATAGGAGATTCAACAAATTACTGAGATGCTTAGTAGGAGATAAGCCTAAGGGATTGGATTTGATTATACCACAAAAAGACTTTTCTTACAAGAATTTTGTCAAAAGGAGTACTGGTAAATACCCATTCTAGATTGTACATGGGAGTAGTTTGAGGAATGTTTTTGAGCTAAGGAAGATGGACAAAGGAGAAAAGAGTAGTGTCGAGGCAGAAGGTTTTATAGAGCACCTAAAGAACTTGCATGAAGAGGTAGAAAATCACATCAATAAGATGAATGCTCAGTACAAAGCTAAGGATAATTAGAAGAGGATATTTAACAAATTTTAGGTTGGAGCCGGGTCATGATTCACCAAAGAAAAGAAAGGTTCCCAATGGGAATGCATAACAAGTTGAAAATGAAAAAAATTGGACTATGCAAGATCTTGAAGAAACATGATTTAGGAAATGCTTATGAGGTAGAGTTTCCAAGTGGGATAACCATTTATCCTATGTTCAATATGCTGATTTGATAGAGTATCATGGAGATATGGAGGATAGACCAATAACAAAATAGTGGAATATTCTAGCACCTACTTCAAAGAAGTAAGAGATAGGAGAAATATTGGATAGTCGTGTGGGAAAAATTACAAGAAATGGATAGTACAAAGAATATATGGTTAAATGGAAGAGAAGGAATGTTGAAGATTCATCATGGTTGTCTAAGGTAGAGATTGGCCATCTTGGTTTTCCTCCAATACTAGACAAGTTACAAGATCACTTCTCACATTACCCTGGGTGTCTAATGCAAGAGCATGTAGTGGTGTAGGGGAAATCTTGCATCACCCAAACAAATGTTTTTCCTTTTTTTTTTGAGTCCCATGATGGCACTTAAGGGGTGTAAGGCATTCAAAAGTAGAAAATGGTAAAAAATGGTCACTTACTATTTTTAGTAATTGTTGAGAAAATGTGTCTCAACCTTGCAATTACTAAGGTAATTTTCATCCAGCGACAACCAGGGGGGTGGAGGATCCCCCCCATGAGGGGTCTGGTGGGATCATTCCCCTCGGCTGGGGTCTGAGGGCAGTGCTCCCAAAAGGAAAATTTTATTTATATTTTATTATTGTAAATCTGGATCGTTCATCATTACGTCTCATATTTGATGGATGATATTTTATTAGCTTAACTTTCCCTAGAAGGAAACCCTATTTTAAGAGGGAATTGTATTATAGCTATGTATTTTGTTGTATTATGAGAGTCTGATAGCGATCATGTTTCCTTTTGATCTCCAATTGGTGACACTCTTGTGAAAAGATTTTTCTACAAGTATATTGTAATCTTTGTGATTTTTGAATAATATATTGGGTGGCTTTTGGAGTGTGGGGTTTTTATCCCGAAAGGGTTTTCCCCACATAAATCACTGTGTTGTGGTATGCATGATATTTATGTCTACTTCTGTTTAATTTTATGTAACTAGTAAAGATCTATAAATTTTTTGAATTATTCTCCTCTCAAGATTAGTGTAGGAAGTTATTTTGCTCCCTTAGCTTCCTTACAATAAGTGTAGTGTAGAAAATTGTATAACCTAACAATTTCACAATATGTTTTTTTCCCCTAAATTATTGGACTTTATTAAGCTTTTAATTTTCCAAATTATGCATTCCAAAGACTAATTTTTACCATTTTTTGAAGGATGACAAGCATTGAACAAATGAATCCAATCATTAATTTACTCCTGACTTTGAGTGTCCTAAAAATTTGGGCTAGGATCCATTCACTCATGGGTGAATGGGTCCTGCTTCTTAACTAGGACCCAAATTTAAATATGTTGTTGGTGAAATTTTAACATTCAAAATTCAAATATGAAGTGTTAGATTTTGGAATCTCATTTTCAAGAAATTGGATAAACACTTATAAATTCCTAGTCTTTTTATCGTTTGAAATCTAACAAGAATTAAAGAGAAATATATTGGAAAACTTATGATCAAGAGAATTATTGAGAAAGTCAAGAGAAACATTATCAGATTTTATTATAGAAATTCAAGATCCATCATCATGTCAAATTCTATGTGAGCCTATGTGTGTTCATGCTCATTTTTTGTGAAGGCTAACCCTTGTTATAGGTCTCCAAAGCATTCAAGCATTCAAGAAAATTTATCGAGCAAGATCCAAATCCTTGAGGTGATGTGCATGACTTTAGTCCTTCAAGGAAGCCATTAAAGAGTGGTTACAAGTCTAAAAGGGATTGAAGAGAGTTTGAAGATCCATTTTTCATTGTTGCATTTATTGTCATCAAAGTTTTTAAACCATAAAAGCTCAATTACAAAATTTACTAACGACATTCCAACAAGTTTACAATCAAAAATCATGCTCAAATCCAACATGAGAGGATTGCAAAAAAAAAGTAAGGAGCCCTCATCAAGGACCCATTTTCCCAAGGGAAACCAAGTCCTAATACAACATTCAAACTCATATTTTGGGGATAGATACACATCAACCTACACTTTCCAGATCCACTTGCAAATCACTATTTCCATCTTTTTATCTTTGGAATTTTGCATCTATCATATCAGGTCATATAGTCTAATTAGGGAAATCACTTCAAATAATTTCCAATCCATCCCCATCCTCAATTAGATGTAGATCTATGTTTGGTTGGCTCACCTAAGAGGTTGAAAGTCAATCTATTTACCTTGTTGATTTACATCCTAATTAAACTTAGAAAAAGGCCCCTTAGCATGCTAGGTTCTTTGCATTTAGGACTTAAGACCCTTTTTCTATCTTTCATTTTGATGAATCTAACATCCTAACTCTATAAAATTTCTAAAATTTATAGTCCTTCAAACCCTAGATCTAGGTTTTGTATTGTATTGTTTGAATTTCTCATTTAGGGTTTCACTTTTGCATCATAAAAGCATAAGAACACAAAGAATTTACATTGTATTGCATATTGTACTGTAAGTTGCATTAAAGTTTGATTGAACAGTAATATTTAGATATGATTTACATTCATTATGTCATTAAAGTTTGAAATTGTTTATTGCATTACATCTTTCATTTAGGCCAAAAATTAAAAAAAAATGCATTATTTTGTTTCAAGTTTGCTTCAAATCTTCATTTTCAAAAATTTTCATCTTAGACTCAGTCAATTATTGCATGATTAAGATCTAGAAATTGCATTCAAAATTATCATTTATTGGTGCACATGTGCATGTAAAAATCATTGCCTTAAACTGAAGAAATTCTAGAAAACAGTCACTATCAAACTTGTTTGCAAATAGGAATAGTAACCTTCAAAAGCAACTTAAACATTCATCTTCAGTTTTCAAAATCCTGAACAAGGACTCAGACACCCTTGGGAGACCCTATCTTTGTATAGGTGTTCGAACAATCTTTTTCATAGTTATTTGTCTTTGTATGCTTAGTTTCATTGTACCCACATATCCCTATCTTGGAATAAGTAATTGCATGTCTTAGGCATTTTTCATTTAGTCCATTTAGTGAAAGAAATTACATTGTTTAGAATCAAAATTTGCATTCAACAATCATCTTTTCTAGGTCTCTACATCTTAAAATTAGTCAATTATTGCATTTTAGATCTAAAATTTGAATTCAAGACTTGTCAAAACAATTTCACCTTCGTTTCACACTTGCATTTTGACATACATTGTTCTAAATTGAGAAAAATCTAGAAAATATCATATGTTCAACTTGTTTGAAACTAGAGAAAGAAACATAAAATAATAACATAAAAACTCTTTTTTTAGTTTTCTGAATCTTGATTAAGGACTCAAACGTGCTTGGGCGACCCTATCCTTATATAGCCATCTTAGGCAACTTTCGCACATATTTCTGCCTTTGTAGTTTCACTCTATTCCTACTTGCAGATTACTAATTTGAAATTCTAAAATAGTGTTATTACATGTGCAAGAAAGGTGTCATTTTCTTGATTTGTTGCAAATTTGGGAAAAAATATTGAATTTAAGATTTGTAGGACAATTTTTTACATCATGTTTTCATTGCAGAAATCTATGTTATCATAATTCATATTCTATTCTCAGATCTTGTTGAGCATTTTAAGGAATTTTCATTACAAGTTGAAATAAAGAAAAAGGGATCATAGACCCTTAATGCAAAGAACCTAGATTCAAGGGGCCCTTTTTCTAAATTTCATTGAGATGTAGATCATAAGGTGCAAAAGATTAGATTTTTGCATTAATGGTGAGCCAATTAGGCCTAGATCTACAACTAAAGGGGGTTTGGAATCGATTCAAAATATTTTAGAATGATTAACTTAATGATCCTATATGCCCTAATATTCAAAATGCAAGATCCTGACAACTGATACATAGAAATAGCAATTTGCAAGTGAATATGGGAAGTGTAGAGGACAACAAACCTGCTAGAAAAAATAGTTTTGATGTACCTACAAGGACTCATTCGCCCATGGATGAATGGGTCTTTGTACAGAGGTCTTGGTCAACTTTCTATGTCCTCCAGTGTCAGATCTGAGCTTTTATTTCCCATTGGTCCCACTATTGAAATGTTAGAGATGAATTTTTCAACTTAGTTTTTGTGACTTGGCAAGAATGATGAGAAAAAATGCAACAATACAAAATTTCTCTTCAATATCTTCTTTAATTATTCTTCAACCTATAATTTTCACATACACAAAGAGGGGTAAAATGTGTTATTTTGTTTGTATGCAGGCTTGCCTTGGTAAAACCCTAGTTTGGTAATTAATCCTTGATAAAAAGATAATAAAAGGGAAGGAAATGATGAATGAACACTTATTGCAACTCACCACCCTTCAATGGCTTTCTTGAAGGATTGAAGTCATACACATCTCTTCAAAGGAATTGGATCTTGCTTGCTTAATTTTCTTGAATACTTGAATGCTTGGATGCTTGAGGATATACAATACTTGTTATCCTTCACAAGACAACATGACCACACATAGACTTTGAAATTTTTGAATGAACAAGACAAATGAGAGGGGGTGAATTAGTTGTACCAA
Organism: Sequoia sempervirens; assembly: GCA_007258455.2. NCBI lineage: Eukaryota > Viridiplantae > Streptophyta > Pinopsida > Cupressales > Cupressaceae > Sequoia > Sequoia sempervirens. The sequence goes on from VDFB02000008.1 coordinate 42,561,184, forward strand.
ATTAAAGCATTAAAACCACCAACAGTAATCAGATCCACATGCATTCATTAAACCCTTAATCTATTATAATGTTTAAACATGAAAATTAGGTAAGTGAAATGGAAACAACCAACACCATACACAAGATAACACCAAATTTACATAGGAAAACCTAGAATGGAAAAGCCACAGTGAGGATTAGCTCATAATATAAGTAATTGCAAAACTAGTAAAAGGAGGCTCACTTCCAGAATAGGATGCACTATCCAAAAAGGCTCACAACCCAAGCTCACTATTGGAATAGAAAGAAGAAAGAAGATAGAATGTTACACAGAGAAAATGATCTCAATGCAACAGAGAATCCACCACAACTTGACTTCAAAAACACTTGTAGTCTTAAGGAGATCAACATACCTCAACTCATTGCATTCAACAATCTTGCATTATAGCTCGCACTAAATTTCACATCACCATATTTAAATCTATTCCACTTCATCTCGCATCAATTCACCTTGCATTTATACCATCTGCGACTTGAAAAACTATCTTCAAGTCAGCTACACTCACTTTATTCTTTACAAATTCAAAATAGGTTGGCACTAAACATTCCCACAGTGGGTAATAACGAAATTGGACCAATACAAAACTTAACTAGGACCCAAATTAACTTTCATACGCCATGCTACACTTTCATTAATTCTTGAACATCTTCGACTGTAGTGTAAACACTAGGTCGGCTATTGCCCATGCAAACACCATTAAAATTTGAATTACTTGCTTCCTCAAATCTAAGGATGACTTGCAAACCACACACCATGCTTCATCACTATCTAGAATTTTCTTTTATCTTGACCTGAAATCCATCAAACTCCTTCACAAAAATTTTCACCTTTAGAATGGACACATCTTAGACATTCATACTACACTTCCAAACACTACAACACTAAAATCCAACTTCTGGAGCACAAAATCACAAATCCTCTTGATATAGGAAAGAGATAAACACCATCAACATACCTTTTGAATCACAAGACTTGAAGAGCAACTTTGGAGAAACGTAAAGAATTTTTTTTTCTCCCAGACACCTCTATAAGAAACACTGCAAAACTAGTTCATGCATTGGTGTGTTGGATGTTGTGGTTGTGTTGCTGATATGTGGTTTTCATTGATGTCAACACTATTAGCATTGATGTATTGAAGGTTGTATATGTCGAGGATATTGAGAAAATTGTTAAAGAGAAAGTTGTAGGTTGCTAGTGGAACAATGAAGGTCATGAAGGTGTCTTGATCAGTACATTGAAGATAAGTTTTTGTGGACTAAAGGGTTTATTGTTGAGAGTATCTAGTTTATCCACCAGAAGTTTCAGAGGTCCATGTGAATATTTGATCATGTTATGAATAGTTTTGTTCTGACAGTATTTCTGTGGTTTCAGTTAGTGTTCCTGATTGAAGTTTATACAATTCTGGTAATTTCAGTTGTTGTGGATGCTTCTTTGTTAGTTCTTGTTGCTTGTGGATGTTTCTAGATCATTCTCTATCTTTGTTGCATGTCCGTGTTGATCGGTGTGTTTGTGGTCAAAGATTTTTCTCTTGTGTGTTCGGGTTTTCATGTTATTGGCCAACACGGTGGTTATAATGTGTTGCAGATCCTTGGAGATTAAAATTTGAATGTTTGGCATGCTCAAGGATATTATTTTAAGTCTTCATTATGTTGTAGCCAATGATGTATGATTCGCATTGAAAATTTACTTGTAAATTTGGGCCGACATTGTGTATATGTTTTATATTGTGGCCGACAAAGTTTTTGATGTAAATCCATGTTGTGGATATATAAGAATGGTTTTTTGTGTGAATTTAATGTGTGTGTGAAGTGTAGAAAACTCCAGAGAAAGAGAAAGTGTGCGAATAGTGATCTAATCATTCGATTGTAGAGCATAGTGTGAAGAAGTTTGAGCCAAGTGTGAAGGAGTGTTTCTATGCTTAACCAAAACTGTAATCAAAATTTTGTAGAAGCTACTTTCTCAGTTCATACCCTGCAGATCTAATCTGAATTGCTGTGTATTTTCTTTGGTAGTGATCCCTTTTGTAATCGAGCAGTGTGCCTGAATTCATGTGCATTCCCATTATTTTATCATTATACTTTTAACAGGGTATAATATTGTGGACTAACATCCACCATGGTTTTTCCCCTAATAGGGTTTCCGCATAAAAAATATTGGTGTTATCTATGCTTCTTATGTGTTGATTGCTTATGGTTTATTGCTCATTTATTAGATTTGAGATTAAGTTAAGTTAAGTTTGAAAAGTTTAAATATTTTGTGACAATTGATTCAGGCCCCCATCTCAGTTGTTTGTCCTTGTTTTTCCAACATGGTGAACATAACTTCCTCTTATCAACGATCCAAAAGCCAAAATTATGGATATAGACACACAATCAAATCTTAAACCTAGAAGAAATGTGAAGTAAAACCAGAACACCTTTGTAACACTTTTTTTCCTTATTTTTTCAATTTTCTCAATATCCTTGACATCCAAACCATAAATATAAGCTTATCAATGTGACACCAAAGGTTAACATCAACAACTTAACTGATGACGACATAATGTAGCTAATCAAAGAAATAACCACTGCACAACTGTCACAAATGACAACACCTTCATACTTGCAACACTCTCCCTGTTTATCATTGATGGCAACACAAGATGTGAAAAACCATCAAAGATAGCATACACAACATCTCTTGTAAAAGTCTCTCTATCTATCTTGCTTTCAACTTTTTATCTTCCATATGATATCTCTCTTTCCCTCTATATAAATAGAATTTTTCATATGACTCTCTTTCTCTCCCCCTTTGAAATAGAACCAAGATAATTGCAACTTCTCTAAGTACTCCCCCTTAGAGGTATACACTAATCAACTCAACAAATTTTTCATAATGACAACATATATTCCATATTGCAACAATATCACTACCTAGTCCCCTTGAGAGGTAGCCACCAACATCAATCCAGACAAGAAATGAATCCATAGATCCACTAGAATGATGCATCTCCATATACATCTAGTTCAAAGGAGGGGAAATAACTCCCAACTTCTCCCGAAGATACTCAAAAGTATCCTTAGGAAGAGCCTTAGTAAGTATGTCAGCAATTTGATCCTTTGTAGGTACATATTCAAGTTTTATTTCATTCTTCACAACCTTCTCTCTCAAAAAGTGATACCTAATTGATATATGCTTTGTTCTTGAATGCATCACATGATTCTTTGAAATGTTGATTGAACTTCTATTATCACAAAAGATAGCAATAGGCTTATCATACACCATTCTGATATCGTTCAATGTTTATCTCATCCACAGTACATGTTTACAATAAGATGTTGCTGCAATATACTCATCCTCTATAGTATATAAAGAAACAAAATTGTGTTTCTTACTTAGTCATGATACCGATCCACATCCAATAAAGAATGAACCACCACTTGTACTTTTCCTATCATCCACACAACCAACCTAGTCTACATCTATGTAAGCATTCAATGTGAAATCAATATCCTTAGGATACCACAAGCCATAATTTGGATTTTCCTTCAAATATCTAAATATCCTCTTCACTGCTATCATGCATCTCTTTAGGTTCTTCTTGAAATATAACCACAAGAAAAAATGCATGCAAGATATACAGTCTAGTAGCAGTTAAGTATATTAGTCCACCAATCATAGATCTATACTTGCTTTGGTTAGCCTTAGTAGATTCATCATCTTTACTCAATTTTCAACCAATAACCATAGGAGTACATATTAGTTTGGAGTCTTCAATTCCAAAATTCTTCAAGATCTCTTTAATATACTTTGATTGTGAAATGAATATGCCTTTATCTATTTGATTGATTTGTATCCCAAGGAATAAATTCATCTCCCAAAACATAGATTTATCAAAATATTTCTACATCTCTTCTACAAACTTCCTACATATCACTTCATTGGATCCAAAAATTAAGTCATCAACATACACAACCACTATCAAGATTTTATCTTCCTCAACCTTAAAGTAATGATTACTGTATACGATACCCTTATTGAATCCTTGTTGTATCAAGTATCTGTCCAACCTTGCATACCAAGCTCTGGAATCTTGCTTCAATCCATGCAATGCCTTATTTAATCTATAGATCATATTAGGCTTATCTGAAACCTAAAATCCTTCTGGTTTTTCCATATAAACTTCTTCTTTCAATTCTCCATTCAAGAAAGCAGACTTCACATCCATTTGATAAACTTTAAAGTCCTTATTTGTTGTAAATTCCAACAACATCTTGATTGCTTCCATTCTAGCCACTAGGGAAAATGTATCCTAAAAATATATTCCTTCAACTTGTGCATAGCCCTTACACACAATCCTTTCCTTTTTTCTTACCACTTCTCCATTCTCATTCAGCTTGTTTATGAATACCCGCTTAGTTCCAATAATATTTTTGTTTTCAAGTCTAGGAACAAGTTCCCAAGTCTGATTCTTCTCAATCTGCATAAGTTCTTCTGCTATTTCTTTCATCCAATGTTCATCTTTACATGCCTCAATCACTATTTTAGGTTCAACTTTAGAAAGAAAACATAGATTTACTTCTTCAACAACTCTTCTTCTTGTCAACATGCCTTTGCTTTTGTCTGTAATGATCTATTCTTCATAATGATTTTTATGTACATACTTAGGGGTCTTAGGGTTCTTTTATAGAGCTTCTTCATCTTCATTTTGTACTTCTTTTTCCTTAGCCTTTTCTTCTTCATCTCTGCAAGAAGATTGATTTGACTCATATCCATCTATTAGTACCAAATTCCTCAAATCTTCATCAACCTTGACATTTGTACTTTCAAAAATCCTTCTTATCCTTTTTTGTAACATTTTTAAGCTTTCCTTTTAGTAGAATATCTATGGAAGATACCTTCATCATACCTTGCATCAAACTTTCCTAAGTTTTCATCATCTGTTATGATATAGCATTTGCTTCCAAACACTATAAAATACTTGACAATAGGAATCCTTCCATACCACAACTCATAGGGAGTCTTTGTGTTATTATCTTTTTCTTGAACTCTGCTAATTATGTAAACAATAGTATGAATTTCTTCTCTCTAGTAGACTTCTAGTAGATTAGATTCTTTCATCATAGTCCTTGTAGCTTCTTGAATAGTCTTATTTTTCCTTTCAACCACTCCATTTTGTTGAGGAGTCTTAGGGGAAGAAAAGTAACTTTTATGCCATGATTCTCACAAAACATGTTAAATTCATTGGAGGTAAAATCTCCACCTCTGTCAGAACTTAAACATTTTATCTTCAAATCCATCTCATTTTCAACCATAACTTTGAATTCTTTAAATCTATCTATAGCTTTATATTTTTCTCTAAGAAAAGTAACCCATTTCATTCTAGAGTAATAATCAATCAAAAACATGAAATACATATCACCTTGAATAATTATTTCTCTTGTAGGACCACAAAGGTCTATGTGTACTAATTCCAACAATCTGGTAGAAGATTGTTCCTTTCCTTTGAAACTAATTCTAGTTTGTTTTCCAAATTGGCAATCTCTACAAACAACATTGATATAATTTTTAATCCTTGGTATATCTCTCATTGCATGAAATAAAATGATTCTAAACAAGTTATAAAAATTGACGTGACACATTCTTGTGTGTCATAACCAACTATCATTAATCTGAATCATAAAACAGTGACCATCAACACCCTTGAGTTGATAGATATTTCGATCTGTCCTCTTTCCAACAACAATCACAGTTTTGGAACCTTTTATGATCTCACATCCATCATCCTAAAACATAAGATTTTATCCTTTTCTACACATTTTTCCAACACTCAAGAGGTTATGCCTTAAACCTTTAACATAGTAAACACCTTTAGTGTTATGCTTTCCATCAAAACTGATTGAACCTATTCCACAAATCTTAGCACTTGAATCATCTCCAAATTTAATAAGTCCATCATATTTTTCAAGTTTAACAAACTTAATCTTGTCTTCTACAATATGATTTGAGAAATCATTGTCAATAACCGAATAGTTCTTGTCCTATCTAACATGAAAAACAGATACCAGAGTACCTCCAACTTTATCCTTTTTCTCCAAAACACTTTCCTTCAAACAAATTTTAGAGTTAGTAGAACTAGATTCATCTTTTAAAGCCAAGAACAAAAATTCTTACGACATCTCCATAATCAAATTCATCATCAAGAATACCAACATCCTCTCTAACATAGTATCTTTTCTTGATCATTTTTCCTTTATTTTACTTGTTCTTATTGTTCACAACTCTATTTGGACATCTTGAAGCATAGTGACCTATATTTACACAACAAAAACATTTTAAAGGTAATTTACCTTTGTACTTACCAGTGCCCTTTTTCATTCTTCTTACAAAGTTAGCTTCCAAACCATCAAGATCATTTGTATTTGAATCTTCAACTTTTTCTGATTTTCTAGTCTTGAAGGCAGACTCCACTTTTGCACCATTCTTTGGACCAATTTTTCTCATTTCAAATGAAGTTATTGTGCCAAAAAACTGATCTCTAGTGTATGTATTAAACTTTACAACTTACTCAATAGCATAAAAAATTTCACTATAAGAATTGGGAAGAGTTTTGAGAATTTTCTTTACCACTTTAGTTTCTTTGACTTGTGCACCATGACCTCTCTTAGCACTTACTTGTTCATCAACCCTCTACATGTAACTTGTAATTTTTTTATCTTTAGACATTTGAAAATTCTCAAATTGTGTCTTCAAATTATGCAACTTAGCTTGTTTAACCTTATCATCTCCTTTCATAAATACTTTCTAGCTTATCCCAAACTTTTTTAGCAATTTTTAGATCCATAACTTTCACTAATTTTGTATGTGCAAGACTACTGAAAAGAACAAACCTTGCATTACCATCTATTTCATAGGCCTTGATTTCATCACTTGTGCTCGATCCATTTGGAGGTATGTTATATATAGTCTTTACTACCTTAGCAACATAAAATCCAAGGTAAATTAGATAGCCTTTCAACTTCACTTTCTAGAATGCATAGTATGTACCATCAAACATAGGGATCTCCTTCTTGCTCACAATCCTGAATCTACCTCAAGTAGTTAAAATTTTCTCCAAGGAACCTTTCTTTAATACCAATTGTTGAATGAACAAGACAACTGAGAAAGGGGGTTGAATCATTTGTACCAAATTAAAACATTAAAACCCTCAATAGTAATTAGATCCACATGTGTTCATTAAACCCTTAATTTGTTATAATGTTTGAAAATGAAAATAAAATAAATGAAACTAAAAAAAACCAACACCATACACAAGAGAACACCAAATTTACATGGAAAAACCATTGTGAGGATTAGCTCATAATATAAGTAATTGCAAAATTGGTACAAAGAGGCTCACTTCCAAAATAGGATGCACTATACAAAAAGGCTCACATCCCAGGCTCATTGTTGGAATAAAAAGAAAGAAGATAGAATTTTACACATAGAGCATGATATCAATGCAATATAGAATCCACCACAACAACTTCAACAACACTTGCAGTCTTAAGGAGATCAAGATGCCTTAGCTCATTGCATTCAATAATCTTGCATTGTAGCTCACACTAAATTTAACACCACCATATTCAACTCTATTCCACACTTCATCTCACATCAATTCACCTTGAATTTATACCATCCACAACTTAAAAAGTGATCTTCAAGTTGGCTACACTCACCTTATTCTTTACAAGTTCAAAATAGGTCAGCACTAAACATTCCCACATTGGATAGGAATGGAAGTGGATATATATAAAAAACTTAACATGGACCCAAATTAAATCTCACATGCCACACTACACTTTCATTAATGCTTGAACATCTTTGAATGTAGTGTAAACAACAGGTCAGTCGTTACACATGCAAACACCATTAAAATTTGAATTACATGCTTCCTTATATCCAAGAACGACTTGCAAACCACACACTACAATTCATCACTATCTAGAATATTCCTTTATCAATCTAAAATCTATCAAAATCCTTTGCAAAAATTCACACCTTCAGAATGTACACAGCTTCTACATTCAAACTACACGCCCAAACACTGCAACACTAAAATCCAACTTTCGAAGCACCAAATCACAAATTCTCTTGATATAGGAAAGATATCAACAACATCAACATACCTTCATAATCACAATACCTGAAGAGAAAATTTAGAGAAACATGGAGCAAAAAAATTTCTCCTAGACACCTTTGTAAGCAACACTGTAAAACTAGTTCATGCATTGGTGAACATAACCTCCTCCGACCATTGATCTAGAAGCCAAAATTTTGGATATAGAAACTTTGAACACCTCTATCCAACATACCCAAATCTCACAAGAAAATATTCAACCTAGAAAAAATATGAAGCAAATTTGTTGATAATGATTGATAATTCCACTCTTGAATGCTCTTGACAATAATATATGATCTTGAAATTTATCTCATAAAGTATTCTCATGTGTTTTATAATGTTTCTTAAATTTAAAATGATAAAAACACTATGTATTTATAGGTGTTTATCTAATTTCTCAAAAATTGGATTCCAAAATCCAAAACTTACAATATGAATTTGAATCATTAAAAGATCACCAAAAACATATTTTAAAATGGGTCCTATCACATAAAGGGGACCCATTCACCCATGGGTGACTGGGTCTTGGCCTAAGTTTCCAAGATACCCATATTCCATGGCAATTAAAATATTAAATGCACTTATTTAATGTCGGTTATCCTTTTAGAAAATGGTAAAAATAAGGTTTTGGAATGTATAATTTGGTAAATTAGAAGCTTAATTAAGTCCAATAAATTAAGGGAATCAAATATAGTGTGAAATTGTAAAGGTATACAATTTCCTACACTACACTTAGCCCCCACTTTAGTGAGAGTATGAACTTTTACTTAAACTCAATCTAAAGTAGAGAAATATATGTCAAGAGAGGTCCAAGTGAAAAAATGTTGGAGAGATTGGATGAAAAAGGATCAAGGTAAGTTTCAACCACTGTGGCCTAGGTAAGTTTTACTCCCTCTCTTCTTCCTGCCTCTACATCTTTGGTTACTCCTCTACCCCCATCTATAGAGAAGAGTCCTCCATCCACAGACCCCAATGTTTTGGTCATGAATGAACCCCCAATCATTTTTAGTTATGAACCTTGTGAAGTAACCCCGCATACGGAACAAGCAATATTCACTTTAGCCACTATTAATTCTTTGATTTCCCTGTCAAAGACCCCCATTGAAAGAGCTGAAACATCCATGTTTCCCATTATTTTAGGTCTATCCACTTCTAGGAAAATATCTTGCCTTACCCTTGTGCCTTTTTTCAATCTCACTTGTTTTCCCCTGCCTAATCTGAATTCGATATCCTGCCATTTTCCATGATCACATTCCCATTTTCCTCCCCTCATGATCATACATCTAAAGTTTCTCCTTCCATCACCCTATTTGGTCTCCCTCCAGGTGCTTCCATTGCAGTATAGAGCATTGAAACCCTGTAGAGTCTCCAAGATAATTTCAATGCAACCAAGCAGACCCGACAAGCTAGAAAGAAAAAATGACAGTTAAAGAACGTTGATAGTTAAAGAACGTCGTGTTGCCAACTACCAAGAATATTGGAGCTTTCTTCAATGAAGAGAAAAAATCTCTATTGATCACTACCATGAAGCCGATCATGTACAAGCTTGAGGGAAAAATGTAGATGGAGGATTATGATATCAGAGCCATGGTTCTAGATTTAAATTAAACTCACCCGCCCAACAAAGTGGTCCTAGCCAAGGCCACCCAGAAGGTGGTATGTGCAGATTATGAAAGGCTAGACAGGAAATTGAAGTGTGAGGTAGAGTTGATAAATGTAAGGGAAACCGTAAGAAGGATATATACTAAGATCAAGGCTAGAGATGTTGAAATGGATTGCATAAGATAGATAGAAAATCAGGAAGGAGAAGAAAATAAGTTGCTCGAAGAGGCCCAAGGTGAATAGGTTCAGTTGTATGCTAAAATTGAAAGGCTCAAAGTCGAGCTTGCTACTGAGCACTAGAAAAATGTAGAGTACCAATGTACTCAGCAAAAACATACAGAGAGGGTTGGATGACGTCCAATCTCAAGATTCCAACAATCTACAAAAGGCACAAGCGGAATCAGAAAGGTCAAGACAAGAGAAACAAGAGATCATGTCTAATCTGCAGGCTCATGACCAAGAGGTCAAAAGGTTGCACTCTGAACTAACAAATTCCCTCTGAGAGAAGAATCAGATGGAGAAGTTAAGAGAAAGAGAAGCTCAGTTCTACTAGGAGTTAACTATTGCATGAGGGTATGAGACCCTCCTGATATTGAAACATTTTATATCTACACACAAGGAAAGGATCATGGTTGTGATTGCCATTTTTAGGCTAGCCCTACAGTTATTAAGGGATGCTCAGGAATTAAACAGAAAGTTTGGCTTGGTGGCCAACCAAATCCTAAAGATATATGCTCCTAGGGTAGTGGAATTGCAGGCTTTGATTTCCCGATTATGTGTGGCCATTGACAAAGCCCTAAGAAGTGCAACTATTCTAGATCAAAGGGCCACCTCAAGCAAAGCAAGTGAATTCGTCAACTGCCACAAAGCTGCAACAAAGAGAAAGGAACTCTAGGTAGTGCTGAATAAGAAGGTCGACAAAATCTGGAGGGATTTCAATGTTTTGATTAGCTATGGTTTTCCTCCAATTTTCTCACTAGATGGAGAGGTACTATCAGTTCAATAGATCACAAAGGAAATTAGACAAAAGGTCTTAACTTCTATAGAAATCCTGGGTATGAGCCCAACACCCACCATTGGTGAAATCAAGGATGAGATCTTTCCCCTTTCTTGCCTCTATTGCCACCTTGGAGTTGTTTCAGCTAGATAGGGAGCCATTTCTCTTAAGGAAGTCTTTGAATTGGATCAGATGTACAAGGTCTTTTGTGCTCTTGTTTGACCCACTGATTTGGAATGGGAGGTGCAACATTTCACTTTCCTCAAACTCCTAGAATTTATAGATCTCTAGGTTCATGCCTCCATAAGTAAAGGCCCCCTATGAGTCACTAGAACTGTGAAGCATTTTTGACTTAATCTTCATTTTTGTTTTTCAGCTTTTATACATTTTTGGCTTCAAATGTGTTCATGCTCAAAGAAAAAGTTATTTATAAAGGTGAGAAATGTGCCACGTGGTGGTTGCGTAGCTTTCATTTATTGTCTTCCTTTCACAAGAGAGTTGGGACACATGTCAGCTCGGTGGGGATTTTCTCAATGGAAATTTTCTTCAACTCGAGAATCCCTGCCCACTTGACACATCATCTCTTCGCTGCAGGCAATTTTCACTTTTAGAAGTCATCTCTTTTGGATTTTTTCAAATCATGTTGGGTCTTTCTTATTTTTAGGATGGAAACTTTGAGTCAGTGTCATCGAGCTACGTGATTGGTCAACCATATTTTCACTAGGGTATTTTCTAGGATTTGATTCCTTTCAGATAGCGATCTTTGCTAAATATCTAAAATGACATAAATGAGTCAGTTGAGAATTAATGAGAAAATATTTTCATGACCTAACAAGAGATCTAAGATTGGATTGTGAGCTATCAAATGCTGGCATCTAACAGTATTTACTTCTAGCAAATTGGTGGCAGTTCTCCCTTTTTAAGCTATACATAGGAAGAGGCAAAAGAAGGAAAAAATGATTTTTTAGTTCCCCTTTGGAAAAGTAATTGTTTTTAGTTTCTCTTTAGTTATAGAGACATTTTTAGAAGCTAAAATCTTGTAGAACACTGCTTCTCTTTGGCATGTTATATTGTTTTTACTCAAACTATTGTTAGATTGGCATCTGACCTTTGTTTTTAAAGTTCATTTGATATTTAAGCATGAACTATTTGGAAGAAATCTTTGAAACTGTGCATGTTATGTACTTTTTCAAGTTTCCTTCTTTATGCTTTCATTCAGAATGAAACAATGTGTTAAGCTTAATTCAAATAGTTTGAGTAGTTGATTTCCATGTTGTAGGCTTATGTGATATAGGAATAACTTGCTAAAACTGGATTATGTCTGTTGAATTTTTCTCAATTTTGTGAGGGTTATTGTTTCTTCATATTATGCTATAACAAGAGGAAGGGTCTATGCAATTTCTGAATGTTTTTTTAATAACCTTGGGAACTTTTATGCTTGATAAAACCTTAATGAACACTACCTGCGGAGAGATTTGAAAGATTGCATTGTGCTTGTATTTAGCCTTTTTTGCTCATTCTCTTCCCAACAATGAAGGGTTATGGAATTATGTGTCTAATATATCTTCATAAAAAGGGAATTGGATTTAAAATGTTGTAAAACCTTTGGTGCACCATTTTTTTGTTTTATGTTTACATTTCCTTCTACCTTTTTCTCCAAACTCAAAGAAGATCTCACTTTCTATAAAAATCTTGGAGGTATTCAGTGAGGTGCAAATCGGTCCCCCACTCACTAAATTTACCATAAGGCCATTGGAGAGGTGAAAGCTTTGATGATCAATAGTTATTTTTTTGGCATGCCCAGTGGGACCTAAAGTTTTTTGAACGTCTGATTGGAAGTTAGAAATATTTCTTAAATTAGACCAAGGAAAGAAGTTGGAAATTTCATGCCTAGAATCCAAATAAGAGCATCCTCAAGAGGCCATTTCTAGTACTCCTAGTTACTCGATATTGAGGAGAAGAAGACTTACGAGTTTTGTACCACCTGTAAGGAGTAATAGATTGAGAAGTGAGAGCCCAAGATCTAGAGCCTTATCTACTCCACTTGGAGGCCAAAATTTCCAAATCAAAATACCAATGTACCCAATTTATACGAATATGTTCTCCATGGCTCATGTAGCTTCCCCTGCTCCTAGAAATTTTATAACCTGGGATAGTGGTAGTCTACTACAACCACCCACACCCTTAGAGGTATGGCCTACCATACCCGCTAACACCCTCAAGGCTATTCCAAATTTTTTTGGAGAAGAATTCTAAACCCCCTCCAAACACCTCCAAGATATAGCAAAGGTATGTAGGGTGGATAACATAATGGAGGAAAATATTGCACTTAGGTTTTTGGCCACTTCGTTCAAAGGAAAAGCTCAATATTGGTATCAATTTTTGGCTTTCAGTTCTATCCTCTCATGGGACTAGCTCAGAGAAAGTTAGTTTGAATGCTTCTCAGAGAAGGGAGATCATTCCTTATTACTAGATCAACTAATCACCATCAAAAGAGCCCCACAAGAGACCATGAGCGACTTCAACACCAGGTTTCACGAAACTTGGCAAAAGAATCCCTGTCACTGCTCAACCCCCAACTATGATGGAATTTATGTTCTACTTGAAGGATTTCAATTCAAACATTGCTGTTATGATAACCTCTATGGGTAGGGATATCTTACTTAACACATATGAGTTGGTTGTGCATGCAGAGAATAGTTTGATTGATGCTGGAAAGCTTCCACTACAACCTTTGATGCCTGTATTCATAGAAATATTTGGTGGTCCTTGGGAAGAAGCTATTCCAAGCACTTCCACTACAAATGTGGCAACAATGGTTGTGTCGCAATCCATGTGCTTGTACATCACCGCACAACCAAGCACATCAAACTCTTCCTCTCTAGCAATGGACATCAATGATATGAAGAGATGTGGTCTTTTGTTAATGAGTTAGTTCTTATCAAACAATATAAAGCAACACCGCCAAAGAAAGCCACTCAAACCTATCAAGGGGGAAGGACATCCTATCAAAAAAACACATACCAAGGACCCTCAATAAGAGGTCAACAAATGACATCCACAAACTAGATAGTCTTGGTCAATGTGCTGCTACAAGTAGTCAAGGACAACTAGAGTAAAGAGTTAATCCTAGGTCAGAACAACCTGGCAGAAGATGAGAATGTATGGTGCTTCCAATGTAGTGATAGTCACATGCCCCAAAATTTTTCAAGGGGAAATATGCAATAGAAGATAGCAAAACAAATAAACAAGGGTCCAGTCTCGAATGCAGAAGAATATGAGTCCCCTAAAATGGAAAATTCCTACTTTAGAGCAAGAGATGGATATTGTGCTTTACCAAGCACTATTTTCATGGATGGAGGAAGAAGATGTTGTATTTGTGAATGTAGCTCCGGTGGCTAGTGCTCCACAAGTACAGTCAAACTACAACACAATATCCAAAAGAAGGATCATATGAGAATATGTACAACAAGCTCTACCATGTTTTCAGCAACGAGAACCACCACCACAATAAAATTAGGCTATGGTGGTCATCAGATGACTTACTCGATAGACATGAACTCCACCATTTCTAGAGAAGGAGATGGAAAAGATGTCGAGCCCATTCATGGCAGATCATTTTCTTTTGAAGAAAAGAGAGATGCCACCATTTAAGCCCAAGGTCTAGTCAATCAGAACACTCAATGTGGTGGAACAACTGAAGAAGCTGCCTATCAATGTATCTTTGTGAGACATTATGTCCATTCTCAGACAAAAACCATTGCTTCAAAAAAAATTAAAGAAGGAAGAACAAGTACTGCAAATGGATGCGACTCCATTGTGCGATAAAGATAAAGATAAAGAACCTATGTTAGACCATCAATATTTGAAGGCCACAACCTATGTGAATGACATGAGCAATGCAAAAGAGAAAGAGGTAAACAAGCTAAAGTCCACACCTTTCTTTTTAAGACTTATTGTGGGAGATAAGCTTTTGCATAATTATATGATTAATTTGGGAGCTAGTACAATAGTCATGCCAAAGCAAGTGGTCGATGCCCTGAAAATTAAGTATGAGCCCCTTGAGAAGGGAATCATGCAAGTGGAAAACAAGAATATTTCAACCATCGGTTGCATTAAAAAATCTATCTTTAACCCTCTTATCATGTCCAAGCCAAACAGTCACACAAGAAATAGTGGTGATAGACATTCCCCCAGTCTTTAGAATGTGTCTCTCAAGATATTTCACTAAAAATATTGGAAGATATTTGGCACTCAATTGGTCTCACCTGATATTGAGGACCAAGCATGGGGAAAAGATGAAAATCTTGTCTGAATCTTTGCATCCAGAGCACATACCATACAATGCAGTCCTATGCTTTGAAGCAACACATACCTCCTTTTCACAAAGGGAGAGATATTGTGTAGAGATGTTGGAAGATGAAGAAGACATGAGTGATTGGACTCCTAAAGAGGAGGTCCTCATCAACCAATTCATCGATTTTGACCCACTTGGAAACTTTCATGCGATGAGACTAGGCACCTATATGATCTTCAACGATGATCAATTCTTTCCAAAATTGATGAAGGATTGAGAGGAACATGATGATCTCGGTGACAACCGTATATGGACCTTATATTTTGATGGTGCCAAATGCAAAGCTGGTTCTAGAGTGGGTGTATTATTAGTGTCCCCAAAAGGATCAAAAACCCTTAAGGATTTTCATTTTCAATTCTTGTGCTCAAATAATGATGCAGAATATGAAGCCTTGGTTCATGGTTTGATTCTTGTAGAATGAGTGGGCATTAAGAGAATGCAAGCATTCAGAGACTCAGAGTTAGTTGTGAGCCAAGTCTGTGGGAAAGTAGTTATGAAGAATATAAGAATGAATTAGTATAGACATCAGATATGGGATCTCATTAAGAGTTTTGAAGCTTTCAATATACAAGTCATTCCCTGATCTCAAAGTAGTGTCATTGATTAGATGGCTTCAATTGGTTCACAATTCAAATCATTTTCTGATTCAACAACAAAGCAGAATGCAGTACAGATCATTTTCTGACCAAAAATTCTCGACAATGATAAAAAATATCAAGTATTTGAGGATGATATTTAGATTAGCCCCTTTTTATAGAAATTAGAAAGAACTTCTAACTATTCACAGTGCAAAGGAAAATCCCTTGAGTGGAAAGTTATCTAGTTAAAAGGAAATAAAATTCTTCAAGGTTTAATCTCCCTTGAAAATATTTTTGATTATGAGGATGCAAGAAATAGAAAATAGAGGTTCACAACAGACGCAAGGGATTATGAAGAACTTGACATTAGAAGCGGAAGAAAGCTAAAATTCAGAAGGGATGTTCCATGGAAAGATAAGGAAAGACTAAGGGATCTATGTTTTAGATATGATGGGGTCATAGCCTAGACCTATGATGATATTAAAGGGTATGATCCGGGCATAATTCAACATACTATTGACTTGGAAAAAGGATCAAAGCCCGTTTGATAGAAGAAAAGGCTAGTTAATCTAAAGGTTGAAGCATTGATGGCGCAAGAGCTCACCAAATTAATTGAATCAAGAATCACATATCCAATTAAAAATTCCACCTAAGTGTCCAATCTGGTATCGGTTCAGAAAAAGAATGGAGATATTAGGCTTTGTGTTGATTTTAGAGTTGATTTGAATAAATCCTCTCTTAAACACCACTACCCTTTGCCATCAATGGAATAGATCTTGTAGACAATGGCCGGATCGAAGATGTTTTCATTGTTTGATGGCTTCTCGAGTTATAAATAGGTATATGTAAAAGAAGGTGACCAACATAAAACAATCTTTACCACCTAGTGGGGAACATTTTCATACTCAAAAATGTCGTTCGGACTTTCAAATGCTTGTGCAAATTTTCAGCAAGCAATGGATATTGCCTTCAGAGGATTAATTAATCTAATTATCTTAATATATCTGGATGACCTAACGGTCTTTTCAAAGTCAAAGGATGATCACTTTGATGATCTACAAAAGATATTCCAAAAATGTCAACAGTTTGGGATTTCCTTGAATCCTAGGAAATGTGTTTTTGAAGTTCCCCAAAGTAAGCTACTTAGTTTTGTTGTATCAAAGGAGGGAATAGCAATAGAACCCAAAAGGGTGAGATCTATAATGGAGTAACCCCTACCAGTGAATCAAAAAGGGTTTCAATAGAATAGAAAGGGTTGTAGTCATTTCTAGGAAAGATCAACTTTGTCGGCAAGTTCATTTCAGATTTTGTAGGCATTGCAAGACTTATTACGTTGATGCTAAAATAAATCTAATGTTCAAATGGACCCTTGAAGGAAAAATAGCTTTTGAGTAGATAAAGGTAGATATCTCAGCTGCTCCGGTGTTGGCCAACCCAAAATTTTCCAAGGATTTTCTACTCTATGTATATAGGAGCCAACATAGCATAGCTTCAATACTCACTCAAAAGGACAAAGGGAATAATGGGGAGCATCCTATCGCATTTAACTCAAGAAATCTTAAAGGATACAAAGCCAGGTATAACTTTGTTGAAAAAAAAGCTTTTTCCATTGTTAAAAGCCTAAAGAAGTTCCAACACTTGGCGTCGGCCAATAGAATTACCATTCTCATCATACATCGAAGTGTCCAGGAGTATATCACCGAAGGTGAGATAACTGAGAAGAGGAAAAACTAGATCACCAAAATCCTAGAGTATGAAATTGACATTAGACCAACCAAGTTAGTTTAGGGAAGAGGTTTGTGCAAATATCTTGCACATGAACCAAGTTCTGTAGCTAAGAAGGAGGTTGATGAAGTCAACACAAACCAATTCAAGTACGATGAGTCTTGGGTGATAGATTGAACATAGTATATGAAAAAGGGGCAGTACCCGACCAACCTTCTACCTCACAAGATGCGAACTACCAACTGCAAGGCACCAAGTATGTATTAATTGAGGGTATATTATTTAAAATGAATTATGATGGTGTCTTGCTTTGATGCTTGGATAAGCCATAGGTGGAAAGAGTTCTTAATGAATTTCATAGCAGTCCTAAGGGTGGAAATTTCTCCACCAAGATTACTGCCTTAAATATAATGCAAGTGGGATATTATTGGCCCTCTATGTTTTTTGAAGCACACCATCTAGTGCAAAAGTGTATCGAGTGTCAATATTTTGTTGGAAAAATAAATAATTTCACCTTGCCTCTGATCCCAATTGTAACTGAGGAACCCTTTGCTTAATGGAGTTTGAATTTCATCAAAATGATAAATCCTATTTCTAGTGCTAGCCATAAGTGGATCCTTACGACCACCAACTATTTCACAAGGTGGATAGAGGTTGTCTCCCTAAAAAAAGCTATAGAGGGTGAGATCGTCAATTACCTTGAAGAGTTGGTAACCAGATTTGGTTTTCCAAAAACCATCATATCCAACAACGCTTGAGATTTTGTAGGTTTGGGGATGTTGTATTTCTCTATCAAACATGGGGTTTACCTTAAAACTTCATCAAATTACTACCCACAAGGAAATGGGTTAGCAGCGTCGACCAAAAAAAACCTAATTAGGTTAATCAAGCGCATCAGGTCAAAATGATAGAGGGATTGGAATAAACACTTGCGAGTTGCTATGTGAGGAGACCTGATTATTCCCAAGCAGATCCTAAAGGCCTCTACTTATGAACTAGTGTACGGAAAGGAGGTAGTTTTACCTATTTCCATAGAGATCCCTATCTTGCAACTACTAAAAGCCCTGGAGATCGAAGAAAGCAACAAAATGGAAGTACAGTTGCGAAACTCCTCAAACTTGAGGAAAATAGAGAAAAATCTTATGGAGCCATGATCGAATGTGAATAGACAGTGAAATGGTGGTTCGATAAAAGGACCTCCAACCCATATTTTAGGGAATGGAGCTTGGTACTAAAGTACAACGAGCGCATTGTGAAACTAGGGCAACACACAAAATTTGAAGCGCTATGGGACCCTTTTGAATTAACATGTGAAAAGAAAAGAATGTGTACAAGCTTGAAGATATGGAAGGTAACACTTTGGATATACCGATGAACAATATTTATCTAAAATTTCTCCATTAAAATACATAGTTCTTTAAAAAAAATTCACAGTCATGTACCATATGTAAATTTTTTGTAAATACATTTTAATTTTGAGAATAAGCCATGAGAACAAACACAAAGAAAGTAGAAAAGTACTATATTATATTATATTCATCAAAAATTTACAATGTAATACAAGCCTGAGGCTCGTATTTAAACATGAATCTCTCTTGAGCAAAACCCAAAAAGAGTCACAAAGAAAAAGAAGCAAAAAGGAGGAAACATGCAAAAATAGTAAAGCTAAGCCTCCAACCATTGTAAAGCAGTCGAAGCGGCTTTTCATCACTTCTTCTTCTTCTTCTTTGTCAGGATGCAAAAGGGGGGTGAACACACAACACACATAGGCTCGATGCAACATGTACCTTAGTTCTCCTTGCCATGTCTATACACGAGAAACTCAAAGTGTTTCTTCCAGTTGAGCCTAGAAACACATTCCATGCCATACTATCATAGCAAGAAGGTGGTTGCAGGCAGAGCCGATGAATGATGACCTTCAAGATCCATGGTGTGAAAGTTAGTAAGGAAAGGTAACTAGGCTACGTCTATCCCATAATTGGCATGCCTATGGATATCCATGGCACTCGAAATGCCGACACCGGGGATAGCCACTTGCATGATTTCGTCGAGCCCCTCTAGCACTATGAAATCAAAAATTTCATTGCACAATTTAATTATCATGGGCTTGGAAATGTTTAGGTCAAGTAGGGAGGTGAAAAAATGGGAAACAATGTTGTAGTTGCTTCTCAGTCGGTTCTCATCTTCAATGTAGTCTTGGCCGACTACCCATTAGAATGCAATGAGAACAAGGTGGTCACATTTCTTCACCAAGCACTTAATTCTATCATAGGTGACCTCACCCATGAAGGCGTATTATGGTCTCCATGGTAGAAGCTGAATGGGAGTTCCTAATCTATTTGACATTATGACAAAGAAACAAAAGCTAACGAAATGGAAGATAGCAAGAAAATCTTGTTAAAACTTCAAAATCTATTTTTTCGAATGAATATTGCATTAAGGTGGCATAGCTACTTATAGAAAATAGGTGTCAATAAACCTAACCAATGGGAATTCTATTTTTGGCCAGAAGGCAATGGAGAAAATACTAAAGTAGTTGGAGGACAGGAGATGAATCATACAGAAAATTTGACAAGAGGTCTTGAGAAATAAATTTGGGTGTTGGGAGTAAATGCTCTCGTATGTCGATTGTTGACATGTGTCCTTTGCCATCATCAACACTAGCTAGCTTGCTTATGTGAAAAGACATGAATTAACATGTTAATTTATGATAAATTAAATGTGCACATCTTTTCAAAAGTACTTTGCATTACTTAAGCACGTTTCTCATAGCTAAAAGCATTCTTTCCAATGCAATGAGTTTATTTGTGAAAGAGGCGGCGAGGAGAATGTACTAATTCCATTCTCGAGGTGCTTTTGGAATTCCCGAGGGATACAAATCCAAAATCCACATGTATCACCTCAATGGTAGCATTTAATAGCTTAGTGGTAACGACATAGCCTTAATTACATGTATGTGCAAAGGAATTAACTACACCCTGTTAGGCCCCATAAACATAGGTTTTTAGACCATAAGAGGGTGCCAGTATCTTAATATGTTTTTTTCCATTGAACAAGGCAACAATGATTGATCACCTCCTACTCTTTAGGCTCTACTAGACCTAAGTAGGTGCACCTGAGTGACAAGGAAGATTTGAAAGTCTTGAATGTGATCTCTAATGTAGGCAATCTACTCACTATGGCACATAGGGGTGAAGTAGATGCAAAACTTGCTAACTAATTCCTACTGAAAGTATTTGAATAATTGAGAGTATGGATTGAATTTGTATAAAGTATTCTAAAGTTGAATAGTGCCTAATCTATTGGGTGAATGAAGTGAATAGGTGGATGGTGACTATGGAGATAGATTTTTAGGATAAGTAAACCTATTATTCGGCTTAACTCTAACTATTGGGCACTTTTGAATGTTTGCACCTTGTGCAAATGTGCAGTTTTGTTTATTATTGTACTCTTCTTTAATGATCCCAGTGTTATCCCCTCAAATTATTGTGATGCTATGAAAGGATTTTAATTTTTAGTTTGAAGGAAAGCAATCAGATTAATTATCTTTAAAGTATTTTAATCCTTGAGTGAACCAATTAAGATAGATTAAATGAAAGGGTTTTAATTCTTTCTCACTAGAACCCAATCAAAACAATCACATAGCAACTGCTAATGTGTCCTGATAAACCTTTTGGATTTAAATAACTTGAAGAACCACTTTGGAGACATCAAAGTAATAGATAAGCATTAAAATTGACACAACAATTGAACACTAAAAATGGATTACCAATTATAAGCAGTCTTCTCCATTATATTACTTCAAAAATGTACATTTATAGTAGAAGTATTTAATATGATATGGATGGGCAAAATGTTTAACCTATCTTCTTACTAATGCCTACTCTAATGGTAATGAAGTGAAATTATATGATCATCAAAATTGAGCCTTAGTTTCACTATTTATATGGGAAGTAACAAGCTTTAGGCCCATTCACAAAAGGTTACACCATTTCTTAACTAAAGTGTGATTAACATAAACATAAAACTTTGAAAGTTTGTTGATGGATGCACCATGATCTATTAATCTTCACCAAGCGTCTATGATCACCAAAGACCTGTTCAAGGCTCATGCACCGTGATAGTGTATCCAAAACAACCAAACTCTAACCCTTGTTACTCCTTTTTCATTTGTCCCATGTAATGAATAAGTTGATCTTTGACAAATGCGTAATGTATCCACTCTTGGCATGAATTTCCACATTATGTATAATATCGTTCATTGCATATTCGAATTCAAAAAAATTTCCAAGTTGCTCATTGCACCGTAGAAAAAAGGATCCTTTGCTTGACATGGGATTAATTCATGATAAAATGGACTTAATGAGGTCTTAATCTAGTGTTTTGAGGAAATTTATTTATCCACACTAGGTCTTGAACCCTTGCAAATTGAATAACATGCTTTTAACGATGTCTTGTAAAGGTGTTGTAAAGTCTTGTAATGGAATTTCATGCTTTTCTAGACTTAATGAACCCATTTATCCCTAATTCAGTATTATACAATGTGTATAATAACATTATCACATCAATTTAGAAGGCTTGTAAGATAAACTTAATGTTAAATTATTGTTGTAACATATCTTGCACATTCACATTGATTCTTGTTCCTTCCTAGGCTATGTTTGTTGGAGTGAAAATGACACTGAGAGGGGGGGGTGAATCAGTGTCTAAAAAAATTTAAACAACTTTCATAAAATTAAACCATAGCTCAAATTTGATCTCAATATTAACATGATTAATGCATTCATAAGTTGAATGTAATCATTCAGAAACAAAATTGAGAAATGTAATACCTAAACGGTGAACAAAGCAGTAACAACTTAGTAAAGTAGTAAGATCATAAAAGAACAAAGATACACAAGATTTTGTAGAGTGGAAAACCCTCCTGGGGTATAAAAACCACTCCTGAAATGCCTTGTAGGCTTAATCAATTTAATCCACTGTTCACAATGCCTTATAGGCTAATTTTTGAGCACCCACTCAAGGAGCACCAACCCCTCATTTAGAGATATCAATCTCAAGGAGCACCAACCTCTCAAATTATATTTCTGAACAATAATAATATCTCAGAGGATCTCTTTGTTTTCAGTTAAGCTCATATAACTCAGTTTTCTCGTCTACCTAATACCCTAAGAATCCAAATATTGAATCCTTAAAATATTACATAGAGAAGAATTACAATACTGTTCTGCATCATATTTTTTAAATTTTTTATTACAGAGTTTTTCCAATACATTTCTTGATACAATCAAAATATCTATCTCTCAGAATGATAACTAGAAGTATCATAGTGTTCACAACACTATTTTTATATGCATTTACAAGTATGTCTGTCAAAAGAGTCTTCAAAGAATGCATTTTTCAAAGGAATCTGAAACTCCCTTGCAGTTTTTAGAATATGTGCCAGAGAATCAATCATTTGTAACACCTGGACAACAGGCTGTCAATAAACTAACAAGCATAAATCAATGTCCCTTTTCAAATCTGCAAGTGTCTTTTACAAAACCCAGATGCTTATTAAAATAAAATAGCCATTTGAACTATTTTTAGAAGATCATTATGCTGAAATCATGAAGCTTTGAAATGAATGGAGTGTAACTGACAGATTTTTTCAAAAAGAACGACTACCCATTGTCTGAATCTGATAAATCCTCATTGTAAAATGAATGTTCTACTTTTAAGAATCATCAATAATGGTTTTAAGGTAATGAAAATGAGTTGGCAACAAAATTCCCAAATACCCAAATATTCAAATGAATATTACAGCTAAAAAATGATTGAAAACATATAATGCAATGATTGTCAGAGATGCCCACTTATTTCTTTATTATTTTATCAGCCCATAATCTATTTTAGCTGTAACTGAAATACATTGACTCAAGCCAAGCAAAAAAGATGCTAAAACCTTGCTGATTCGAATAGGAGAAGACCAATAACATGTCATTTTGCTGAAATAAATCATTGAATGATAAAATGTTTTACCTGAATATGTAGATTGAAAGTCAAAAAAATACCATTCTGAGTCTATACCATTAATCATGGCTGGCCATGTGATTCCCACTTTTCTTTTCAGCCTCAATCAAACTTCTAGCCAAAAATGCACCAAACATAGTATCCACATTATCCTAGCAACCTGTTACAGCCATTACAACCAGCTGGAGAGTAAAGAGCAGCAAGGTAATCAATGAACCAATTTTACATGGCGGTGGCTAGGGTTCCATACCCAGCCAAAATAATAGCACAAAGAAAAACACACTTTTCCTTAACTTGCTTTCACACCCATTCGATGAATTTGCTGAATTATAATGTGATTTGGAGTCCACACTAAGTCAAAAACATTATAATCAACTCAAAAGATTGTTGAGTTCCCTGTCAAAGTCCTAAGTCTGCTGACCACATTATTAAAATAGGCCAAATTATTAGATAATGATGCCGATCACATGATCTCCAAAGGAAATGAAAAGTATAGAAATGTATGATGGCTATCAATGACTTTAACCAAAGTCATTTTCAAATTCAATAAGGCCCGATATCATTGCAAGTTAGCCATTTAAAAAAAAAATGATGCCCAAAGTAACATTATCTTCAAGCCATGCACATTACCTTCACTTATATATTTGACAAGATACCATTCGATGCCGATCAAGGATCATGTAATAGAGTCTCCATATATATTGTTAAAGTCATATGCCTTAGTCAGATATGACATCAAGTTCCATTGAGTCAAATAAAGTAATAATCATACTGTCTGAAATGGAGCAATGTATCGAAGTATTGAACAAAATATGTGCCATGATCATCAACGATATACCAACTCAAAGCCATAGAACTATCCACTAAATGCCAAGACCAATAAGCCATATAATCAAATTTGTCATTAAATTTGTACCATGATAATGCATAAAGAATCCAAACTGAGACTGTCAACAAAGAGAACCAACTGAAAGAGATTTTGTCATCAAGGACAAACCATTTGAACACAATTGAGATCCAACAAACTCCCCCTTTGTCCTTGATGGCAAAAAAAAAATGACTCTCCCCCTTTTTGCCTCAATGACAAAGGATAGAAGAGAAGAATGTGCATTGCCATGAAACACAACTGAGAAGCCAACCAAGTACCATGAGAATCAGCTACAAAAAAAGAGTAATAGTGCAGTAACCGTGTTTGCAGGAGAGTTGTAAGAGAGTAGGACTAATAACATGCTCCCCCTAAGAAAATTCTTGGTAAATTAGAGAAGTAAATATTGAGAGATAACTCCTAATCAAAGTCTCATCCTTTCAAAAAACTCTTTAGCTAAGGGCTTAGTAAAAATATTAGCCACCTGATCTTGTGAGCCAACAAAATGTAAACAGACTTCATTAGCTAGTACCTTTTCTCAAAGAAAATGATACTTGATAGCAATGTGTTTAGTGCGAGAGTGCATAACAAGATTTTTGGAGATATTTATCGCACTTGTGTTATCACATAGAATAGAAATAGGTTTAGGAACTTCAATACCCATATCTGAAAGAGTTTGACTCATCCACAGTACTTGAGTACAGCAAGAAGTGGCAGCAATATATTTTGCTTCAGCAGTGGAAAGAGAAACAAATTCTTGTTTCTTGTTGTGCCATGCCACTAAACGATCACCAAGAAAGAATACAACACCACTGGTGCTTTTCCTATCATCCAAACAACCAACCCAGTCAACATCAGTATATGTAATCAATGAAAAATAATTTCTTCTAGGATACCAAAGACCATAATCAAGAGTTCCCTGAATATATTTAAAGATTTGTTTAACAATAGTAACATGAGATTCTTTAGGTGATGCCTGAAACCGTGCAACTATGCAAACTGTCTGCATTATCTCAGGTCTAGAAGCAGTTAAATATAACAAATTTCCAATCATTGATCTATATTCAGTTTGATTTGTATCAAGAGAATCATCAACCTTAGTAAGTTTGCATCCAACAACCATTAGAGTGCTAACTGGATGGCATTCATTCATTTGAAATTTCTTAAGCATCTCTCTAGCATACTTGGTTTGAGAGAGAAATATGCCATTTTCAAGTTGAGAAATTTGAAGACCCAAAAAGAAATTTAATTCTCCCAACAATGACATTTCAAACTCAGATTCCATAAGCTGAGAGAATTTTTTACTCAAAGCAACATTATTGCAGCCAAAGATAGTGTCATCAACATAAATTTCAACAACCAGAATATCAGAACCTTCAGATTTAACATAAAGATTGTTGTCAACACCTCCTCTAACAAAACCATTAGAAATCAAATGACTGTCTAGCCTAGAGTACCAAGCTCTAGGTGCTTGTTTTAAGCCATTGAGGGCCTTTTTCAACCTGTAAACATGATTAGGCTTATCTTTGCAAATAAATCCTTCAGGCTATTCTACATAGACCTCTTCATCTAAATAGCCATTCAAAAAGGCAGTTTTGACATCCATTTGATAAATAGTGAAGTTCTTATAAACAAAATAAGCCAAGAATATTCTGATAGATTCTAGTCTAGCAACAAGTGCAAAGGTTTCACAAAAATCAATACCTTCTTGTTGAGAATAGCCTTTGCAAAAAAATCTTTCTTTGTTGCGAACAACATTGTCATTTTCATCAAGCTTATTTCTGTATATCCATTTTCCTCGAATGACATTCTTGTCATCTGGTCTTGGGACTAACTCCCAATTCTAATTTTTCTCAATTTGATCAATTTCTTCCTGCATAGCATTAAGCCAACATAAATATGTGAGAGCTTCATTAAAAAATTTAGGCTCAAACTGAGTAACTAAACAGAAATCTATTTGAGCCTTTTCATCAGATTCTGCAGCCTTTCTTCTAGTTTGAACTCCTGCATATTTATCCCCAATAATCTGATCTTTGGGGTGATATTTAGCTAGAGTTTTCAAAGGAGTTTTTGATACACCTTTTTCAGGACTTCTTCAATTTTAGGGCTTTTTGATTCAACATTAGGCTTTGCTATTTCAGCTCCTTCTAAATTTATTTCAAGTTCAAGTTCTTCTTCCTCATTATCCTTTAAAGATTCAACATCTAAGTGTGGTTTTTCATCAAATTTTACATTAACAACTTCAACAATCTTGTTAAGCCTTTTTTTAAGACATTTATATACTTTACTATGAGTTGAGTATCCTAAAAAGATACCCTCATCACTCTTTGATTGAAATTTTCCAAGGTTATCATCAACTTTCCTGATAAAACACTTGCTTCCAAAAATTTTAAAATACTTCACAGAAGCTATTTTTCCATACCATAGTTCATAAGGAGTGTGTTTAGTTTTCACCCTAAGCTGCACTCTATTCAAAATATATACAGTTGTATGAACAACTTCTTTCCAGTACATATTGGGCAACTTAGCTTCATCTAGCATTGTTCTAGCCATTTATTTTATGGTTTTTTTTTTACGTTCAACTACCCCATTTTGTTGAGGTGTTTTAGTTGTAGCATACTACCTTTTAATACTGTGTTGTTCATAGTAATCAATAAACTCTTGAGAGGTGAACTCACCTCCTTTTTCAGATCGTAGACATTTGAGTTTTAGATTTGATTCCTTTTGAACTATTTTACAAAAGATTTTGAACCTTTCAAAGGCTTCTGATTTGTGCTTAAGAAATGTGACCCAAAAAATTCTAGTATAATCATCCACAAACAGCATAAAATATTTTTCACCATTAATAGACCCTGTTCTAGTTGGTCCACAAAAATCTGTATGCACTAGCAGTAAAGGTTTTGATGAAGAATGTTCTTTTGTTTTGAAGCTGATTTTAGTTTGTTTACCGCTTAAACATTCTTTGCACATAAATTTTTTTGGCTTGTTAAGGACTGGTAAACCTCTAACATTCTGATTTTTACTAATTCTAACCAGATTTTCAAAATTTATGTGTCCTAGTCTTTTATGCCATAACCATCTTTCTTCAATTTGGCCCATTAGACACATACCTTGATTATTGTCATTGTTTGATGTGTCAAGAAGATTGTAAACATTTCCTTTAGTCCTCCTTCCAGTTGCAATAGCCTTTCCAAGCTTGTTTTTAATCTCACATCCCTGTGAAGTGAACAAAACATGATAACCACTGTCATAGATTTGACTAACACTTAGAATATTGTGCTTAAGACCTTCCACATAGTACACATTATAGATAGGGGTGTCCTCATTCAGAAGAAGTGAACCTCTACCTTTATTTTGTATACCAGAATTATCACCAAACTTAACATATCCACCTACATAATCTTCAAGGTTTAGGAATTTTTCTTTTTTGCCAGTCATGTGGTTAGAACATCCACTGTCTAGGACCCATAAGTCCTTTTTCTTGGAATGAAAGGAAGTTTGGACTAACATAGTTTGCTTGATGTTGTTAACATTCTTAGGCTTCCAGACCTTTTTGATTTTCTCCTATTTAAATTGCAGATCAGCTTTGCATTGTTTGACAGAGTGCCCCAAAGCATTGCATTTAAAACATCTGATCTGTTTAACAAAACCATATTATTGCCTAAGACAAAACCTAGGTATTTTAGGATTCATAAGCCTGCAAGAACTCACTTTATGGCCAAATTTGTTGCAGAAAAAATAGTAACCATAGAAAAAGGGATTGAAACTGTATGATGTTCTATTACCTTTTAAGGACTGAACATGATTCTTACTAGATTCAGAGTGGTTTGGACCTAAACCCTTGATTTCAGAAGAGGGGTTTTTTTTTGCATTATCAATTGAGCATTCACCCTTTTCAAAACCAACACTGGTTTTATCTTTATACAAATTTTGGTTGTTGAGCATCTCATTAAGTTTTAAAGTTCTTTCATATTTTTCAATTTCCTTTCTAAGACAGACTACTTCTTGTTCCAATTTTTGAATTTCTTGATCCTTGTAGCTTACAGTCACTCGAAGACATTCCTCAACTCTTTTAGCTTCTTCAAGCTGAGTTTTCAGAGAGACTATTTCTTGATCAGGTTTATGTTCTTGAGCAAGCACTTGTTTTTTGAGTTTTCTGACCTCTTTTAAAGCACATTCCAGTTCACTTTCAAGATCTACTTCACCTTCTTCAATATCAATGGTGTTTGAATCTTCTTGCTGAGTAATTTCAGCCATGAACAAGGTTTCATCTTCTTCTACTGATGAAACTTTAGACTCAATGTCAGTTTCATCTTTACTAAACAAACTCTTCTTTTTGAAATTGAAATTTCATTTAGGTTTAAAGGCCTTCTTCTTAGGCTATTTTCCAGATTTCTCATTGTCACTGATTTGATCATCATAGGGGCACTTTGCAGCAAAGTGACCTATTTTACCGTAGTTAAAGCATTTAAAGGGAATTTTTCCCTTATATTTTCTTGATCCCTTTTTAAGTTTTCTAACAAAATGGGATTCTTTAGAATCAGACAACTCTGACTCACTAACTTCATCTTTTTCTTTCTTTCCAGTGTTAAAGGTAGTTTCTTTTCCTGTTGAGTTGTTTTTGCTAGTTCTCATTTCATAGGCAGTAAGAATTCCCTGCAGACTATCTAGGGTGAGCTGATCAAAATGTTTCTTTTCTTCAAGAGCTTAAACCTTAGATTCAAATTTAGTCAGTAAGGTTCTAATGACCTTTGTAACCACATCAAACTCTTTAACCTCTTGTCCTAATCCTTTCATAGCATTGACAACATCATCAATTCTTAGAAAATATTCAGCCACTTTTTCATCATCCTTCATTCTCATTTCCTCAAACTGATGTTTGAGAGTAATGATATTTGACAGTTTGACTTTTTCATTCCCTTGGTATATGGTTTCAAGTTTATCCTAGATTTCTTTAGCAGCCTTGCAATGCATGAATTTAATAAACACATCTTTAGTTAAACCACACAAGATGGCATGCTTAGCTCTGCCATTAATTTCATACCTCTTTTTCTCAGTAGGATCTATGGGTATTGTGGCTAGAACATTGTACCCATTTAACAAAATGCTCCAAACATCAACATCATAAGAAACAAGAAATGCTTCCATTCTTATTTTCCAGGACATATAATCTATTCCATCAAATAATGGAGCTCTAGTTACATAAGCTCCTTCTTGAGATTGTGCCATCAAAACAAACTCCAAGACCAAGATCAATCCTAGGTGGTTTAGACCTATCAAAGGACCCTATGCTCTGATACCAATTGTTGGACTAAAAATGACACTAAGAGGGGGGGGGTGAATTAGTGTCTAAACAGATTTAAACAACTTTCATAAAATTAAACCATAGCTCATATTTGATCTCAATATTAACATGATTAATGCATTCATAAGTTGAATGTAATAATTCAGAAATAGAATTGAGAAATGTAATACCCAAACGGTGAACAAAGCAATAACAACTCAGTAAAGCAATAAGATCATAAAAGAACAAAGAGACACAAGATTTTTTCAAGTGGAAAACCCTCCTGGGGTATAAAAACCACTCCTAAAATGCCTTGTAGGCTTAATCAATTTAATCCACCATTCACAATGCCTTATAGGCTAATTTTTGAGCACCCACTCAAGGAGCACCAACCCCTCAAATTATATTTCTGAACAATAATAATATCTTAGAGGATCTCTCTATTTTTAGTTAAGCTCATATAACTCATTTTTCTCATCTACCTAATACCCTAAGAATCCAAATATTGATTCCTTAAAATATTACATAGAGAATAATTACAATACTATTCTACATCATATTTTTCAGATTTTGTATTACAGAGTTTTTCCAATACATTTCTTGATATAGCCAGAATATCTATCTCTTAGAATGATAACCAGAAGTATCACAGTGTTCACAACACTATTTTTATATGGATGTACAAGTATGTCTGTCAAAAGAGTCTTCAAAGAATGTGTTGTTTAAAGGAATCTAAAACCCCCTTGTAGTTTTTAGAATATGTGCCGGAGAATCAATCATTTGTAATGCCTGGACAACAGGTTGTCAATAAACTGACAAGCATAAATCAAAGTCCCTTTTCAAATCTGCAAGTACCTTTTACAAAACCCAGATGCTTATTAAAATAAAATAGCCATTTGAACTATTTTTAGAAGATCATTATGCTGAAATCATGAAGCTTTGAAATGGAGTGTAACTGACAGATTTTTTCAAAAAGCACGACTACCCATTGTCTAAATCTGATAAATCCTCACTGTAAAATGAATGTTCTAATTTTAAGAGTCATAAATAATGGTTTTAAGGTAATGCAAATGAGTTGACAACAAAATTCCCAAATACCCAAATATTCAAATGAATATTACAGCTGAAAAATAACTGAAAACATATAATGCAATGACTGTCAGAGATGCCCACTTATTTCTTTATTATTTTATCATCCAATAATCTATTTCAGCTATAACTGAAATACATTGACTCAAGCCAAGCAAAAAAGATGCTAAAACCTTGTTGATTCAGACAGGAGAAGACCAATAACATGTCATTTTGCTGAAAGAAATCATTGAATGATAAAACATGTTACCTGAATATGCAGATTGAAAGTTAAAAAAATACCATTATGAGTCTATACCATTAATAATGGTTGACCATGTGATTCCCACTTTTCTTTTCAGCCTCAATCGAACTTCCAGCCAAAAACACACCAAATATAGTATCCACATTATCCTAGCAACCTGTTACAGCCGTTAAAACCAACTGGAGAGTAAAGAGTAGCAAGGAAATCGAAGAACCAATCTTACATGGCGGTGGCTAGGGTTCCATACCCAACCAAAATAATAGCACAAAGAAAAACACACTTTTCCCTAACTTGCTTTCACACCCATTCGATGACTTTTCTGAATTATAATGTGATTTGGAGTCCACACTAAGTCAAAAACATAATAATCAACTCAAAATATTGCTGAGTTCACTGTCAAAGTCCAAAGTCTTTCGACCACATTATTAAAATAGACCAAATTATTAGATAATGATGTCGATCACATGATCTCGAAAGGAAATGACAAGTATAGAAATGTATGATGGCCGTCGATGACTTTAACCAAAGTCATTTTCAAATTCAATAAGACCCGATATCATTGCAAGTTAGCCATTTAAAAAAAAAAGATGCCCAAATTAACATTATCTTCGAGCCATGCATAGTACCTTCACTTATATATTTGACAAGATACCATTAGATGCTAATCAAGGCTCGTGTAATAGAGTCTCCATATATATTGTTAAAGTCATATGACATCAAGTTGCATTGAGTCAAATAAAGCAATAACCATACTATCTGAAATGGAGCAATGTATCGAAGTATTGAACAAAATATGTGTCATGATCATCAACAATATACCAACTCAAAGCCATAGAAATTTCCACTGAATGCCAAGACCAATAATCCATATAATCAAATTTTTCATTTAATTTGTACCATGATAATGCATAAAGAATCCAAACTGAGACTGTCAACAAAGAGAACCAACTGAAAGAGATTTTGTCATCAAGGACAAACCATTTGAACACAACTGAGATCCAACAATGTGGACCTCATTTTAGTGTTGTAAAGTGTACTTAATCACACTTTCACATTGATTTTTGTGTCCCCAGCCCTATTTAACATTCACATCATCACTAATAGTCCCCTATTAACCCATATTGTGCATCCCGAGGCCTAAATTAATCAAATACTCAATAAGATTGCATTTTAGACCTTGTTTCCTTAACTCTTGACATCCAAGCTATCAGAATGGCCCCTGTGGGACCCATTCACCATGCATGGAAAATCAGTCCCATCTAGGTGGTACCCATTTTCCATGTGTGGTGAATGAGTCCCATTTGGCTCAATTTTGACCTTTGAGTGAGAAAAAAGTGAAATTTGAGTTTAATATTACTTCATGTCGTCCTGTGATGACGTATTAACAGGTAAAATAGATGAATTTCCTATAAATATAAGTATTTTAATTCATTTTCACATCTCTCTTATCTCTTATCATTCATTCGTCCATCATTCTCCTATCTCAAGTTAAGCAACTTAGGGTTTTATCATTGCAAGATATCAAGAAAGCTCCTAAAGACATTCAAGGGATGAATCTTCCTCCATTTCTGCAAAAATCCAAGATAAAACATCATGGCAAGGTAATCAAATCCATTATTTCATTTTTCATTCCATTCTTTCATCATTATGGTTTAATTACCTAAAAGGGGTTTGACCAAGGCAAACCCCCATGCCCTAACATTCAACATTTTTCTCTCTTGTCTTGTTTGTTTGTAGATTTAGGACTCTTAGAAGCTTGGAAATAATTGAAGATCAAGTTACAAGGTTTCTCAAGTCTTCTCTTCATTCAAAAATTCAGAATATCAACAAAAACTCACTTTCAAGTTCAAAAATCAAAGTTTCAGAAGCGAACACCTATAGGAAGTCAAAGTGTAGATTAGAAGCTCAAGAATCCACTTTTGAAAATTAAAAAAATCAAAAGTAGAATTATTTTCCATGGGTGGAAAATGAGTCCCACTTCTAGGTTAGTTTTATGATTTTTGCATTTTCAGATACCCTTTTTTTCAAAAACAGGCCCCGACTCAGTTTTATATTATTGGGATTGATTCACCCAGAATGGAAAATGAGTCACACTAGGCCTGAAAATTAGCATCAACAGTGTTTTAGAAGCAATTTCCAATCTCCTTCAAGCTTTAATGTGCACACTTTCAGTCTAATTCATTTTTGTTGCAATTTTTCATTCATTTGTAGGTGATTTTGCATTACACAATGTGTTTTCAAACAAGTTGTTTTCGTTTAGTTTCTATTCATTAGTGAATCAATCTCATTTGTTTCTTGCATTCAAACATTATATCTAGGCATATTTCATCCATATTTCTTTGAAATTGAATGAACCATAAGCATTTTTGGCCTACCTCTCTCCTTTTAGGTGAAAAATCCTAGAAGAGTTAGGGAGTCTTTTAGTGCCAAAAATATACGATTCACTCACGTGTCCTATTAAGTATCCCATCTTCATCATTAATTTTATTGAAAACACCTAGTAGGTAATGGGCTATCTCATCCTTCCATGTATCTTGATGTTTCAAATTTTTTTCCTCAAAGAAGTTAGGCAAGGCCATACTTAGCGGCTGACTGAAGTCACTTAATTCCTATATCAAGATGTTATGGAAGCTTTCATGTGCACTCATGAGATCTTGATACTATTGGAGCATAGTTTTTTTATCTCCTTTCTTTTCTTTGATGTGATGTTCCACTTCCTTCATTCTATCGCACAATCTATTTTGTTTTAACAAAGTTGCATATGTTTTGTCATGAATGAGCCATACCTTGTCAAAATACTTAAACATATAATTGAACCTCATGCAAACTAGCTCTGATGCCATTTCAAAAACGGTTGTTTTCAGCTTTTCCTTTAATTCTTCTTGTCCTTTCTGGGCTTTCTCATATTTGTGTTTCTAATAGGTGGTCTCAGACATTGCCTCGAGCACCCTTCTTTCATGCTCAACTGGTGGTCACGAGTAAAGCCCTAAGGAGGAAGGCAGTCTATCTTTGTAGTTGGTCACCTCCTACGTTAACCACTCATTCTCTTCCATTAGTCCCTTATTATCTCTGACCAATTTTGGAATTTGAGCCTTGGTAAACTTGGCCACATTTACATTCAGGTCAGCGGTTTCCATAGGGTCTGCCTCCCCTACTCTTTGTACCAGAATATGTCCAAAGATTTGATCATGATTACTAATAAGGCAAGGCCTTTTACCTGGATGGTAAAGTTCCCACATCTATAAAGTAGTATTATCATGGTTATACCCTGATCCAATATATATATTATCGCTAGCCTCATCTGTCAATTGCAAGGTCTTGTTTTTCCTCTTCAGAAAGTTGTCAAACAAAATGGTTGAGTTGATATCCCACCTTGGAAGAAGCATAACCCTAGCTTCTTGCAATAGTTCTCTTCCTCTTTCAACAATCATATTCTTCATCTCTTCATCGATCTCATGTTGAATCTCTTTTAAGGCATCTACTTCTTTCTCAGGGTTGATGTCTTTTAGCCTTTCCCTTACTACTACGTCTTTATACTCATAAATGAAATCCTTGAATTTAGAAGTTTGAACAAATGTGTCATCTGCAATGAATTATTGATTGGAACAACGCCTCATATGATCAGATAGCTCATTAGAAGCTTCAAATGTGATTACATACCTTTCTGGTGGCATTTCATATTGGGGAACACTAGGAATGTTGATTGGGTGTCCTCTTCCTCCTCCTCGATATCATCTTCAATTATGATTGGGGTGTCAACTGAGAAGCTTACCTCTGGAGTAGGTTGTGGTGACAAATGGCCTAGTGGTGCTACATTCTCAACTTGTCTCCTAGAACCAATATTTCTTTTCCTTTCAAAAGCTACAAGAGGTACATCCTTTACTAGTTCTTCTTCATACAAAATTATTTTTTCAATTCTTTCCATAGGATCTTGAATTTCATGAAAGGCTTCTACACAGGATGGATTATTATTCATTCTCCAAGCCTCAACCATAAAAATTCTATTGTAAGTATCCTTCCTCATTATGAATTGATTCTCCTCACAATTCCTAATGAAATCATCCACATGGAACTCATGCTCATATCCTTTCAATCTTTTTCAAATCTTGGAATCATAAATGAAATGTGAAGGGTCAAATTTTTCTCTTTTTTTTTCCTACCAACAAGCCATAATAATCTAGCTTGCTGCCAACCAAGTCATACCCTATATCAGCAATTATAGTGAAGTCACCAAAACATAGAGTAGAAGGCATAAAGGTTTTCCTTCCATATCTTTTTAGGTGCTTGAAGGTTGAGTAAGACAACTATCTTATGATCTCAAGGTATGAAACTCTATCTAGCATAGTATCAGGCAATAAATATGGGGCTGCCTCAAATCCATACACTCTAATAACAATACAGTTTGCAAATGTATACCAATCCCCCCAATTGTGATTTATTTTTCCAAATTTAGAACCCTTCTCTTTTGGTTAGAGGAACCTTTGTATTTTTGGGAACAAATTATAATCACATCTATGGTCAAGCAGTCTGTATAAGAGTTTGTCAAAATATTCTTCAAAATACAAATAGTGGGATCTCCCACATCTACTATCCCATATGGATGTCCACATCTGTATTGGCCTATAATTCCCATTGTTATCCAAATATTTTATTCTCAATTCTTCTCCCCATATTCCCATTACCTTCCCAAGTCATATACTATCATGTGCATAAGAAGTGAATATTTTTTGAAGCTGACAACCTCACTATTGTTCTTAATGGAATTAAGAGCAGTATTAA
The DNA here is from genome assembly GCA_007258455.2 of Sequoia sempervirens. Classification (NCBI taxonomy): domain Eukaryota; kingdom Viridiplantae; phylum Streptophyta; class Pinopsida; order Cupressales; family Cupressaceae; genus Sequoia; species Sequoia sempervirens. Next base: position 42,596,897 of record VDFB02000008.1, read on the forward strand.
TGACCTCAGATAAATATTCTGCATAATCATAGCGATTGGCATCTTAGCTTTGGATGTCCATAGCTAGAACCATTGGGGCTATAGTCATGTTAGTAGGGGAATCAACTCCCAATACTTGGTCGACTGAATAGTAGGTGTATTGATAATACTCTTCAAATGAATCCATAGGGAATGGGGGATTTTCATCACTGGAAAACCTCCTCAGTTGATTTCCTGGACCTTTAGGCCTATGCAGAGGTAAATTCCACCTATTATATCTTGTATCTGTAGTGCAATATTTCTCTATCAAATTTCTCATCCACACTTTTTTTTTCAGGGAGGTATCTAATTGAAAAACCATACAAATGTAGTCCTGTGTTATAATTATGAATTGTGATATGTTGTTAGAGTGAAATTTCCTCGTCTTTGGATTGTAGTTTTTAGCTAGCACTTTAGTCAGCTCTACATTAATGAAGATATTAAGCATGACAAGCTTCCCTAATTTCAAGTTGCATGGGTTTGAAAGTAGACTATGTCTATATTTCTTTCTATAATGATATATAAAAAAGTCATAACCCCTATGCAAAGTCCACACATCTCCTAAATTTCTGTGTTTTTCTTCCAATGTTTCGCATGATGGTTTTAATTAAGTTATTCTTCTCGATTTTGGCTCAGACCCAGGACACTGGTCTATCAAATCTTGGTTCAATGGCCTAGTCTCTATTTTTTGACTGTTCACCTTTGGTTTATCAAGGTTTTTATCCATTTTAAACCCTACTTATGTTTTACTTCAAGTTAACTTCTGAAAAATATGTTCAGCTGAGCCAAGATCACTTACTTGAATGAACACTGCAATTTATGAACTGCTCATCATCGTCCAACTTCATCCTCCAAATATCCAACTACAATTCAGAGTGATTTTTTATTTCTTAGGGGTTATACTTATCAAAATTTGGCATGCTTGAGCTAGCCCTGGTTCATAAATGGTGCTCGTGCCACCTTTCTAATCAACTTGCAACATTAATGGTAGTTCTCTCTTTGATAACTTCATCAGTCACGTCAATCCAGTGAAACACTATTTCATATTTGTCAAAGAGACTTTAATCATGATGCCCATTTATCTCTTTGATGTGTTCCTAATCATCCCTTTTAAAATGTCCAAGAGACATTTATATTTCTCTCTTCGATCCTGCAAGGTCTCTTTGATAGCTACATTTCAAGCTCTTTCCTTATGGACCCCTATCATTAGAACATTGATGAGACTGGTGAATATCTCTCGCCAAAAAGCCTATGTCTCCTCGACATACCTGCATCCCTTCCTTTAGTGGTATTTCTTTTAATGATATTTATGTGACTTTGACATGTCGAGGAGACCCCTGGTCATCTCTCTCTGATGTCCCTTAGTCTCATCGATAGTGTGTGTTTGTACCCATGCCAAAATGTCGAGGAGACTTTTGATAATGTTTTCTTGATACTATTTTTTCTCCTCGATATGTCATTGTTAGGATGTCAAAGAGACTTTGATCAATTTCTGCTTTATGTCTCCATGTCTCTCCAAAATTTTATTTTCACTTTCTCCTTAAACGTCGAAGAGACTTCCTTATTTCTCTCCTCGATATACTGATGTCTCCTCGATGTTGTTGTTTGTCCACTCTGCTCTTACTAGTGATTTACTATTTATTTTATGATAATCCCTCAATGTCCGAGAGATTTTTTTCTGTTTCTTGAATGCAAAATACTCTTTATGATTATTTATTGATAGCGAGACATGTTATATTTTCTCTTTCACGAATCTAAGTCTCTTAGACATCATTCTTCAAGTTGGCGGAAAGAAATTTGAGTATGTATCCTAGATGTATAGGGGTCTCATCTATATTTTCATCAGCCTTCCATGTTCTTGTTGAGGAGACTATGGTGAGACTCTCTTCGATATGGAATTGTCTTGGCAACATGCCTTGTGCTACTATGAGAACATTTTAGAGAGGGAATTTATTTCAATGTTATGATCAAAAGGCCTTATTTAGTGGTTATGTATGAGGATTCATTAATGTCAACCACCATGAAATGAATGGTGATGGAACATATGGTGAGTATGGGAAGATGAATGAAAATGGAAGTATGCAAAAAACTAAGGTGGCTTTTTTAGCTCCAACACACCCAAAAGTATATTTTTCTAAGTAGAAAAAAGCAAGTGGTTGTTTCATTGAAGAAACTCTCTGCAACTTCTCAACATAGCCATGGAAGAAGTATCAACATCTGGTAGAAAGGGTAGGGCCTCATATAAAAGGCTAGGTTATGTCAATATCTTTGGGAGGAATTCATTCACCAACTCCCCAGCACCAGGAGAACAACTATTTGAATTTTGTAAATCAGTACAATTGGATAAAAAATTTGGGAGAGAGGCAGTGCAGGATTTTGTCGATGACATTTTCGACCCAAAGTTGGCAACTAACCCTACAATCCTTAGGGAGGGGCATTCCAAAGAATGATATACCATTGGTTGTATGAAGGTTTCACGTCTTAGCTCTGGAATTATGGTTTTCCATAGTTCATTTTTCTCGTCGTACACCCACACCTGAAGCTGATTGCATGTGCCAAAAGATTCAACAAGGAGATAGGAGTTATTTTTGGCAACAAGATCAAGGTTACAATTTCTGCAGTGGCCATACGGGATATGTTGTGTATCCCTACCACTTGGGGCATTGAACGCTTTGATGAGGAAGAAATGGAAAATTTCTAGGAAGCTATAACTAAGAATGGAAGTTTTTATGAGGATGAAAAAAAGGAAGGACTAGAAAGAGATCATTTTTCTTTTCCTCTTGCACATAGAAAATTCAAGAAAGACACACAGTCTGTCTTCTTAATGCTAGCCTAGATTTATGGCCTTGATGATGATGAAGATGTCCATCCTTTTTAGATTGGATTAGATTTTATACTTAAAAGGGAGGAGAGTTAGAAGTACTATGATTTTGCTAATGCAATAGCTGAAGGGATGCTAGAGAAATTGAAGAACTACGTTTTGAGTATAAATTTAGGTATTCCTCTTTCTTGGTTCACTTGATTTTGCATCAAAAATTCTAAGTTTTTGGAGAGAAGTTTTCCAATGTCTAGGTTCGATGTAAAAGGTTCATATCAGTCAATTTTTGAATGGACTCATGTACTTTCAAGAACATGGGATTACTACTAGTTTGTAGATTATTTTTTGAGGCCAGTACTTCAAGACTTGTTGCCATAGCCTACAGGTCATTTCTCCTGAGATCTTGCAATGGATTAAGACTTCACCCACCCTGGTGGATTAGTTCTTGCGTGAGGATTTTATGTTTATCAAATTCCATGGTTTCATCGTGGAGCCTTTCAGACTCCCCAAATTTGTAATAAATAGATTTTTTGTGTTGGAGGCATGCCATTAGGAAACCCTTACCAAAAATGCTTATGGCACTGATAGACACAAGACAAGGCTTTTCCCAACCCCCTTTAGCATTGTCAATAGTCAAGTAATACTGACAAGGTGGAAGGTGGAGGGAGATTTTACAAACCTACTAGTGATCCTAGGATTAGTTCTTATTTGTGACATGTGGGACTACAATCCAGCAAATCACTTCACTTTGAAACATGAGATTTAGAAATATTTTGAGTTGAGAAAGAATTCGACTCAAGAAAGGCTAGAAGTATACATTGACTTGGACTACATACCATTCAAACGACCAAAATGGATAAATTTCTATCTAGTGCAAGTGGAGTATTAGAGCAACCTCCCAATGGGTAAACCTCTCAACACGTAATTGAAATGCAAGGGATTGTCAAAAAGGAAGAAGGTAGATTTCTGGAAGTTTCGACAAGAGATGAGAAGACTCAATGCCCTATTTGAAGATTGCAGTAGTATGATGAAAGTTTCAAAGAGAATTATGATGAAGAGGCCGATACCAACAATAGAAATCCAGAGACAAGTCATGAGATTGAAAAGGATCAACTTCCATGCCATACTTCTAGACCTCAAGAATTAGACAAAAGAAAATAGTTGAAGCAAAACTACTCACAAGTCACGTCCTCTGCCAGTGGTTGAAGTAAAGGGAAAAGAGTCTAACGGTCCCTAAGAAGGTCCGATATGGTTATCGAAGGCTAGGTTTTGGCGGGATTATCTATTAAAGGATTGGAATGTACTAGTTCTGGTTGTGCAAAGAGAAGCTGATTCTAGGATCTAGGTGCACCCGGTGCATCAACCAAAGGAGAAGAAGTGGATTCTATTCTACAAAGCATTTTGAACATTGCAGCCTAGGTAAGTTTTACTCCCTCTTTTCTTCCTACCTCTGCATCTCTAGTTACTACTCTACCCCCATCTGTAGAGAAGAATCCTCCATTTGCGGACGCCAATCTTTTGGTCTTGAATGAACCCCGAACCATTTTTAGTAATGAATCTTTTGAAGTAACCCAATGTGCCAATTGAACAACATCCACTTTGGCCACTATTGATTCTTTGATCGCCCTATCAAGGGGCCCCATTGAAAGAGATGAAGCATCCATGTTTCCCATTACTCCAGGTCCATTCGCTTTAGGGAAAATATCTTTCCTTTCACCCATGTCTTTTTTCACTCCGATTAGGTTTCCCCCTACCAAATCCTAGTTTGATATCCCACCATTTTCTATGATCACATTCCCATTTTCCTCCCCTCATGCTCATACATTTGAATTTTCTCCTTCCATCACCCTATTTTTTCTCCCTCTAGGTGCTTCCCTTGCAACATAGAGCATTGACACCCTGTAGAGTCTTCAAGAGAATTTTGATGCAACCAAGTAGGACTGAGAAGTCAAAAAGGAGAAATGACAGTTAAAGAATATCGTGTTGCTGACTACGAAGAAGATTGAAGCTTGCTTCAATGAAGAGCAAAATTCTCTATTGATCACTACCATGAAGCCACTTGTGTCCAAGCCCAAGGGACAAATGCATATGGAGGATTACGACATCAGAGCCATTGGTCTAGATTTAAATGAAACTCCCCCACACAACAAAGTGGTCCTAACCAAGGCCACCTAGAAGATGGTGTATGCGGATTATGAAAGGTTGGATAGGGAATTGAAGAAGTGTGAGGTAGAGTTGATAAATGTAAGGGAAATAGTGAGCAAGCTATAGACTAAGATCAAGGATAGAGATGTCGAAATGGCCCACATAAGATAGATACAAAATTAGCAAGGAGAAGCAACTAAGTTTCTCAAAGAGGCCCAAGGTGAATAGGTTGAACTGTATAATGAAATTGAAAGGCTTAGAGTCGAGCTTGCTATTGAGCACGAGAAAAATGTAGAGTATCGATGTAATCAAGAAAACATATAGAGAGAGTTGGACGACATCCAATCTCAAGCTTCTGACAATCTACAAAAGGCCTAGGAAAAAGCAAAAAGGTAAAGACAAGAGAAATAAGAGATCATGTCCACTCTACAGGATCAACCAAGAGGTCAAAAGGTTGAGCTCCAAATTGACAAATTCCCTCCAAGAGAAGAAACAGATGGAGGAGAAGTTAAGAGAAAGAGAAGCTCAGTTCCACTAGGGGTTAACTATTGCACGAGGGTCTGGGACCCTCCTGATATTAAAATTTTTAATATCTACACACTGGGAAAGAATCATGGCCATGATTTCCAATCTTAGGCCAGCCCTACATTTCTTAAGGATGCTTGGGAAATAAACATAAAGGTTGGACTGGTGGATGACCAAATCCTATAGATATATGCTCCTTGGGTAGCAAAATCATCGACTCTAATTTCCTAATTGTGTGTGGCCACTGACGAAGCCTTAAGAAGCGCAGAGATTCTAGATCAAAGGGACACCTCAAGAAAAGAAATAAAATTAATCAACTACCACAAAGCCACATAAAAGAGCAAGGAACTCCAAGTAGTGCTAAACAAGGTCGACAAAATATGAAAGGATTTCAATGTTCTGATTAGCTACGGTTTGCCTCCCCTTTTCTCACCAGATGGAGAGGTACTATCAGTTGAACAAATCATGGAGGAAATAGACAAAATGTATAAAATTCTACAAAACTCTCAAGTTTGAGCTAGATGCCCACTGTTGGTGAAATCAAGCATGAGATGTTTCCCCTTTCCCACCTCTATTTCCACCTTGGAGTTGTTTCAACTAGATGGGGAGCCATTTCTTTTAAGTCTTTGAACCAGATTAGATGTACATGGTCTTTTGCACTCTCGTCTGACCCACTAATTTGGAATGGGAAGTGCAACATTCCACTTTCCTCAAACTCCTATAATTTCTAGAGCTCTAGGTTTGTGCTTCCACAAGCAAAGGCCCCTTATGATTTGCCAGAACTGTGAAGCATTTTTTCCTTAATGTTCTTTTTTGATGTTTGGCTTTTATATGTTTTTGGCTTCAAATGTGTCTATACTCAAAGCAAAAGTTTTTTGAAAAGGTGGGCAATGTGCCACATGGTGGTTGTGTGACTTTCATTTATCGTATTCCTTTCAGAAGAGAACTAGGACATGTGTCAACTCGGTGGAAATTTTCTCAAGGGAAATTTTCTTAAACCTGAGAATCCCTGCCCACTTGACACATCATCTCTTTGTTGCAGGCAATTTGCGCATTTAGAAGCAATCTCTTTTGGATTTTGTTGGAGTATGCTGGGTCTTTCTTGTTTTCAGGATGGAAACTTTGAGTCAACACCAATGAGCTACGTGATTGGTCAACCAAATTTTCACCAAGCTATTTTATAGGATCTAATTGCTTTCAAATAGCAATATTTGCTAAATATCTAAAATGATATAAATGAGACAATTAAGAATTAATGATCAAATATTTTCGTGACCTAACAAGAGATCTAAGATTGGATCATGAGCTATCAAATGTTGGCATTTGGCAGTATTTACTTCTCAAACATTGGCGGCTTTTCTCCATTTTTCAACTATAAATAGGAAGAGGTAGCAGAAGGAAAAAAGTATTTTTTAGTTCCCCTTTGGAAAAGGAGTTTCTTTTAGTTTCTCTTTAGTTATAGAGATATTTTTAGAAGTTAAAAGCTAGCAGAACACTACTTCTCTCTAGCATGTTATATTTTTTTTAGTCAAACTATTATCAGATTGGCATCTGACCTTTGTTTTTAAAGTTCGTTTGAGATTTAAGCACAAACTATTTGGAAGAAATCTTTGAAACTGTGCATGTTATGGATTTTTTCAAGTTTCCTTCTTTATGATTTCATTCAGAATGAAACATTGTGTTAAGCTTAATTCAAATAGTTCAAGTAGTTGATTTCCATGTTGTAGGCTTATGTGATATAGGAATAACTTGCTAAAACTGCATTATGTCTATTAAAATTTTTCAATTTTTTGAGGGTTATTGTTTATTCGTATTATGTTGTGGACACTAAAATTGTACTCTCTTCTTGGAGATAGTACAATCCTTGGTCTAATTTGGACCTAGCTTGGGCACCCTTACATTAATTATCCTTTAAATCAACATTTATAGGCCTCTAGGACCCATTATTTCAGATCTTGATGCTTATTCCACTAAAAAATCATATAAAATCTTGATAAATAACATTTAATACATTCAAATCCCAAAAACCCACCTCAAAAACCTTAGGTGGGACTCATTCGCCACCTTGGGTGAATGAGTCCCCGTTGGTGGGACCCATTCACCAAGGGTGGCGAATTAGTCCCTTTTGGGGCATTTTTCAAGTTTTAGTGGGAAATTCACCAATTTAATTCAAATTTCTAGTGGATGTCAGCCTTTGAGGTCTAAATAATGGTTAATTAGGTGTCAATGCCTATAAATACAAGTTTCTAAATCATTTTCATAATAATCTAAGCAATTCAAGCATATTGAACAAATATCTTTCAAGAGAAAATTCAAGGATCAAGTTCACAAGAGTATTCAGAAGTCTATTGGTAGCAAAGTTGAAGCTTGGGAGCAACAATTCAAGTATTTTTGCAAGTATTCAAGCTCACTTTTGTTCAAGATCTAGCATTTTCAAGGGTTGATCATGGATTTCTATGGTGAATCATGAAGAATTCTAGGTTGGGGAGATGCAACTAGCCATCAAGCCAAGCCTAACTTGGACTTGTTTTCTAAGTGATTCCATCTTCCATCATCTCTCTAGTTTTAGCCTAAATAAGGTTTTCATACCATTGAGATTCATTTTAGGTGATTTAGGATCTCCTAAAGTGAGTCTTGCATCACTCAAGTTTCATTTATCCATTTTATTCTTGCATATTAGAATAGGATTGCATCATGTTTCAAATTTCCTATTCTTAGACACACTTAAGGCTAGGATTTTCATGCATGTTTCATGATCTCTTTCAAGGTTTAATTAAAAAAATATGGGTTTGACATAGGAAAACCCCCCATTATAAAATCAAATTATATTTTGTTTTGCAGGCGTTCTTGTAGATCTGGATCTGAAATTCAGTCTAGGAAGAAAGTGCAAGTGTTAGAGTGCATATCAATGATTTCAATATTTGAAAAAGTGGAGTAGGATTGATTCATCATTAGTGGTGAATGAGTCCCATTGAAATTTTTTTCTAGATTAGTTTTTAGATTCTAGTACACTTTTCGACGAAACAACTTTCTAGGCAGAAACCCTGATCTGGTACTGATTCACCCAGGTTGGAAAATGAATCCCAACAAGCCAAAAAGTCATATTTTTTAGAATTTTAGAGAAATTTCCAGTTATCACTCTGAACTCTACAAGTTTCCAGGTGCACACTTTTTGTTTGGCTTTCCTATTTTGCATTCAATTTATCTTTTTAGGTCTTTTTGCATATCACACTGTGTTTTCAAAAATCTTGATTTTTCCAAGTTTACACTTGGTGGTGAACCCATTTCTTGTCTTCATTTATATCCAAGGATATCTTATAGTCAAATCTCTCATATCACCATTCCTATTTTATGTTTACATTTCCTTCTACCTTTTTCTCCAAAATCAAAGAAGAGTCAACTTTCAATAAAAATCTCAGAGGTATTCAGTGAGGTGCAAATCGGTCCCCCACTCGCTAAATTTCCCATAAGTTTTTCGGAGAGGTGCAAGATTTGATGATCAACACTATGCCAATTCTTACACTAATTTCAACTTCCTATGAATAAAATGAAGCAAAAAATAACAAACATGGGTAACAAGTTATGTTATGTCAGGTTCCATGAAATAAAAAAATTAACGTCTTAGTGAAGAAATTGATAACCATGCCTCAAGGGGCATTAAAAAAAATTCCACCACCAAAGGAGGTATGCCAATAGGTAAAACATCACAAGATGAAGTGGATAATGGTAATAAATGCCCCCCAATTAAAATTTCAACATACTTGCTATGTTGGTACTTTAAGTAGAAAGAGGGGAAGAGTGGATCCTTGAAAAGGATGCACACCTCCCAAAACTAGTTATCCTTGCCCCTAAGTATAGAGATAAAGATAACCACACCAAGGACTATCATGTTTCTACCATGAAAAATATTTTTTCACTTAAGATTGTACCACCATGAATGGAAATGATAAAAACACATAAAGTTTACTAATGTCACATAGTGATGAGCAACATGATAGGATGAAAATCGTCAACAATTAGTGGAATTAGATGCATCAATACAAGTAAGAGCACCACAATCCTTAAGATATTGTATTTTAGTGCTCAAGGCTTTACATTCATTAGTAGAATGACCATGAACTTGATGATATGCACAAAATGATATTTTGTTCTAAAATTTATTTCTTTTTCTTGGAGGGAGAGATATTAAGCAGGCTTGGAGAAGCCTCAACAAGGTACTCTCTTGATCAAGAGTGGAAGACATTCCTTCCTTTTGTGTAAAAGGAATTTATTTCTTACTACAAGATTTTATACATACACAAGAATTTTTAGGTTTAGATTGTGAGATTTTGTACTCCCCTATAAAGGAGGGTGTAAAATCTAATGAACCCCAATCGTCACTAAAAAGTGTGTTTGAAGATGAAGCAATATCATGGTTGTTATTTATATTTTTACTAGGAGTATTTTGTATCATGAAATTGATATTAGGTGAATATTTCTTTGATACTTTCATTCTTACGAAGGACAATAACCAAGACCTTTTGTGCTTTCTTGCGTGCTAGGATCGATTGGGACATAGATACCTTGTTCTCTTATCCCACACCATTTTCCATTATAGCAAAATTATTTCAAAAGTTCATAACCTCTTCCATAAAGTTTTTTCATTTCTTTTGAGGAATATGTTTTTCATTCTCATCTTCATCATAAGAAGATGTGTATTTTGTATTTCTTCTTTGCTAAAAGTTGTGAAATTAGATGCTTTTTATGATTTAGTTGATGTATTTTCTGCTTCTTTCTCTTTTCCTAGCTTATGTGTAATCTTGTATTCTCCTATGATTGTAGGTTTGAAATCTAATGATCCTCAATCATCTTGCAACAAATTTTTCACAGATGAAAGACAAACATCCTTTTCTTCTTTTTGCAAAGGTTTTACTTTTGTAGTTGGTGTCAATGTTGTAAGAGGATTCATCATTCTTATTTTAGTTTTTAATGAACTCTCAACTTTAGGATAAAATTTTATTATATAGACCTTATTTTTATAAACATATTTCAACATACATTGTAGTGTTGAAGGTATTTCTTTCATTTCATGAATCCATGTTCTACCCAAGAGGAGATTATATGAAAGATCATGAGGCATGACATGGATAGGAGTTTGTAATGTAACCTTACCAACTTTAACAAGTAATTTTATCACACCAAGCAATTGTTTTCCCACATCATTAAAACCATGAATAGAAAAATTAGCTATTTAAATTTTAGTCTTATCCACCCCAATTTTATTCAAAAATTTCACACTACAAACATGGAGTGTCAAACCATTTTCAATAAGGGTATATTTAATTCCCATCTTGTTAATAATGGCCACTGTCATGAAATCATCATTTTGTCTGTATTTCCAAAGGAGGTAATTCACTTTGATGAAAGAAAATGTCCAAATTAGGTGAATTCATGTTCTCAATCAAATCTACCACATCATTTTTTTGAGCACTAGAAGGGATGACATTTTTTTTCAAGGAATTTTGAAGCATACTATAGTAATTTGGTGATGATTGGATCAAATCCTAAAGGGAGATCTTAGGAGGAGTGTTGTGAAGTTGTTCAACAAGGTAAAATTCTTTACCACTACACTGTGGAATGTTAGGTTTGGGTGGGAGATATGGTTGAGGCAATGGGATGAATGGTGGAGTTTTTCTTGGTTTCTTATTATTTCTGGTGTTATATGTGTGAGCTATATTATTTTAACTTGGTTGTTGCGATACATGATTACTAGTAAGTTGCTTTACAAAATTGAGGATATGGCCATGAGGTTGAGGAGGTCCTATAATGAGCATTTGTATAGGAGGATCAAAAGGAATATTACGAGGCCCAATGATTAGAGGACTCTTAGGAGTTCCAAAAGGAGTTTTTGGAGGTCCTATAATCAATGGAGATCTAATGGTCAATTGTGTGTTCATAAGTTCATAACCTCAAGGGATTTAACTTCTTATTGATGATCTTCTAACAAGGGGGGATCTAAGGTGACCTTTGCCTCTTCATCTATGCAACCCATCTTACTATATTTTGAAAGAAATGTATTAATTAGATCATCTTCTTGTTGTACAATATATTCCCTAGTAGGAGAATTAGGGGAAGAGGGACAAATGAGATTGTCATGACACTCAATGATTGGATCTTATAATACCAAGATAGCTTCATCACAAATAAGAGAGGTATCGGGAGAAGAGAAACTATGATTTTCATTATTGTCAATGATTGAATTATCTTGCACCAAAACATTCTCATAAGTAGGAGAGATGTTAGGGGATGAGTGAAAGATAAGCAAGGTGATCCTAAGAAATGTATCAATGATTTCATTCTCTTGTGTCAAAGTACTCTCATAATTAGGAAAGATATTGGGAGAATGGATAACATGTTTGGTAATGAGCTCATTTATTTTACCTAAATTTTACTCATAAGTAGAGATATTGTACTTATGAATCCATGCTTAACCATTTCAAAACCACATCATTGAAAATGAAACATGCTACTACTCTATTTTCAATGAGTTATAACCTAGAGTTATGAATTTATGTAAAAATGATAACTAATCTATCCCAATTATGTAATGCTTCATAAATATAAATAATTTTCCTACAAATATGATGATTTTTTATACTAAAATGCAAAAAAAAATATTAAATTTACAACAAATCAAGAAAAATGACATCTTTCTTACATATGCAACAATATTTTTCCAAAATTTTAAATTAGACAATTTTCGGTAGCAATGGATTGATAATACAAAGACATTTTACAAGGATAGGGTTTCCCAAGGGTGAATGGGTTTGTAAAGAGTTCTGAAAACTAAAAATTTGAAGTTTTGTGTTGTTGTTTGATGTTTCTTTCTCCGGTTGCAATCATGTTAATTAGTGACTATTTTTTCAGATTTTGCACAATTTAGGACAAGGTAATGCAAGATGCAAGTGTGAAACAAAGGTAAAAATGTTTTGAAATTTTTTGAATGCAAATTTTAGATTCAAAATGCAATAATTAATTGATTCTAAGATGCCACAACCTAAAAATGATGATTTAATGAAAAAATAATGCAACTTTTTCAATTTTAGACAATATCATTCCAATACAAATGTGCAAAAATAAACTAAAAATTTGAATGAACTTTTCAGATCTAATATGAAATACTTAACTAATTTGAAGATACAAAATTCTGAAAATGGTGATTTGGAACAAAATAATGCATTTTCTTTTTACTTTTTTGACTTAAATGAAAGAAACAATGAACAATTTCAGATTTTAACCACTTAATGAATGCAATATGAGTGTAAATATGATCTAAATATGCTTTAAAAAAACCCTAATGAAATATATGATGTAATATGGAATGCATTTTTTTTTATAACTTTTTATAGTGAAAAGATGAAACCCTAAATGATAGATGCAAAACAAAATTATGCAAAACCTAAATCTAGGGTTTGAAGGACTTCCAAATTTAGAAATTTTATAGTGTTAACATGTTAGGTTCACCAAAATTAAATAAATAAAAATGGATCTTAGGCCCTTAATGCAAAGAACCTATGATTCAAAGGGCCCTTCTTCTAAATTTTATTGAGATGTCATTCACAAGGTGCAAAGGATTGAATTTCAGTCCCAATGGTGAGCCAATAGACCTAAATCTACATTTGAAGAGGGATTGGAGTGGATTGGAAATATTTAGAATGATTCTATATGCCCTAATATTTAAAATGTAAGATACGACAATTGACAGACATAAATAGCATTTTACAAGAGGATCTAGGAAGTGTAGAGGACAACAAACCTGCTTAGAAAATTTGGTTTTGATGTGCCTACAAGGATGGGTGAATGGGTCTTTGTACAAGGGTCTTAATCAAATTTCTATGTCCTTTGGTGTTGAATCTGATCTTTTTTTTCCCACTGGTCCCATTATTAGAATTTTAGAAATGAATTATGTAACTTAGTTTATGTGGCTTGGCAAGAATGATGACAAAAAGTGCAACAATACAAAATTTCTCCTCAAGATCTTCTTCAATTCTTCTTCAACCTATAATCTAAATATACATGAAAAGGGGGAAAATGTTTTATTTTGTTTGCATGGGGGTTTTCCTTGGTCAAATCCCAATTTGGTAATTAAACCTTGATAAAAAGATAATAAAAGGGAAGGAAGGATGAAGGAACACTTGTTGCAACTCAGCACCCTTCAATCGATTCCTTGAAGGACTTAATTCATACACATCTCTTCAAAGTAATTGCATCTTGCTTGCTTGATTTGCTTGAGTACTTGAAAGCTTGGATGCTTGAGGATCTACAATGCTTGTTAGCCTTCACAAGACAACATGAATGCACATATAATTTGACATGATGTTAGGATCTTGATTGTTGCTAATAATGATAGATAATGTTTCTCTTGAATACTCTTGATAATAATATCTTCTCTTAAAAATTTCTCTAATAAAGTCTTCTCATGGGGTAAGTGCAAAAAGATGGGAGGCCAAAAAGGGGTCTTAGGTGACCACTTTTTTTTTTTTAAATTAGGAAATACTGACTTTGGATGAGAAATTAAGGATAGTTACACTAAAAAAATTTAGATGCAACAAAAAAAAGGATCGTAGTGCTTTGAGTCTTCTTTCTAAACTACTATTTTTTGTTGAAAATGGTATAGATTAAGGGGTTCAAAAGAGGGAGCCACATAAATTGGTGTTGTTTTTATCAAAATAACATAACATAGCGACTTTTGTGGTGCCCTGAAAAGGTTAACTTTTTTTTGGTATTCTTCAAATCGCTTCGATGAGAAATTAGCTAACATGTAGTTTATGTCCATTTTTTTGATAATTTTTTAATGAATATTTGATTTTTTTTACTAATTTTCAAAGTGGACACATCCTAAAAATAGAATTTTGGTCGTGCTACCCCTACAAATTTTGAAAACTAATTGAAAATCATTTTTTTTAATATGTGTAGAATGAAGTCTAGTTTGTAAAAATGTAATTTATTTGAAATTTCAATGAACGGTTAATTTATAAATAAAAGAATACCAAATAGTGGTTTTTGCTAAAAAATAGACATACAAGAAAAATAAATTAAATATCAAAGGCTTAAAATTGTCAAAATGTGAAAAAAATTATATCGTTAGATAGCTAAGAGAGAGCCTAACATTACCTAGGTGTTCAATTTACTCAATGTTGAAACACATGTAAACTTGACGGTTAGCATGAATGAGATTATGTGAAATTTTGTAGAATATGCAAAAACACATCTTTAGATATTGGGAAGGTCCTCCAAGCCTTTGGGTTGGGGATTCCCAAAGCAAGACAAAATGTGAGTGTATTATAATGCACTCGTATTATTTGAATGCATTGACAAAATGTGATCACATTATAATGCACTCGTGTTTTGTGAATGCATTGACAAAATGTGAGCGCATTATAATGCACTCACATTTTAATCTACATTGAATTTTTTTTCTTCTCTTTTTCCTCTTTCTTCTTGTTATCTTTGAGGGAAACTATATACATGAAATAAACATTTAAGTTGACATTTACATATGGACATTTACTTTCTTATACGTTAAGTTATATTTCATCTATATAGTTTTAGGATGTTTGAGATTGGTTTCACATCTCTAGGAGTTATAATGCAAATTCTAGTTTTTGGAAGATCTTACAAATTTTTAGTCAGTAACATTTCAGTAATCAATATGTCAAATTTTAGCAATTAGGAGGTCAAATTTCAATAATCAGCAAGTTGTATTATTTATTTCTATCTCACTCATTTTAATCCCTTACACTCTAGAACTCTCTCTCACTATCTCCATCCCTTTATCTGACTCTCTCTCCCTTGAGATCAAGAACTACCTCTCTATCTATTCATCCCTCTCTCTCAAGTCCTCTCCATCTCCCTCCCTCCTTCCCTCTCTACTTCTTTCTATCTCCCCTATCCATCTATCTACCTACCTCTCCCTCCATCACTCCCTACCACTCTCTCTATTTCTCTATATCTCACCTCTCTCTCCCTCCATACTTCACTCTCCATCTCTTCTTCCCTATCTACTCTCCATCTCCCAATCCCTCTCTCTACCTACCTTTGCATCCATCACAACCTACCACTCTCTCTATTTACACCTCTCTATCTTACCTTTCTCTCCCTCCCTACCTCTCCCTCCCTCCCACATTCCCTCTCTATTTTTCTCTATCTATCCTCTCTCTACCTTTCCTTCCCTCTCTACTTATATGTATCTCCTCTCTCCCTCTCTCTACCTACCTCTCCCTCCACCACTCTCTCTATTTCTCTCTATATTGCCTCTCTCTCCCTCTCTACTTATCTATATCTCCCTTCTCCCTCTCTACCTACCTCTCCATCCATCACTACCTACCACTCTCTCTATTGCTCTTTGTCTCACCTCTCTCTCACCTCCCACTCTCTCCATCCATACCTCTCCCTCTCCTTCCCTCTCTAATCTCTATCTCCCTAATACCTCTCTACCTACCACTCCATTTGTCACTCCCTACCATTCTCTATATATCTCTCCATCTCACTTTTCTCCATCCCTCCCTCATTCCTCTCTACTTCTCCCTATCTCTCTACTTATATTTATCTCCTCTCTCCCTCTCTTTATCTATCTCTCCATCCATCACTCTCTATTTCTCTCTATCTCACTTTTCTCCCTTACTACATCTCCCTCCTTCTCTACTTATTTATATCTCTCCTATCCCTCTCTACCTACCTCTCCATCTATCACTACCTACCACTCTCTCTATTTTTCTCTATATCACCTCTCTCTCACCTCCCACTCTCTCCATCCATACCTCTCCCTCCTCTTCCCTCTCTACTCTCTATCTCCCTAATCCCTCTCTACCTACCTCTCCATCATAACTCCCTACCACTCTCTATACACCTCTCTATCTTCTCTCCCTCCCTCCCTCATCACCTCTCTACCTCTCTCTCTCAACCTCTCCTTCCCTCTCTAATTATCTTTATCTCCCCTCACCCTCTCTTTATCTACCTCTTCCACCATCACTCTCTCTATTTTTCTATTTGTCTCTCTTTCTCTCTCTCTATCTCACTTATGTCCCCCCTCCCTACCTTTTCCCCTATCTATTCTTTATCTCTCCTCTCCTTCCCTCTACCTATCTCTCGCTCTCTCTCCCTCCTCCCTCACCCTCTTTCTCTCTCACTCTCTCCTCTCTATCTCACCATTCTCTCTTACCCTCTCTATAACTCTATCCTTATTTTTATCTCACCATTCTCTCTCTACTTATCTTTATCTCACCCATCCCTCTTTACCTCTCCCTTTGCTCCCCTCTCTCTCCAACCCTCCCTCCTTCCCTATATCTCTATCTCTATCTACTCTCTATCTCACCTATCCCTCTCTACTTGCCTCTCCCTCCATCTTGCTATTTCTCTTTGTCTCACCTCTCTCTCGCCTCCCTCTCTCTCCATCCATACCTCTCCCTCCCTCTCTCCTTCCTTATCTACTCTTTATATATCATCTCTCTCTACATCTCCTTCCCTCTCTACTTATCTTTATCTCCCATTTCCCTTCCTCTCTCTCTCTCCCCAATGCCTCCCTCCCTCCTCTTTCTCTCTCCCCCTATGAGGCTTGAGGGTGTAAGGTTTAGTGTTTAATGTATAGGGTTGAGGATATAGGGTTAAGCATTTAGGGTATAGGGATTAAGGTTTACGATATCAGGTATAAATTTTATGACATAGACTATAGGGATGAGGGATGAAGGTTTGGTGTTTATGGTTTAAGGTATAGGGTTGATGGTTGAGGGTATAAGGTTAAGTGTATAGAGTATATGGATTAGGGTTTGGGATATTGGGTATAGGGTTTAGGGTACAAGGTTGAATGTAGGGTTTAGGGTTTAAGTATAAGGTTGAGGGTTGAGGTATAATGTTAAAGATTGAAGGTATAAGGTTAAGTGTATAGGGTATAGGAATTAGGGTTTAGGATATTGTGTATATGGTTTAGGGTATAAGGTATAGGGTTAAGGGTTGAGAGTGTAGGGTTTACCATTTGAGGATAGGGTTGAGGGGTAATGTTTAGGGTTTATGTTATAAGGTATAGGGATCAGGGTTGAGGGTGTAGGGTTTATGGTTTAAGGTATATGGTTGAGGGTTGAGGGTTGAGGGATAGTGTTCAAGGTTAAGGGTATAGGGATTAGGGTTTAGAATATTGGGTACAGGTTTGAGGGCATTGGGTTTAGGATTGAGGGTTTAGGGTTTAGTGTTTAGGGTACAAGGTTGAATGTAGGGTTTACAGTTTAAGTATAGGGTTGAGGGATAATGTTTAGGGTTTAGGTTATAAGGTTGAGGGTATAGGGTATAGATATGAGGGTTGAAGGTGCAGGGTTTAGGGTTTAAGGTATAGGGTTGAGGGTTGCAGGATAGTTTTCAGGGTTGAGGGTATAGGGTTAAGTGTATATGGTTTAGGGATTAGGGTTTAGGATATTAGATATAGGGTTGAGGGTATTAGGTTTAGGGTTTAGATTTTAGGGTTTAGGGTTTAGGGTTCAAGGTTTAGGGTACAAGATTTAATGTAGGGTTTAGGGTTTAATTATAGGGTTAAGGGTTGAGGCTTGATGGATAATATTTGGGGTTTAGGGTATATGCTTGGGGTATAGGTTATAGGGATGAGGGTTAAGGGTGTAGGGTTTATGGTTTAAGGTATAGGGTTAAGGGTTGAGGGATAGTGTTTAGGGTTTCAAGGGTATAAGGTTAAGTGCATAAGGTATAGAGATTAGGGTTTAGGATATTGGTTATAGGGTTGAGGGTATTAGGTTTAGGGATTAGGGTGTAGGGTACAAGGTTTAATGTAGGGTCTATGGATTAATCATAGGGCTGAGGGATGAGGGTTTAGGGTTGATGGTTTAAGGTATAGGGTTGAGGGTTGAAGGTATAGGGTTAAGTTTATAGGGTATAGGGATTAGGGTTTAGGATATTCAGTATACTAGGGTTGAGGGTATTGGTTTAGGGTTGAGGGTGTATGTTACAAGGTTGAATGAAGGGTTGATGGTTTAAGTGTAGGGTTGAGGGTATAATGTTAAGTGTATAGGGTACAGGGATTAGGGTTTAGGTTATTGGGTATAAGATTTAGGGTGTAGGGTTTAGCGTATAAGGTACATGGTTAAAGGTTGAGAGTGTAGGGTTTAGGGTTTAAGTATAGAGTTAAGAGATAATGTTTAGGGTTTAGGGTATAAGGTTGAGGGTATAGGGTATAGGGATGAGGGTTGAGGGTGTAGGGTTTAAGGTATAGGTTTGAGGGTTGAGTGATATTGTTCATGGAGGGTATAGGGTTAAGTATACAGGGTATAGGCATTAGGTTTTAGGATATTGGCTATAGGGTATAGGGATTAGGGTTTAGGATATTTGGTATAGGGTTGAGGGTATTAGGTTTAGGTTACAAGTTTGAGTGTAGTGTTGAGGATTTAAGTATAGGGTTGAGGGTTTAAGTATAGGGTTGAGGGTTGAGGGTATAAGGTTAATTGTATAGGGTACAAACATTAGGGTTTAGGATATTGGGTATAGGGTGTGGGGTTTAGGGTATAAGGTATAGGGTTAAGGGTTGAGATTTTATGGTTTAGGTTTTATGTATAGGTTTGAGGGATAATGTTCAGGGTTTAGGGTATAAGGTTGATTGTATAGGGTATAGGGATGAGGTTTGAGGGTGTAGGGTTTATGGTTTAAGGTATAGGGTTTAGGGTTTAAGGTATAGTGTTGAGGGTTGAGGGATAATGTTCAATGTTGAGGGTATAGAGTTAAGTGCACTAGGTATAATGATTAGGGTTTATAATATTGGATATAGGGTTGAGGGTATTGGGTTTAAGATTGATGGATTAGGGTTTAGAGTAAAAAAAGGTTGAATATAGGGTTTAGGGATCTAATGTTTAGGTTTTAGGTTATAAGGATAAGGGTATAAGGTATAGTGGT